>CM035409.1:128357414-128359914 GCA_020310875.1 Ceratopteris richardii
GAAGCTGAGGTGTTCAACAACCAAAAGTCATCAGGAGATTGTTTCGAAGTTACTCCCAAGGGTAAAGGTCTACAAAAGGTATCATTCTTTAACCTTACACTTACAGGTTGAAGCAGAAGCAAGGATACCATGGCAGATCATGTGTCCATTGACAAATTGGACAGAGATAACTATCCTGCTTGGGTAATGAGGATGGAGGCCTTACTTATGAGTAAGGATCTAATGGTATATGTGACAGGTGAAGAGGAGAAGCCTAAATTTGAAGATGAAAGTCATCCAAGGAAGGAAGAGCTAGAAGCTTTGAAGCTATGGCAGAAGAGAGATGCAAGTGCAAGAGCTTATATATACAACACTATTACAGATCATTTGTTGCCACACATCAGAGGTTTAGAAACAGCTGAAGATATTTGGAATGCTTTGGAAGACCACTTCCAAAACACTACTAAAGCTAGGAAAGCTAGCTTATGGTCAGAGTTCACCACATTCAAGAAAAAGCAAAATCAGAGCATTAGTGATTATGTCACTAAGATGAAAGGACTTGGCAGATAGTCTTGGATCTATTGATGAGGATATTGAAGATCATAGGTTGATAGCACAATTACTTGCAGGATTAAGAGGTGATGAGAGATGGAAGCCCTTTGTACTTTCAACAGAACTCTCATTAAACCATTATGTGCCAGAATTAAATCAATTACTTGGATTGATGCTCACATTTGAACAAGACTTGAAGTCAGATGGAGACAAAGGTCAAAGTTCTGCAATGTATGTGAAGAACAAAAAGAAAGGAGATAAAGGCAAGGCAAAGGATGAAGAAGAGTCAACAACTCAAGCAAATTATACAAGAGGAAGAGGTTTTGGCAGAGGTAAAGGTCGAGGTAATGGAAGAGGAAGAGGTAATCAGAACAATAATAAGAAGACATGTTGGATTTGTGGATTGAGCAATCATCTAGCATATGATTGTTGGCACAATCAACAAGGAGCAAGTCAAAATCAGAACAACAATGGCAGAGGAAGAGGTGGAAGGTTTCAGAATCAATTTCAAAGAGGAAGACATAATCCAAGAGGAAGTTATGGAAGAGGTGGTGGTAGAAATTGGAATCAGAACCAATCATACAACACTACATATTACAATTATGCAAATGATACACAGAATGACAACCATACAACATTGATGATGAATTCAATTAGTTCATCAGAGAAGGAGGATCTCAGGTATTTTATATTGATTCTGGTTGTTCAAATCATTTATCAGGTAATATAGAATTGTTGTCAGAATTGGAAGAAGGCAATTCAAGTCATACAGTACAAACAGGTGACAATACAAAGCATAGTGTGCATTCAATTGGAAAAGTGAAGTGCAGGAGTGGAGCTGATTTATTAACAAATGTTTTGTATGTTCCAACAATACCAAAGAATCTGATTAGTGTTGGACAAATAGTGGAAAAAAGGTTTTCAAGTCAGATTTACAAATGAAGGGGTATTTGTTGAAGATCCAGAGGATGCTTACAAACCCATTGTTTGTGGTAAGAAGGAAGGTAGACTTTTTACTCTCAAAGTGCAAGGAAATGTTGGTCAAGCCCTAATCACACATGGTGATGAAGTAATTACGGAGTTAGATCTTTGGCATAAAAGATTGGGACACTTCAATGAAAGAGGAATCAAAACTATGGTGGAGAATCAATCTGTATTGGGGCTACCAAATGTGAAGAATCAACATATGATATATAAGTGTGAAGCTTGTCAGATGGGAAAAGCTCATAGACAACCATTTCAGAAGAAAGGTTTCAAGCACGATGGTTTTGCTTGAACTCATACATACAGATGTATGGGGGCCAACAAAAGAAGGTTCAATAAATGGATCTAGGTATTATGTTTTGTTTATTGATGATGCTACAAGATGGATAACTCTTTATGTTCTAAAGGAAAGATCAGAAGTCTTTGGAGCCTTCAAACATTTTCATGCTTATGCAGAAAGAGTTACAGGTCAAAAACTCAAGAGGCTAAGGTCTGATGGAGGGGGAGAATACTTCTCCCAAGAGTTTAATGACTATCTTTGGAATGCAGGTATCAAGAGAGAGATAACTTGCAGGTATACACCTCAACACAATGGGGTGGCAGAAAGGAGGAATAGAACATTGGTTGAATTTGCAAGAGCAATGTTAAAGGAAAAGAATTGCCCTAATTATCTTTGGGCTGAGGCTGTAAATATAGCCACATACCTTGTGAATAGGTTACCATGTGGAGCTTTGAATGGTATGACCCCTTATGAAGCTTGGTGGGGTAAGAAACCAACACTTGATCATTGTAAAGTGTTTGGGTCAATTGCCTATGCTTATGTGCCATCACAACTTAGACATAAGCTTGAACCAAAGGCAGAAAAATATGTGTTTATTGGGTATGATGAAAAGCAAATGGGTTATAGGCTATGGAGTCCTTTAACTAAACATTTTATTGTTTCCAGAGATGTGACCTTTGATGAACAGAAGAGTTGGTATGCAGA
>CM035409.1:128367414-128371553 GCA_020310875.1 Ceratopteris richardii
TTAGAGAAATGAACATTGCTCAGTGTATGATGTAAAGTTTTACACAAGTGAGGGCTTAAAATCTAAGTTGGAAGGTAAGCCATCTGTGGCTAAAAGATCTTGATCAAATGGGTTCGACATTGGGAGAACTATAGCTAAGAAGTTACAGGTGTCAAAGTCACTACTGCAGAGAAGGTGTTCTACACATAGGTAAATTGTTTGTATGATTTCTCAGAGTATTCTGAATCATTTGCAGAGATTTAAGTTGGAGAAGATGCGCAACCTTAAGGCAAAGTATTGTGCAAAGTTTTGTTAAAAACTTTACAGGATTGATTAGTCAATGAGTGATTAATCTGCAGCAGACTTTTCAGAGTAGTGATTTCTTTACAGTTAGCCAACTTCTTGGTAATGTATTAGTGGATTTCCAAAATTATGTGGAGTCTAGAGTTATTCTTGGTCTAGAGGTGGTCTAATACCAAGGATAACTTGTTCTTTTGGAGATTAACTCTCCATCAGTGGTTTCAGAGCAGGCTGTGTCAAATTAAGGAAAGGGAGACTCCGACTGCTGCAGACATACAAGTTCTACATTTCGAAGGTTCAGAAGGATACAGTGTTGAAGAAAGATTGAAGGGAGACACGCAAAGATTATCAAAAGAATCAGAAGAAGCAATACTCGAAGTTAAGGTACATTTATTCCTTGAAAAGTCTAAAGTTTTGAGACTACAGGTGAAGCAAGGATGGGAGATAGTCTCCAAATTGAAATGTTGGACAGAGAGAACTATCCAGCTTGGTCTATGAGAATGGAAGCTCATCTGATGAGCAAAGATTTGATAGCATACATTACAGGTGAAGAAGAGAAGCCTCAGTTCAGAGATCCTAGTGTTCCAACTAGGGAAGAATTGTCAGATCTAAAGAATTGGTTGAAGAAGGATGCTCAAGCAAGGAGCATAATCTACATGGCAGTCAATGACTATTTGCTTCCTCACATTAGAGGACTTGAAAGTGCAAGTGACATTTGGAATGATTTGGAAGAGCATTTCCAAAACACAACCAAATCAAGGAAAGCTTCACTATGGGCAGAATTTACTACTTTCAAAAAGAAGGCATCACAATCAATCTCTGATTATGTGACAAAGATGAAGGACATTGCAGATTCTCTAGGTGCAGTGGATGAAGATATTGAAGAAGATAAATTGGTAAGACAAATTCTCACAGGGCTAAGAGGAGATGAGAAGTGGAAGCCTTTTATTTTATCTACAGAACTTTCATTAGATCACTTTACTCCTGATTTGAATCAATTGTTAGGTCATAGAGGTAAGATTCACCAATGATGGAGTATATGTTGAAGACCCTAGTCAAGGGTATAAACAGGTTGTTACAGGAAAGAAAGAAGGAAGGCTTTTCACATTGAAGGTACAAGGAAATGTTGGACATGCTATGTTCACATATGGAGAGCAGAAGGTATCTGAATTGGATCTTTGGCATAAAAGACTTGGACACTTCAATGAAAGAGGTATCAAAGACATGATTAATAATGATTCAGTGCTTGGGTTGCCTAACATTGCAGGTCAACACATGACATACAGATGTGAGGCATGTCAATTAGGTAAGGCTCATAAGCAATCCTATTCTAAGCATGGGTTTATGTATTCAGAAAGACTTGAGTTGGTGCATACAGATGTGTGGGGTCCTTCAAAGGACTTTAGTATAAATGGTTCAAGATATTATGTCATATATGTT
The DNA here is from genome assembly GCA_020310875.1 of Ceratopteris richardii. Classification (NCBI taxonomy): domain Eukaryota; kingdom Viridiplantae; phylum Streptophyta; class Polypodiopsida; order Polypodiales; family Pteridaceae; genus Ceratopteris; species Ceratopteris richardii. Next base: position 128,369,134 of record CM035409.1, read on the forward strand.
GATGATGCTACCAGGTGGATCACAATTTATGTGATTAAAGAAAAGTCAGAAGTGTTTAATACATTTAAACACTATCATGCATATGTAGAAAGGATTACAGGTCAAAATTGAAGAGACTAAGGTTAGATGGAGGGGGAGAGTATTTTTCAAATGAATTCAATGATTACTTGTGGAATGCAGGTATAAAGAGAGAAGTTACTTGCAGGTACTCTCCTCAACAAAATGGGGTAGCAGAAAGAAGAATAGGACTCTTGTTGAGTTTGCAAGGTCCATGATGAAAGAGAAGAATTGCCCAAATTATTTGTGGGCAGAGGCTGTAAATACAGCTACTTATTTGGTCAATAGATTGCCTTGTAAAGCTTTGCAAGGTATGACACCATATGAAGCTTGGTGGGGTAAGAAACCTACCTTGGATCATTGCAGAATATTTGGATGTTTGGCATATGCATATGTGCCATCTCAATTGAGGCATAAGTTGGAGCCTAAGGCAGAAAATGTATTCATTGGTTATGATGATAAGCAAATGGGATACAGGTTGTGGAGTCCATCCACAAAGCAATTTCTTGTATCCAAGGATGTTACATTTGATGAACAAGGTACTTGGTATGCAGGTAAATATAATGTACATGCAGATGTTGAAGAAGTAGTGGATCAAAGGAAAGGTAAAGCAAAGATTCAATTACTTGATGAAAGTGAGAATAATGAAGTACAGGTTGAAGTTGAAGAGAGGCCAGGTTTGATCCAGAATGTGATGAACCAAAAACTTCAAAAAGTGCAGAAGTTAGGAGGTCATCTAGGCACAAATGGCAACCTACAAGGTATAGCTATGACACCTCATTCTTGACTACTAAAGATTATGCTTATTTGGTAAAAGCAGATGAAGATCCATCTACATATGATGAAGCTAAAGGCAAGAGAAATTGGGAAGAAGCCATGCAAGAGGAGTATGATGCATTGATAGAGAATCAGACTTGGGATCTGGTTCCTAAACCTAATAGTCAGAAAATTATTGGATGTAAGTGGGTTTACAAAACAAAAAGATTTGCAGATGGAAGTGTGTCTAGGTACAAAGCTAGACTTGTTGTGAAAGGGTATGCACAGACATATGGAGTGGACTATGATGAGACTTATAGTCCTGTGGCAAAAATGACAACCATCAGAACTCTCATAGCAATTGCTGCTTGCAAAGGTTGGAAGCTATCTCAATTAGATGTTAAAAATGCTTTTTGAATGGTTACATTTCAGATGAAGTTTACATGGAGCAACCAGATGGATTCAAAGATCAGGTGAACCCAAATTATGTGTGTAAGCTCAAGAGAGCTTTGTATGGTTAAAGCAGGCCCCAAGGGCATGGAATTATAGGCTTGTAAGTTCTTGAATGATCTTGGATTTCAAGCATCAAAGGCAGATAGTAGCTTGCTAGTCAAAGCAAGTGAAGATGGATTTATTTATGTTTGTATTTATGTTGATGACATAATACTTACAGGAACAGATGATAAAGGAATACAAATGATAAGGAAGCAGATGGAGAAAGAGTTCAAAATCAGTGATTTGGGGAACTTGTCATTCTTCTTGGGAATGGAGATTTTATATACTCAACATGGAGTATATGTGACCCAAGAAAGGTATCTTAAAATTTTCTAACCAAATTTAAAATGGAAGATTGCAGGGTTGCACCTACACCATTGGAAGTGAACCATAAATTGTCTAGATTTGGAGGAGAAGAATTCAGAGACATGAAGCTATATCAAAGTTTGGTTGGTAGCTTGATTTATGCTACATTAACAAGGCCTGATTTGGCATATGCAGTTGGTGTGCTTTCACAATTTATGCATTGTCCTAGAAAGGAACATTGGATTGTAGGACAAAGAGTACTTAGGTACATCAAGGGTACACTCAGAGAAGGGTTGTACTATGATTACTTCTAATACAAGAGTGAAGATATATAGTGATGCAGATTGGGCAGGTAATGTGGATGATAGAAGATCAACACATGGATATTTGTGCTATGTAGGAGACAAATTGATTTCATGGTGTTCTAAGAAGCAACATACAGTTGCTTTGTCATCTACAGAAGCAGAATACAAAGGTATGGTGGAAGCTGCAAAGGAGGTAATTTGGCTAAAGACCTTATGAAGGTTTTTGATGTGATTCAAAGTACTCCTATTGTTTGTGGAGACAATATGAGTTCTTTTATACTTGGCAGCTAATCCTGTATTTCATGCTAGAACTAAGCATATTGAAATACAGTATCATTTTCTAAGAGAGAAGGTCATTGATAAGGAAATTGAAGTTATGCATACTCCTACAAAAGATCAACTTGCAGATATGATGACAAAAAGTCTAGATGGACCAAAGCTACAGAATTCAAGGATATGGCAGGAATTAAGAAGATAGAGAAGAACCTCAATTAATGATTG
>CM035409.1:128389053-128394053 GCA_020310875.1 Ceratopteris richardii
TTTGAAATCATTTGAATTTGAAATTCAAACTTAGGCTCCCTTGAATCTCTCCTCTAAAAGTAGGGAGATATTCTCTCCATCTCAACATTCAAAAATCCACGACTCTAGTGGTAGGTAAGTGACTTAAAGTGATTACAACCAACTGATAAGTCACTTAGACTTTTACAAGGGGTAAAGAAGTAAGAACATATAAGCATATGTTCACATGTGTCTTCATTTGAGTGAAGCCTTAACAAACCTTTATCCATGCTTGTCTTTAATAAGTCCAAGGGTCCAAGCCAATGTGTGTAGGCTTGTTTGCACCAACAGCTCCCCCTCAAGCCAAAACACTTTGGCTTAAGTCTTCTTCTTCATTCTTCAATTACTTCCTGTAGTCCAATCATAGACTTGAATCTGCATAGCTTGTTTCCATCCAATGCCTTGGTAAGTAAATCTGCACATTGCATATTAGTAGATACATATGTCAATTGAATCTCTTTACTTAACAATTTCTCTCTCACATAGTGGTAATGAACCTCTATGTGCTTTGTTCTGGCATGATAAATTGGGTTTGCTGCAAGATGAAGAGAGCTAGTATTGTCTCCAAATATGATAGGTGGTCTTGTGAATAGACCTAACTCTGTATATAGAAGCTTCAACCAGATAGCTTCTTGAGTAGCATTTGCAAGTCCTCTATATTCTGCTTCAGTGGATGACAATGCCACTGTAGGTTGCTTCTTAGCTGACCAAGAGATAGGTTTATCTCCTGCAAAACAAATGTACCCTGAGGTGCTTCTCCTATCATCCTTGCATCCTGCCCAATCTGCATCTGAGTAAACTTTTATATCAATATCTGATGTATAAGGAAAATACAAACCATGACTTTGAGTTCCCTTGAGGTACTTCAAGATCTTCTTTGCTGCCTCTAGGTGAGGTATCCTTGGTTTGTGCATGAATTGACTAAGCACACTTACTCCATATGCTATGTCAATTCTTGTCAAGGTAGCATAGTTCAAACTACCCACCATACTTTGGTATCCTGTAATGTCTTTGATTTCTTCTCCTTCATGAGCACTTAGCTTTTGGTTAACCTCCATTGGAGTAGTAGATACCTTAGCATCCTGCAAACCAAACTTCTTGACCATATCCTGTACATACTTCTTTTGAGTAATGTAGATACCTGAATTTGTGTAGATCAATTCAAGACCTAGAAAATATTTTAGTAATCCAAGATCACTAATCTTGAATTCTTTCATCATCTGTCCTTTGATGTGTCTAATCCCATTGACATCATTCCCTGTAATAATGATGTCATCAACATAAACACATAAGTAGATTACCTCTGTACTACTTCTCTTTATGAATAGAGAAGTGTCTGCTTTGCTCATCACAAATCCTTGGTCTTGGAGGTAGGTGGTCAATCTGTAGTTCCATGCTCTAGGTGCCTGCTTCAAACCATACAGAGCCTTCTTCAATTTACAAACATAATGTACCTTTCTTGGATCTTCATAGCCAGGTGGTTGTGACATGTAGACTTCTTCAGATATCCATCCATTTAGGAATGCATTCTTCACATCCAATTGGTACATGTTCCAATTCTTGGATGCAGCTACACTCACCAATACTCTGATAGTTGGCATCTTGGCCACAGGGGAAAATGTCTCCTCATAATCAATGCCTTGGGTTTGTGCAAAACCCTTGGCTACCAACCTAGCTTTGTACCTGTTAATAGTTCCATCTGAATTCTTCTTCAATTTGTAGATCCATCTGGATCCTATTACCTTCATAGTATCCTTCTTGGGTACCAAGTCCCAAGTATCACTCTCTTGGAGGGCTTCTATCTCCTCATCCATGGCTTCTCTCCATTCTGGCTTTGTAATTGCTTCTTCATAGGTACCTGGTTCTTCATTCAACAAGTCTTTTGCAAGATATACAGAATGTTTAGTTACAAGTGATGTGTCATACCCAAATCTGATAGGTTTCTTTTTCTCTCTCTGAGATCTTCTCATAGCTTGAGTAGAAGTTTCTGCCTTGTCCTCCAATTGCTTCATCTTCATCTTTCCTTTGGATTTCCAAGCCTTGAACTCTTCAAGGTTGATGGTATCATCATCTGAGCTTGAATCTTCTTGCTGAGTTGGCTCTTCTTTGGTAAGCTTTGGAAAATCTTCCTCCATGTCATAGGGTAGACTCACTTTCCTGCATTCATTCTCATACCATGAGTCATTCTCATCAAATATGACATCTCTGCTTACCTTGAACCCTTTGTTTGTGGGATTGTAGAATCTGTATCCCTTTTGGTTCAAATCATAACCAATGAAGATACATTTCTCTGCCTTTGGGTCTAGCTTTCCTCTTACCTGTGAAGGAATGTGTACATATGCTACACAACCAAAGATTTTACAATGATCCAGAGAGGGTCTCTTACCATGCCATGCTTCATATGGTGTCATGCCATCAAGTGATTTGGATGGCAACCTATTGATGAGGTAAGTGGCAGTGGACACACTCTCTGCCCATAGGTAATTTGGTAACTTTTTCTCATTGAGCATAGACCTAGCTGTTTCCACTATAAGTCTATTCCTTCTTTCTGCTACCCCATTTTGTTCAGGTGAATATCTGGTAGTGATCTCTCTCTTGATGCCTCTTTCCTGCAAGAAATCTTCAAACTCATTGGAGAAGTATTCTCCTCCACCATCTGACCTTAGCCTCTTCAAGCTTCTACCTGTTTGATTCTCAACAAGTGCAAGATACCTCTTGAAACAATTAAACACTTCATCTTTATGCTTCATAAAATATAAAATGGTCCATCTGCTATAGTCATCAATGAAGGACACATAATACCTTGAACCAGAAATGGAAGGGTCCTTGCTAGGTCCCCAAACATCTGTGTGTACCAAGTCTAGGTAGTCTTCATGCATGAAACCTTTTCTTGAGTAGGGTAATCTGTGAGACTTACCAAATTGACATGATCCACATTTGTAAATCATGTGTTGCTTGGATACATTTGGTATCCCAAGCACACATTGATCCCTGCACATTTGCTTGATAGTCCTTTCACCTATGTGCCCTAGTCTTTTATGCCATATCTCTAACTCTGAGAGTGTCTGATCCTTATAATTATACAAAGCAATATTTTTTGTATCTTCTAGCTCAAATGTAAAATAATCTACCTGATTTCTCCCCTTTGGCTATCCTTCTGAATCCTTGTTTTGGGTCCTCCACATATGCTCCATGTTGTGTGAATCTGACCTGCAAACCTTTCTCCACAATCTGACCAACACTCATCAAATTCTTAGTTATTGTTGGTACATAGAGTACCCTGCTTAATAGGTTCTGATTACCATCACATGTCTTCACATTTCCAATTTTGACCACAGAGTGTTTAGTGTCATCACCTGTTTGTACCTGATGTTTGCCCTTGGGCTCTTCCAAATCAGAAAGTAATGCCACATTGCCAGCTACATGGTTAGAACATCCTGAGTCAATGTAAAATAAATGATCATCATTTGTACCTATCTTGGAGGTCATATTCATGATCAATAGGGAGTCATCCTGCTCCTCTGTGTAGTTGTTGTAATCTCTTCTATTTCTGAATCCACCTTGGTAGCTTCCATTGTGGTTGTTGTTGTAATTATTGTTGTATTGGTTGTTGTACCCATTGTAGCTTTGATGTTGGTTGAATCTACCTCTTCCTTGAGAGTATCCACCTCTTGAGTAGCCTCTTCCTCTCTGATTTTTGTAGTTCTTGTAGCATTCATCTGTGGTATGATTAGACAACCCACAGATGTTGCAAGGTGATGAGTTGTAGGGTCTCCCCCTACCTGACTTACCTCCTCTGCCTCTTCCTCTAGATGACCTACCTCTCCCTGCATAATTGGCTTGAGAGGTAGAGCCTTCTTCATCCTGTTTCTTCTTGCCTTTATCTTTAACTTTCTTATCAGTAAAGAGAGCAGAGGGGTTATTACCTTTTGATTGATCTCCAGCTTTGGTGAACTTTGCTTCATGTGTAAATAGTTGGCCCATGAGTGTTGTAAGATCAGGGGTATGCATGTCCATGTAGAGGTCCATTGCAGTGGTGAAACTTTCCCACTTATCATCTGCCTTGAGTCCATTTGTCACTTGCCTGACTATTTGCTCCTCTTCAATTTCCTCTCCAATGCTTGCTAGTTGGTCTGCCACATCTTTGATCTTTGTCACATAATCTGAGACTGATTGCTTGGGCTGCTTTCTAAGTGTTGTGAACTCTATCCATAATTGATTCTTCCTAGCCCTTGTGTTGGAAGAAAAATAATTTGACAAGGTTTCCCAAGTCTCTTGGGAAGTCTTACAGTTTCTTACATGAGGTAAAAGAAAGTCAGATATAGAGTTTAAGAGATAAGACCTTGCCAAAGCATCCTTTGCACACCACTGGTTAAGTCTTTCATGCTCATCCTTTGTAGGTAGTCCTCTAGTCTTGAATGAGGGCAACTCCTCATCTCCTGATATGTATCCAAATAGACTTCTCCCTTGTAGATAGGTCTTCATTCTCAATGACCAAGCTTGATAGTTGTTTCTGTCCAATTTGTCAATGAAGGAAGGGAAACCATCACCCATGATTACCTTCTATTGCTCTGATACCACTGTTGAGAGTGATGGATGGATGCACTCAGGAAATCAGTTGGTGCTGCAAAACCTGCTTCACACCTGCCCTCTTTTCTTTCCAGATATGCTTAGTACACAAGTTTAGCTTCCTAATGACATAAAGAAACCATATATGTACTTTGGAAATGATTTGGGTAATGACCAAATCAAAACAGATAACTTGGTACTTCACAAATCAAGCAAAACCTTCTATTCCTGTAGTGATACCTGCTCAGACTTTTACTGAGTGTGTCCAGCACACTCAAAATTGGCACAATTCCTTTTGGGAGTATTAATGTACCTTAGTAAGCTACCAATCACAAGTGGAATCACTTCAATTGATAAACTATGCATTGAGAAATAAGTTTAGCAAAATTATAATCACCCCCGACTTTTCAGGA
>CM035409.1:128401553-128426553 GCA_020310875.1 Ceratopteris richardii
AGTTCACTTTAGTTCTAGAAGTTTTTTTTTAAATCACGAGAATACGAAAATCTATATAAGTTAGTTTGTATCAACTGACGTGGAGAGAGAGAAAGAGAGAGAGAGAAGAAGTAGAAGAAAGAGTTCATTTTATACGACTGAATATAGTCGGGCTTCTCTGAGTGAAAAAGCATCTGTAAACTTCTGAGTTTTCATAGCTATGAGAAAGAACTGAGTAAAGTTCTGTGTATGAGTCTCTCTTCATCATCTCCATAATTACCTACTGTGTGATGAGTTAAAAAGATCAAGTTTTCCAAGCAACTCGATGCCTGGCATCGAATCTCTGCTGATGAGTCATATTTTCATTTATATTTTTCATTCAGTACTGAAGTGTTTGAAAAACATGATGTTGTTGGAGCAACTCGATGCCTGACATCGATTTCTAGTTGATAAGTCATATTCTAAGTGTGCATGAAATCACCTATAATTTTGGTGTCCAAAAGATCAAGATTTTATGCGGGAAGTCGATGCCCGACATCGAATCCCTGCTGAAAAGTGGCCAAAATCATCCCAAGTCGATGCCCGGCATCGAATTCTCGTTGCATGTCGACGCTAGGCATCGAATTCTAATTTTAAACAGGCGCTCTTACTATAACAGGAAAGATTTCCAATTTTGGAAGGTCATACAGGGTCATCTTGTGAGAGCCATAACTTGAGTTCTAGAGATCTGTTTGATGCATATGATAGCTTGTTGAAAAGCTCTACTCTTCTAGTTTTAGCCTATAAAGTTTCATGGAGAAATAATACTTGAGCTAGGATAAATTAGCAAAATACTGAAGGTATGTCATTTCGGTGATTAGGAATTTCTATAGAAGCAAAGTTCTCAGTTTAGGCTATCATTTCTCAAAGTTTGGAGTGGCAATGAGTTAATGGTGACCATAGAGGTGTTCTAGTGTCACATTAATTCATTTCTTGTGGTGTTTCATACATCAACAAGTGGTATCAGAGCAGAAAGATTCTCAAGAGCAAAAGACGACAAAGGTACGAGAAGTTTTGTAAAGTTTTCCATTAAAGTTTGAAAGGTGAAGCATTTGAAGACACAAGGCATCAAAAGGTTACTTCAAAAGTATCCTCATACACAAAGAACTTCAAAGGGTATTATCCTTTATCCTTTAAGCTCACAGGTTGCAGCAGAAGGAAAGAACTATGGCAGATCATATTTCCATTGACAAACTGGACAGAGATAATTACCCCGCATGGGTAATGAGAATGGAAGCGTTACTTATGAGTAAGGATCTCATGATATATGTTATAGGTGAAGAAGAGAAGCCAATATTTGAAGATGAAAGCCGACCAAAGAAAGAAGAACTTGATGCTTTAAAGCATTGGCAGAAGAAGGATGCAAGTGCAAAAGCATACATCTACAATACAATCTCTGATCATTTGCTACCACACATCAGAGGATTGGAATCATCTGAAGATATATGGAATGCATTGGAGTATCATTTCCAAAGTACTACTAAAGCACGGAAAGCAAGTCTATGGTCAGAGTTTACAACATTCAAGAAGAAGCCAAGTCAAACCATTAGTGATTATGTCACTAAGATGAAGGATCTAGCAGATAGTCTTGGATCCATAGATGAAGATGTTGAAGATCACAGATTAATTGCTCAATTACTTGCAGGTTTGAGAGGGGATGAAAGGTGGAAACCTTTTGTCTTATCAACAGAACTTTCATTAAATCATTATGTTCGAGATTTGAACCAGTTGCTTGGTTTGATGCTCACATATGAGCAAGACTTGAAGGGAGATGGAGATAAAGGACAAAGTTCTGCAATGTACATGAAGAACAAGAAGAAAGGAGATAAAGGTAAAGCAAAGGATGAAGAAGAGTCAACTTCTCAAGTTTATTATGCAAGAGGTAAAGGCACTGGCAGAGGAAGAGCAAGAGGTTTTGGAAGAGGAAGAGGTAATCAAAATAACAACAAGAAGGCTTGCTGGATCTGTGGATTGAGTAATCATTTGGCTCATGACTGTTGGCACAACCAACAAGGATCAAACCAGAATCAAAACAACAATAGCAGAGGCCGAGGTGGAAGATATCAAAGTAATTTTCAAAGAGGTAGACAAAGTCAAAGAGGAGGCTATGGTAGAGGTGGAGGAAGAAGTTGGGGACAAAATCAATCCTACAACACCACCTACTACAACTATGCAAATGACACACAGAATGAAAGTCATACATCATTGATGATGAACTCAATCAACACATCAGATAAAGAAGATCTAAAGGTATATTACATTGACTCTGGATGTTCTAATCATTTGTCAGGAAACATAGAATTGATGTCAGAATTGGAAAAAGGTATTTCGAGTCACACAGTTCAAACTGGTGATAATACAAGACATAGTGTACATTCAATTGGAAAAGTGAAATGCAAGAGTGGAGCAGATTTGCTAACCAATGTTTTGTATGTTCCTACAATACCTAAAAACTTGATTAGTGTGGGACAGATAGTTGAAAAAGGTTTTCAAGTCAAGTTTACAAATGAAGGAGTATTTGTGGAAGATCCAGAGAATGGATATAATCAGATTGTCTCTGGTAAGAAAGAAGGTAGACTCTTTACTTTAAGAGTGCAAGGAAACATTGGTCAAGCTTTGCTCACACATGGTGAAGCAGTGATTATAGAACTTGATCTCTGGCATAAGAGATTAGGTCATTTCAATGAAAGAGGAATTAAAGCTATGGTTGCTAATCAGTCTGTACTAGGATTACCAAATGTGCAAAGTCAACATATGGTTTATAAATGTGAAGCATGTCAAATGGGTAAAGCACACAGGTTACCATTTCAAAAGAAAGGATTCAAACATGATGGACTACTAGAGCTCATTCATACAGATGTATGGGGACCAACAAAAGAAGGATCTATCAATGGCTCAAGGTATTATGTTCTTTTCATTGATGATGCTACAAGATGGATAACATTATATGTTTTGAAGGAAAGATCAGAAGTGTTTGGAGAATTGTCCAAATTATCTTTGGACTGAAGCTGTAAATACAGCTACATATCTTGTGAATAGATTACCATGTGCAGCTCTCAATGGTATGACTCCATATGAAGCTTGGTGGGGTAAGAAACCAACACTAGATCATTGTAGAGTGTTTGGATCAATTGCATATGCTTATGTGCCATCACAACTTAGGCATAAACTTGAACCAAAGGCAGAAAAATATGTGTTCATTGGTTATGATGAAAAGCAGATGGGCTACAGGTTGTGGAATCCTCTAACAAAACAATTTATTGTTTTTAGAGATGTTACATTTGATGAACAGAAAAGTTGGTATGCAGATCAAAGTCATACAACTGAAGAATTTGAAGAAGAGGTAAGAAGATGTGAGAAAGGAAAATCAATAGTGCAGGTGAATAGAAATGAAGACTATATGCAAGCAAGTACATCCAAAAGTGGATTAACAAGAAGGAATGAAGAAGCTCCTATATTTGATGAAGAACTGTATCCAGACACATATGAAGAATGTGAACCAAGAAGGTCAAGCAGGACTAGAAGACAACCAGAAAGGTATTCTTATGATACTTCTTACATAACTCAAAAGAACTATGCATATATGGTCAAAGATGATGAAGAACCTCAGAATTATGATGAAGCTAAAGGTAAGAAGCAATGGGAAGAAGCAATGAAGGAAGAGTTCAATGCACTGGAGGAGAACAAGACATGGGAACTTGTTCCTAAACCAAATGGTAAGAAAGTAATTGGAAATAAATGGGTTTATAAAGTGAAGAAGCTTGCAGATGGAAGTATAGCCAGATACAAAGCTAGATTGGTGGTGAAAGGCTATGCCCATACCTATGGCATAGATTATGATGAGACATTCAGTCCCGTAGCTAAGATGTCAACTATAAGGACAATCATTGCTATTGCAGCTTCAAAAGGATGGACTCTAAGTCAATTGGATATAAAAAATGCATTCTTGAATGGATACATATCAGATGAGGTATAGATGGAACAACCTCAAGGATTTATAGATTCCAGGTATCCAAATTTTGTTTGTAGGTTGAGAAGAGCATTGTATGGATTGAAGCAAGCTCCAAGAGCTTGGAACTATAGACTGGTGAAGTATCTCAATGATCTTGGATATCAAAGTTCAAAAGCAGACCCAAGTCTACTTATCAGAAGAACAGAGGAAGGTACAATCTACATTTGTATTTATGTAGATGACATTATAATCACAGGTACTTCAGATGAAGGAATCAAGGAGGTAAAGAGATTGCTTGAAAAAGAATTCAAGATCAGTGACCTAGGAAAGTTATCATACTTTCTTGGAATGGAAGTTACTTATACAGATCATGGCATATATGTGTCACAAGAAAGGTATCTTCTGAACTTGTTGAAGAAGTTTGATATGGAAAATTGAAGAGAAGCTTCAACTCCACTTGAAGTTAATCACAAGCTCAGTAAATATGATGGTGCAGACTACAAAGATATGAGGAAGTATCAATCTCTTGTGGGTAGTTTGATTTATGCTACACTAACAAGACCTGATCTTAGTTATGCAGTGGGAGTTTTGTCACAATTCATGCATTGTCCAAAGGACCCACATTGGATTGCAGGTCAAAGAGTTCTCAGATATATCAAAGGAACTATAAAGGAAGGATTATATTATCCTTTTACATCAGATTTGAAGTTGAGAGCCTATAGTGATTCAGATTGGGCAGGTAATCAAGATGACAGAAGATCAACTCATGGTTACATGATATATATTGGTGATAAGCTTGTAAGTTGGTGTTCAAAGAAACAACATACAGTAGCATTATCATCAACTGAAGCAGAGTACAAAGGACTTGTGGAAGCAGCTAAGGAAGTCATATGGATGCAGACATTGTTCAAGAGCTTAGGCATTGATCAAGGTACACCTACAATACATGGAGATAATATGAGTTCACTTTATCTTGCAGCAAATCCAGTATTTCATGCAAGGACAAAGCACATAGAGATACAATATCATTTTCTCAAAGAAAAGGTAATGGAGAAGGAGATTGAAGTGGAGTACATTTCTACTAAAGATCAGTTAGCAGACATAATGACAAAGAGGTTGGATGGTGTGAAGACCAGCAGATTCAAAAGCATGGCAGGAGTAAAAGAAAAGAAGATGATATGAAGAAACAGGGAATGTCAATTAGTGATTGAGGGGGAGCTGTTGGAGAAACACTCACTAATTGGACATATATTTGAAGGTCAAAGCTTTAGAAGAAAACCCCATGCCTATGTGAAGGGACAAATTCACAAATGTATCATATTTGTAAAGTTAGTTCACTTTAGTTCTAGAAGTTTTTTTTTAAATCACGAGAATATGAAAATCTATATAAGTTAGTTTGTATCAACTGACGCGGAGAGAGAGAAAGAGAGAGAGAGAGAGAGAGAGAGAGAGAGAAGAAGTAGAAGAAAGAGTTCATTTTATACGACTGAATATAGTCGGGCTTCTCTGAGTGAGAAAGCATCTGTAAACTTCTGAGTTTTCATAGCTATGAGAAAGAACTGAGTAAAGTTCTGTGTATGAGTCTCTCTTTATCATCTCCATAATTACCTACTGTGTGATGAGTTAAAAAGATCAAGTTTTCCAAGCAACTCGATGCCTGGCATTGAATCTCTGCTGATAAGTCATATTTTCATTTAAATTTTTCATTCAGTACTGAAGTGTTTGAAAAACATGATGTTGTTGGAGCAACTCGATGCCTGGCATCGATTTCCAGTTGATAAGTCATATTCTAAGTGTGCATGAAATCACCTATAGTTTTGGTGTCCAAAAGATCAAGATTTTATGCGGAAAGTCGATGCCCGACATCGAATCCCTGCTGAAAAGTGGCCAAAAACATCCCAAGTCGATGCCCAGCATCGAATTCTCGTTGCAAGTCGATGCTAGGCATCGAATTCTAATTTTAAATAGGCGCTCTTACTATAACAGGAAAGATTTCCAATTTTAGAAGGTCATACAGGTTCATCTTGTGAGAGCCATAACTTGCGTTCTAGAGATCCGTTTGATGCATATGATAGCTTGTTGGAAAGCTCTACTCTTCTAGTTTTAGCCTATAAAGTTTCATGGAGAAATAATACTCGAGCTAGGAGAAATTAGCAAAATGCTGAAGGTATGTCATTTCGGTGACTAGGAATTTCTATAGAAGCAAAGTTCTCAGTTTAGGCTATCATTTCTCAAAGTTTGGAGTGGCAATGAGTTAATGGTGACCATAGAGGTGTTCTAGTGTCACATTAATTCATTTCTTGTGGTGTCTCATACATCAACAAGTGGTATGAGAGCAGAAAGATTCTCGAGAGCAAAAGATGACAAAGGTACGAGAAGTTTTGTAAAGTTTTCCGTTAAAGTTTGAAAGGTGAAGCATTTGAAGACACAAGGCATCAAAAGGTTACTTCAAAAGTATCCTCATACACAAAGAACTTCAAAAGGTATTATCCTTTATCCTTTAAGCTCACAGGTTGTAGCAGAAGAAAAGAACTATGGCAGATCATATCTCCATTGACAAACTGGACAGAGATATTTACCCCGCATGGGTAATGAGAATGGAAGCCTTACTTATGAGTAAGGATCTCATGGTATATGTAACAGGTGAAGAAGAGAAGCCAGTATTTGAAGATGAAAGCTGTTGAGCCCATAAATGTCATGTTGGTCAAAGTCAACTGCAGTCAAAGTCAACTGCAGTCAAAGTCAACAGGTCAAAGTCAACAAGGTCAAGGTCAAAGTCAACAGGTGCAAAGTCAAAGTGCGTAAGTGCAGGTGTCAAAGTGCACAGGTAGTGCACAATGAATGGTTCACAAAGGGTAAATTGGAGAAAATAGGTTGCAGGTTGCAGAGGTACTTTCTCTAATTTCCCTAAGGTTCAAAGTGTGTTTTAAAGTGTTTTGGAAGGTTCAGGTGAACCCCCCTTATGTGCAAAAGTGAAGAATTAAAAGGAAATGTGAAGGCATGTGAAGCGGCAAAGTGTACGCACAGGTGAAAGTATGGCCCCCCATTAAAATTTTTGGTTTTAGACTAAAGTCACTACAGGACAAAACAGTGAGTAGTTGGCTGCCACTTGTGAGAGCAATCTTGGGACATCAAAGTGAGCACCAAGATTCACTTGCAGTTAGGAGCGTACGTGATTGGCACACTAAAATCAAGGAAGAGCCATTCTTGGACCAAGGTTAGAGTAAGCAAGAGAGCATAGGCTAAGTGGAGCAAGAGAGGGAAGTGCAAGAGTCACCAGAGTACGTCGCACAGAAGTGGAAGTGCAAGGTGCATAGAGAGTGACCAAGGATTTTGGTGCAGAGAAGTGCTAAGCTATAGTTCCCCCAAGTATCTCAAGGTCCTTTGGCAGTGTACGCTTGCCGACAGCAGGTATTCACTCCTCCCCCTTTGTGGAAGCTTGGTGCAAGGTGTGCACAAGGAGAAGCTTGAAGCAGGTGGAGGTTTGTTGCAGAGGAGGTCGGCAGCAAGAGGACATTGGGATATTGGATATTTTGTAATTGGGCACTCTGCGGGATTGTGCACAGAGGTATTGGTGTATCTTGTATTTCAAACATTGTACTTTTCTTACTGTAATCAATCAAACGGCAGAGACTTCCAAGGTGTATTTTCTCTTTTGGTCCTTCCATTTTCTCCTACAAACCCTCAAACTCCTTGTCAAAGAATCCCCCAACAAAAGCCGACCAAAGAAAGAGGAACTTGATGCTTTAAAGCATTGGCAGAAGAAGGATGCAAGTGCAAAAGCATACATCTACAATACAATCTCTGATCATTTGCTACCACACATCAGAGGATTGGAATCATCTGAAGATATATGGAATGCATTGGAGTATCATTTCCAAAGTACTACTAAAGCACGGAAAGCAAGTCTATGGTCAGAGTTTACAACATTCAAGAAGAAGCCAAGTCAAACCATTAGTGATTATGTCACTAAGATGAAGGATCTAGCAGATAGTCTTGGATCCATAGATGAAGATGTTGAAGATCACAGATTGATTGCTCAATTACTTGCAGGTTTGAGAGGGGATGAAAGGTGGAAACCTTTTGTCTTATCAACAGAACTTTCATTAAATCATTATGTTCGAGATTTGAACCAGTTGCTTGGTTTGATGCTCACATATGAGCAAGACTTGAAGGGAGATGGAGATAAAGGACAAAGTTCTGCAGTGTACATGAAGAACAAGAAGAAAGGAGATAAAGGTAAAGCAAAGGATGAAGAAGAGTCAACTTCTCAAGTTTATTATGCAAGAGGTAAAGGCACTGGCAGAGGAAGAGCAAGAGGTTTTGGAAGAGGAAGAGGTAATCAAAATAACAACAAGAAGGCTTGCTGGATCTGTGGATTGAGTAATCATTTGGCTCATGACTGTTGGCACAACCAACAAGGATCAAACTAGAATCAAAACAACAATAGCAGAGGTCGAGGTAGAAGATATCAAAGTAATTTTCAAAGAGGTAGACAAAGTCAAAGAGGAGGCTATGGTAGAGGTGGAGGAAGAAGTTGGGGACAGAATCAATCCTACAACACCACCTACTACAACTATGCAAATGACACACAGAATGAAAGTCATACATCATTGATGATGAACTCAATCAACACATCAGATAAAGAAGATCTAAAGGTATTTTACATTGACTCTGGATGTTCTAATCATTTGTGAGGAAACATAGAATTGATGTCAGAATTGGAAAAAGGCATTTCTAGTCACACAGTTCAAACAGGTGATAATACAAGACATAGTGTACATTCAATTGGAAAAGTGAAATGCAAGAGTGGAGCAGATTTGCTAACCAATGTTTTGTATGTTCCTACAATACCTAAAAACATGATTAGTGTGGGACAGATAGTTGAAAAAGGTTTTCAAGTCAGGTTTACAAATGAAGGAGTATTTGTGGAAGATCCAGAGAATGGATATAATCAGATTGTCTCTGGTAAGAAAGAAGGTAGACTCTTTACTTTAAGAGTGCAAGGAAACATTGGTCAAGCTTTTCTCACACATGGTGAAGCACTGATTACAGAACTTGATCTCTGGCATAAGAGATTAGGTCATTTCAATGAAAGAGGAATTAAAGCTATGGTTCCTAATCAATCTGTACTAGGATTACCAAATGTGCAAAGTCAACATATGGTTTATAAATGTGAAGCATGTCAAATGGGTAAAGCACACAGGTTACCATTTCAAAAGAAAGGTTTCAAACATGATGGAGTACTTGAGCTCATTCATACAGATGTATGGGGACCAACAAAAGAAGGATCTATCAGTGGCTCAAGGTACTATGTTCTTTTCATTGATGATGCTACAAGATGGATAACATTATATGTTTTGAAGGAAAGATCAGAAGTGTTTGGAGCTTTCAAGCATTTTCATGCATATGCAGAGAGAGTCACAGGTCAAAAGCTTAAGAGACTGAGGTCTGATGGAGGGGGAGAATATTTCTCCCAAGAGTTCAATGATTATCTTTGGAATGCAGGTATTAAGAGAGAAATAACTTGCAGGTATACACCACAACAAAATGGTGTAGTAGAAAAAAGGAACAGGACTTTGGTTGAGTTTGCTAGAGCTATGTTGAAGGAGAAGAATTGTCCAAATTATCTTTGGGCTGAAGCTGTAAATACAGCTACATATCTTGTGAATAGATTACCATGTGCAGCTCTCAATGGTATGACTCCATATGAAGCTTGGTGGGGTAAGAAACCAACACTAGATCATTGTAGAGTGTTTGGATCAATTGCATATGCTTGTGTGCCATCACACCTTAGGCATAAACTTGAACCAAAGGCAGAAAAATATGTGTTCATTGGTTATGATGAAAAGCAGATGGGTTACAGGTTGTGGAATCCTTTAACCAAACAATTTCTTGTTTCTAGAGATGTTACATTTGATGAACAGAAAAGTTGGTATGCAGATCAAAGTCATACAGCTGAAGAATTTGAAGAAGAGGTAAGAAGATGTGAGAAAGGAAAATCAATTGTGCAGGTGAATAGAGATGAAGACTATATGCAAGCAAGTACATCCAAAAGTGGATTAACAAGAAGGAATGAAGAAGCTCCTATATTTGATGAAGAAGTGTATCCAGACACATATGAAGAATGTGAACCAAGAAGGTCAAGCAGGACTAGAAGACAACCAGAAATGTATTCTTATGATACTTCTTACATAACTCAGAAGAACTATGCATATATGGTCAAAGATGATGAAGAACCTCAGAATTATGATGAAGCTAAAGGTAAGAAGCAATGGGAAGAAGCAATGAAGGAAGAGTTCAATGCACTAGAGGAGAACAAGACATGGGAACTTGTTCCTAAACCAAATGGTAAGAAAGTAATTGGAAATAAATGGGTTTATAAAGTGAAGAAGCTTGCAAATGGAAGTATAGCCAGATACAAAGCTAGATTGGTGGTGAAAGGCTATGCCCAGACCTATGGCATAGATTATGATGAGACATTCAGTCCCGTAGCTAAGATGTCAACTATAAGGACAATCATTGCTATTGCAGCTTCAAAAGGATGGACTCTAAGTCAATTGGATATAAAAATTGCATTCTTGAATGGATACATATCAGATGAGGTATACATGGAACAACCTCAAGGATTTATAGATTCCAGGTATCCAAATTTTGTTTGTAGGTTGAGAAGAGCATTGTATGGATTGAAGCAAGCTCCAATGGAACTATAGACTAGTGAAGTATCTGAATGATCTTGGATATCAAAGTTCAAAAGCAGACCCAAGTCTACTTATCAGAAGAACAGAGGAAGGTACAATCTACATTTGTATTTATGTAGATGACATTATAATCACAGGTACTTCAGATGAAGGAATCAAGGAGGTAAAGAGATTGCTTGAAAAAGAATTCAAGATCAGTGACCTAGGAAAGTTATCATACTTTCTTGGAATGGAAGTTACTTATACAGATCATGGCATATATGTGTCACAAGAAAGGTATCTTCTGAACTTGTTGAAGAAGTTTGATATGGAAAATTGAAGAGAAGCTTCAACTCCACTTGAAGTTAATCACAAGCTCAGTAAATATGATGGTGCAGACTACAAAGATATGAGGAAGTATCAATCTCTTGTGGGTAGTTTGATTTATGCTACACTAACAAGACCTGATCTTAGTTATGCAGTGGGAGTTTTGTCACAATTCATGCATTGTCCAAAGGACCCACATTGGATTGCAGGTCAAAGAGTTCTCAGATATATCAAAGGAACTATAAAGGAAGGATTATATTATCCTTTTACATCAGATTTGAAGTTGAGAGCCTATAGTGATTCAGATTGGGCAGGTAATCAAGATGACAGAAGATCAACTCATGGTTTCATGATATATATTGGTGATAAGCTTGTAAGTTGGTGTTCAAAGAAACAACATACAGTAGCATTATCATCAACTGAAGCAGAGTACTGATGGAGAGTGTTAATCTCCAAAAGAACAACCTACTCTTGAGTTTAGAACACCTCTATATCAAGAGTAAGTCAAAACCTTCACCAAATTAGAGGTCCAATCTCCAAATTATCAAAAACTAAGAAATTCTGTGAAGAAGATAAAACACAGAAAGTCTGCTGCACAATTTCTTCTCATTAACCTATCAAACATGTAAAGTTTTCTATGAAATTTTGTATGGAGTGTTGCCTAAAGATTGCGCACCTCCTCCAAGTTAAAGTTCTTCAAAAGGTTTAGTATAACTTGAGAAATCAACTTCACAAGTTACCTATGTCTGAATCTGCACTTCTGAAAAGTCGATTTAGACACCCCTAACTTCTTAACTTCAATTCTCTCAGTACACAACCCGTTTAAGCAAATGCTTCTAGCCATGAGTAGATTACCTTCCAACTTAAAGATTAAGTGCTTACTTGCACAAAACTTTAAACTATGGAGTGAGAAATGATCAAAAGATTAAGATCAAAAATTTGCGCCTGTTTCAGAGAATTGTGAACACTCAACACATATGAATGTTCCTACTAACAATTTTCCTAGTCTGTTTGCAATTAGACTCTGAAACTCAGGTCACAGACTCATTAACTACCAACTTAGATATCCTCAAAAGGATTTCACAATTGATCAAACACAGACGGAGCAGACACGAAAAGATCGGGCGCAATATTTCTTCATTTACTCAGAAAGTTACAGTTGAGTGATGAGAGAAAACTCAACTAACTTTTCACATGTCTCATGACATCTATCTTCCTCTTTCTTGACTTCTATCTATTCTCACATATGCTCTCATATCACGCCTCGACATTTTCAAGGTATTTATAGATAAATTTGTACAAGTTTATGACTAATCAAAGATCTAAGTGAACTATGTACATATGTGTACATTCCTCACATACTCTGAATGTATCTTCCTTCCAAGCTTCAAGAATTGATCTCATCCTCCATTCTTTAGTCTTCAAACATTCAATTGGTGATTGATCTACACCAACAGCTCCCCCTCAATCATCAATTGAGGTTTCTCCTTTCTTCTTTATACCTGCCATGTCTTTAAATTTCTGTAACTTTGGTCCATCCAAGCTCTTTGTAAGCATATCAGCTATCTGATCCTTTGTTGAAGTATGTATGACTTCAATCTCCTTATCCATCACTTTCTCCCTTAGAACGTGATACTGTATCTCAATGTGTTTGGTCCTGGCATGAAAAACAGAATTAGCAGCTAAATACAATGAACTCATGTTATCTCCATATATAATTGGTACCCCATGCACAATGTCAAAACTCTTCATCAATGTCTTGAGCCAAATCACTTCCTTTGCAGCTTCAACCATGCCTTTATACTCTGCTTCTGTAGAAGACAAAGCAACTGTATGTTGCTTCTTGGAGCACCATGAGATAAGTTTATCTCCTGTTGGTGCAGATCAATCACCAATTGAAGATTTGGAGTAAGAAGATGGATACATTCACAAGAGTGAAGAACATGTACACATATGTACATTAGTTATGACATAGGTTACATATACTTATGGTTTGATAAGAGTTTGTACATAGTTGCCTATAAATACCTTTTGAAAATGTCGGGATAAAGAGAGAAGACAAAGAGAGACTATGTACGAGCATAGGAATAGAGAATTTAGTGATTGTAAATGTCAATAGACACATGAGAAAGGAGTTGAAGTCTCTCTCACTTTCAGATTGTAGTCTTCTCCTGAAATGAAAGAAATGTTGCGCCCGATGTTTCTGCGTCTACTCCGTCTGTGGTAGATCATTTGTGAAATCATTTTGAGGATATCTAAGTTGGTAGTTAATGAGTTTGTGACTTGAATTTCAGAGTCTAATTGCAAACAGGTTAAGAGAATTGTTAGTAGGAACATTCATA
This sequence comes from Ceratopteris richardii, assembly GCA_020310875.1. Lineage (NCBI taxonomy): Eukaryota > Viridiplantae > Streptophyta > Polypodiopsida > Polypodiales > Pteridaceae > Ceratopteris > Ceratopteris richardii. Next base: position 128,414,873 of record CM035409.1, read on the forward strand.
TGTGTTGAGTGTTCACAGTTCTCTGAAACAGGCGCACATTTCGAATCCAAAGAAATGAGTAATGCTCAGCGCACAGTGTAAAGTTTTACACATATGATAGCTCAAAATCTAAGTTGAGAGATAAGCTATCTTCAGTCAAAAGGATTTGGTAAAACGGGTTCGACATTGTGAGAACCAAAGTTAAGAAATTAGGGGTGTCAAATCGACTTCTCAGAAGTACAGATTTGGACATAGGTAACTTGTGAAGTTGATTTCTCAAGTTATACTAAACCTTTTTGAGAACTTTAACTTGGAGGAGGTGCGCAATCTCTAGGCGACACTCCATACAAAATTTCATAGAAAACTTTACATGTTTGATAGGTCAATGAGAAGAAATTGTGCAGCAGACTTTCTGTGTTTTATCTTCTTCACAGAATTTTTAATTTTTTGATAATTTGGAGATTGGACCTCTAATTTAGTGAAGGTTTTGACTTACTCTTGATATAGAGGTGTTCTAAATTCAAGAGTAGGTTGTTCTTTTGGAGATTAATACTCTCCATCAGTGGTATCAGAGCAGGAGACATCAAATCAAGGAAAGGAAGGTCCCGACTGCTGCAGATTCAAGAAATTCAACAATTGAAGAACTAAAAGGTGAAAGTTTGAAGGCAAAGCAAGAGGAGGAGACCATACGACATCAAGAAGGACAAAAGGAGTCTAATTCGAAGTAAAGGTACACATATTGTTCATAAAGCTTGAAGATTTCAATACACAGGTAGACACAAGATGGGAGATTCTCTACAGATAGAGAAATTGGATAGGGAAAACTATCCTGCATGGTCAATGAGGATGGAAGCTCATCTTATGAGCAAAGATTTAATTGCTTACATCACAGGAGAAGAAGAGAAGCCACAGTTCAGAGATCCTAGTGTTCCAACTAGGGAAGAGTTAGCAGATTTGAAAAATTGGATGAAGAAAGATGCTCAAGCTAGGAGCATTATATATATGGGAGTCAATGATTACTTGTTACCTCATATTCGAGGTCTTGAAAGTGCAACTGACATTTGGAATGCTTTGGAGGAGCATTTCCAGAATACTACAAAGTCAAGGAAGGCATCCTTATGGACAGAGTTTACAACCTTCAAGAAGAAGGCCTCTCAATCTATTTCAGACTATGTAACAAGGATGAAAGACATTGCAGATGCTTTAGGAGCTGTTGATGAAGATATTGAGGAGGATAAATTGGTAAGGCAAATCCTTACAGGTTTGAGAGGTGATGACAAATGGAAGCCATTCATTTTGTCTACAGAATTATCACTTGACCATTTCACTCCTGATTTAAATCAATTGTTAGGTCATATGCTAACATTTGAGCAGGATGTTAAAGGAGATGGTGACAAGAGTGCAGGTCATGCAATGTACTCAAAGGACAAGAAGAAGAATAGCAAAGGAAAGCAACAAGCAGGTGAAGATGAAGGAACAACTACTCAAGCCAACTTCCTAAGAGGAAGAGGAGGTGGCAAAGGTAGAGGAAGAGGCAGGAATAACAAAGATGGAGGCAAAGCTTGCTGGATTTGTGGTAAGACAAATCACTTAGCTAATGATTGCTGGCATAATAATCAGAGTAATGGTGGATACAATCAGAACTATAATTCAAGAGGAAGAGGAGGCAGAAGTCAAAGAGGTAATTTCAGAGGTAGAGGTGGAAGGAGTTACTTTGGAAGAAATGCAGGTAGAGGATTCCAAAGTCAACAATACAACAACACCTACTACAATTATGCTTCAGATCAAAAGGAGGATTCAACATTGATAATGAATGCAACTTGTGAAAGGCAGAATGAAGATCAAAGAGTCTTCTACATTGACTCAGGGTGTAGCAATCACCTGAGTGGTAACATATCTTTAATGACTGATTTGGAGAGTAAAGTTTTTAATCATGTTATTCAAACAGGTGACAACACAAAGCACAATGTGAAGTCAATTGGATCAGTGAAGGCCAAGGATGGAAGCACCTTATTGAGTAAGGTCTTGTATGTTCCTACAATCCCTAAGAATTTGATAAGTGTAGGACAAATTGTTGAAAAGGGATATGAAGTAAGGTTCACTAATGATGGAGTATATGTGGAAGACCCTAGCCAAGGGTATAAACAGATTGTTTCAGGGAAAAAGGAAGGAAGATTATTTACATTAAAGATTCAAGGCAATATTGGTCATGCTATGTTCACATATGGAGGACATAAGATCTCTGAGTTAGATCTTTGGCACAAGAGGCTTGGACATTTCAATGAAAGAGGTATTAAAGATATGGTTAACAATGGTTCAATGCTTGGGTTGCCTAATGTTGCAGGTCAACATATGACATACAAATGTGAAGCATGTCAATTAGGTAAGGCTCATAAGAATTCTTACTCCAAGCATGGTTTTATGCACTCAGAGAAGCTTGAATTGGTACACACAGATGTGTGGGGACCATCAAAAGATTTCAGTATAAATGGGTCAAGGTATTATGTGATTTATGTTGATGATGCTACTAGATGGATCACTATCTATGTGATCAAAGATAAGTCAGAAGTGTTTAATACATTTAAACACTATCATGTATATGCAGAAAGAATTACAGGTCATAAGTTGAAAAGACTAAGGTCAGATGGAGGGGGAGAGTATTTTTCTAATGAATTCAGTGATTACTTATGGAATGCAGGTATAAAAAGAGAAGTTACTTGCAGGTATTCTCCTCAACAAAATGGTGTTGCAGAAAGAAGAAATAGAACACTTGTTGAGTTTGCAAGATCCATGATGAAGGAGAAAAATTGCCCTAATTATTTGTGGGCTGAGGCTGTAAATACAGCTACTTATTTGGTCAATAGGTTGCCATGTAAAGACTTGCAAGGTATGACACCATATGAGGCTTGGTGGGGTAAGAGACCTACCTTGGATCATTGCAGAGTTTTTGGATGTGTGGCATATGCATATGTGCCATCACAATTAAGGCACAAGTTGGAGCCTAAAGCTGAAAAATATGTTTTCATTGGTTATGATGATAAGCAGATGGGCTATAGATTGTGGAGTCCATCTACAAAACAATTCATGGTTTCTAAAGATGTTACATTTGATGAGCAAAGCACTTGGTATGCAGGTACAATCAATATCAATACAGATGATGAAGAAGAAGTGAACCAAAGGAAAGGTAAGTCAAAGGTTCAAATATTTGATGAACAAGAGAGTAATGAAGTGCAGGTTGAAGTGGAAGAAACCCCAAGATTTGATCTTGAATATGAAGAACCAGAAACCTCAAGAAGTGGAGAGCTTAGGAGGTCTACAAGGAATAAATGGCAACCTACAAGGTATAGCTATGATACTTCATTTTTGACTACAAAAGACTATGCTTATATGGTGAATACAGATGAAGACCCTTCTACATATGAAGAGGCAAAAGGTAAGGAAAAATGGGAGAAAGCTATGCAGGAAGAATATGATGCACTTTTGGAGAATCAAACATGGGATTTGGTTCCAAAACCAAATAGTCAGAAAATCATTGGATGCAAGTGGGTCTACAAGACTAAAAGGTTTGCAGATGGAAGTGTGTCTAGATACAAAGCTAGACTTGTTGTCAAAGGGTTTGCTCAGACTTATGGTGTTGACTATGATGAGACTTATAGTCCTGTGGCAGAGATGACAACCATCAGGACACTTATTGCTATTGCTGCATGTAAAGGTTGGAAGTTATGTCAACTTGATGTGAAAAATGCTTTTTTGAATGGTTATATTTCAGATGATGTGTTCATGGAGCAACCTCAAGGGTTCAGAGATAAAAGGTATCCAGATCATGTGTGCAAGCTCAAGAGAGCTTTGTATGGCTTGAAGCAGGCCCCAAGGGCATGGAACTATAGACTTGTGAAGTTCCTAAAGGAACTTGGATTTCAGGTGTCTAAAGCAGATAGTAGCTTACTTATCAAAGCAAGTGATAATGGGTTCATATACATGTGCATATATGTTGATGATATAATTCTTACAGGTACAGATGAAGAAGGAATACAAAGACTCAAGAAGCAAATGGAAAAGGAGTTCAAGATAAGTGACTTGGGAGACTTGTCATACTTCTTGGGCATGGAGATTACATATACTCAACATGGAGTATTTGTGACCCAAGAAAGGTATTTGAAGAACTTGTTAATCAAGTTTAAAATGGATGATTGCAGGGTAGCACCTACACCAATGGAGGTGAATCATAAATTGAGTAAGTTTGGAGGTGAAGAATTCAAGGACATGAGACAATATCAGAGTTTGGTTGGTAGCCTTATCTATGCTACTTTAACTAGACCTGATTTATCATATGCAGTAGGGGTTTTGTCTCAATTCATGCATTGCCCAAGGAAAGAACATTGGATTGCAGGTCAAAGAGTGTTGAGGTACATTAAGGGTACACTCAATGAAGGTTTGTATTATGGGTTTACCTCAGATACAAATATCAAAATTTATAGTGATGCAGATTGGGCAGGTAATCCAGATGATAGAAGGTCAACTTTTGGATATATGTGTTATGTGGGAGATAAACTTATCTCATGGTGTTCCAAGAAGCAACATACAGTTGCTTTATCTTCTACAGAAGCAGAGTATAAAGGCATGGTTGAAGCTGCAAAGGAAGTGATTTGGGTCAAGACATTGATGAAGAGTTTTGACATTTGGAATGGGGTACCAATTATATATGGAGATAACATGAGTTCATTGTACTTAGCTGCTAATCCTGTTTTTCATGCCAGGACCAAACACATTGAGATACAGTATCATTTTCTAAGGGAGAAAGTGATGGATAAGGAGATTGAAGTCATACATACTTCAACAAAAGATCAGATAGCTGATATGCTTACAAAAAGCTTGGATGGACCAAAGCTACAGAAGTTTAAAGACATGGCAGGTATAAAGAAGAAAGGAGAAACCTCAATTGATGATTGAGGGGGAGCTGTTGGTGCAGATCAATCACCAATTGAAGATTTGGAGTAAGAAGATGGATACATTCACAAGAGTGAAGAACATGTACACATATGTACATTAGTTATGACATAGGTTACATATACTTATGGTTTGATAAGAGTTTGTACATAGTTGCCTATAAATACCTTTTGAAAATGTCGGGATAAAGAGAGAAGACAAAGAGAGACTATGTACGAGCATAGGAATAGAGAATTTAGTGATTGTAAATGTCAATAGACACATGAGAAAGGAGTTGAAGTCTCTCTCACTTTCAGATTGTAGTCTTCTCCTGAAATGAAAGAAATGTTGCGCCCGATGTTTCTGCGTCTACTCCGTCTGTGGTAGATCATTTGTGAAATCCTTTTGAGGATATCTAAGTTGGTAGTTAATGAGTTTGTGACTTGAATTTCAGAGTCTAATTGCAAACAGGTTAAGAGAATTGTTAGTAGGAACATTCATATGTGTTGAGTGTTCACAGTTCTCTGAAACAGGCGCACATTTTGAATCCAAAGAAATGAGTAATGCTCAGCGCACAGTGTAAAGTTTTACACATATGATAGCTCAAAATCTAAGTTGAGAGATAAGCTATCTTCAGTCAAAAGGATTTGGTAAAACGGGTTCGACATTGTGAGAACCAAAGTTAAGAAATTAGGGGTGTCAAATCGACTTCTCAGAAGTACAGATTTGGACATAGGTAACTTGTGAAGTTGATTTCTCAAGTTATACTAAACCTTTTTGAGAAATTTAACTTGGAGGAGGTGCGCAATCTCTAGGCGACACTCCATACAAAATTTCATAGAAAACTTTACATGTTTGATAGGTCAATGAGAAGAAATTGTGCAGCAGACTTTCTGTGTTTTATCTTCTTCACAGAATTTTTAATTTTTTGATAATTTGGAGATTGGACCTCTAATTTAGTGAAGGTTTTGACTTACTCTTGATATAGAGGTGTTCTAAATTCAAGAGTAGGTTGTTCTTTTGGAGATTAATACTCTCCATCATCTCCCACATAACACATATATCCAAAAGTTGACCTTCTACCATCTGGATTACCTGCCCAATCTGCATCACTATAAATTTTGATATTTGTATCTGAGGTAAACCCATAATACAAACCTTCATTGAGTGTACCCTTAATGTACCTCAACACTCTTTGACCTGCAATCCAATGTTCTTTCCTTGGACAATGCATAAATTGAGACAAAACTCCAACTGCATATGATAAATCAGGTCTAGTTAAAGTAGCATAGATAAGGCTACCAACCAAACTCTGATATTGTCTCATGTCCTTTAATTCTTCACCTCCAAACTTACTCAATTTGTGATTCACCTCCATTGGTGTAGGTGCTACCCTGCAATCATGCATTTTAAACTTGATTAACAAATTCTTCAAATACCTTTCTTGGGTCACAAATACTCCATGTTGAGTATATGTAATCTCCATGCCCAAGAAGTATGACAAGTCTCCCAAGTCACTTATCTTGAACTCCTTTTCAATTTGCTTCTTGAGTCTTTGTATTCCTTCTTCATCTGTACCTGTAAGGATTATATCATCAACATATATGCACATGTATATGAAACCATTATCACTTGCTTTGACAAGCAAGCTACTATCTGGTTTAGACACCTGAAATCCAAGTTCCTTTAGGAACTTCACAAGTCTATAGTTCCATGCCCTTGGGGCCTGCTTCAAGCCATACAAAGCTCTCTTGAGCTTGCACACATGATCTGGATACCTTTTATCTCTGAACCCTTGAGGTTGCTCCATGAACACATCATCTGAAATATAACCATTCAAAAAAGCATTTTTCACATCAAGTTGACATAACTTCCAACCTTTACATGCAGCAATAGCTATAAGTGTCCTGATAGTTGTCATCTTTGCCACAGGACTATAAGTCTCATCATAGTCAACACCATAAGTCTGAGCAAACCCTTTGACAACAAGTCTAGCTTTGTATCTAGACACATTTCCATCTGCAAACCTCTTGGTTTTGTAAACCCACTTGCATCCAATGATTTTCTGACTATTTGGTTTTGGAACCAAATCCCATGTTTGATTCTCCAATAGTGCATCATATTCTTCCTGCATAGCTTTCTCCCATTTTTCCTTACCTTTTGCCTCTTCATATGTAGAAGGGTCTTCATCTGTATTCACCATATAAGCATAATCTTTTGTGGCCAAAAATGAAGTATCATAGCTATACCTTGTAGGTTGCCATTTATTCCTTGTAGACCTCCTAAGCTCTCCACTTCTTGAGGTTTCTGGTTCTTCATATTCAGGATCAAATCTTGGGGTTTCTTCCACTTCAACCTGCACTTCATTATTCTCTTGTTCATCAAATATTTGAACCTTTGATTTACCTTTCCTTTGGTTCACTTCTTCTTCATCACTTGTATTGATATTGACTGTACCTGCATACCAAGTACTTTGCTCATCAAATGTAACATGTTTAGAAACCATGAATTGTTTTGTAGATGGACTCCACAATCTATAGCCCATCTGCTTATCATCATAACCAATGGAAACATATTTTTCAGCTTTAGGCTCCAACTTGTGCCTTAATTGTGATGGCACATATGCATATGCCACACATCCAAAAACTCTGCAATGATCCAAGGTAGGTCTCTTACCCCACCAAGCCTCATATGGTGTCATACCCTGCAAGGCTTTACATGGTAACCTATTGACGAAATAAGTGGCTGTATTTACAGCCTCAGCCCACAAATAATTAGGGCAATTTTTCTCCTTCATCATGGATCTTGCAAACTCAACAAGTGTTCTATTTCTCCTTTCTGCTACACCATTTTGTTGAGGAGAGTACCTGCAAGTAACTTCCCTTTTTATACCTGCATTCCATAAGTAATCACTGAACTCATTAGAGAAATACTCTCCCCCTCCATCTGACCTTAATCTCTTCAACTTATGACCTGTAATTCTTTCTGCATATGCATGATAGTGTTTAAATGTTTTAAACACTTCTGACTTATCTTTGATCACATAGATAGTGATCCATCTAGTAGCATCATCAACATAAATCACATAATACCTTGACCCATTTATACTGAAATCCTTTGATGGTCCCCACACATCTGTGTGTACCAACTCAAGCTTCTCTGAGTACATAAAACCATGCTTGGAGTAAGAATTCTTATGAGCCTTACCTAATTGACATGCCTCACATTTGTATGTCATATGTTGACCTGCAACATTAGGCAATCCAAGCACTGAACCATTATTAATCATGTCTTTAATACCTCTTTCATTGAAATGTCCAAGTCTCTTGTGCCAAAGATCTAACTCAGAGATCTTATGTCCTCCATATGTAAACATAGCATGACCAATATTGCCTTGAATCTTCAATGTAAATAATCTTCCTTCTTTCTTCCCTGAAACAATCTGTTTATACCCTTGGCTAGGGTCTTCCACATATACTCCATCATTAGTGAACCTTACTTCATATCCCTTTTCAACAATTTGTCCTACACTTATCAAATTCTTAGGAATTGTAGGAACATACAAGACCTTCCTCAATAAGGTGCTACCATCCTTGGCCTTCACTGATCCAATTGACTTCACATTGTGCTTTGTGTTGTCACCTGTTTGAACAACATGATTAAAAACTTTACTCTCCAAATCAGTCATCAAAGATATGTTACCACTCAGGTGATTGCTACACCCTGAGTCAATGTAGAAGACTCTTTGATCTTCATTCTGCCTTTCACAAGTTGCATTCATTATCAATGTTGAATCCTCCTTTTGATCTGAAGCATAATTGTAGTAGGTGTTGATATATTGTTGACTTTGGAATCCTCTACCTGCATTTCTTCCAAAGTAACTCCTACCACCTCTGCCTCTGAAATTACCTCTTTGATTTCTGCCACCTCTTCCTCTTGCATTATAGTTTTGACTATATCCATTATTACTCTGAGTATTGTGCCAACAATCATTAGCTAAGTGATTTGTCTTACCACAAATCCAGCAAGCTTTGCCTCCATCTTTGTTATTCTTGCCTCTTCCTCTACTTTTGCCACCTCCTCTTCCTCTTAGGAAGTTGGCTTGAGTAGTTGTTCCTTCATCTTCACCTGCTTGTTGCTTTCCTTTGCCATTCTTCTTCTTGTCCTTTGAGTACATTGCATGACCTGCACTCTTGTCACCATCTCCTTTAACATCCTGCTCAAATGTTAGCATATGACCTAACAACTGATTTAAATCAGGAGTGAAATGGTCAAGTGATAATTCTGTAGATAAAATGAATGGCTTCCATTTGTCATCACCTCTCAAACCTGTAAGGATTTGCCTTACCAATTTATCCTCCTCAATGTCTTCATCAACAGCTCCTAATGCATCTGCAATGTCTTTCATCCTTGTTACATAGTCTGAAATAGATTGAGAGGCCTTCTTCTTGAAGGTTGTAAACTCTACCCATAAAGATGCCTTCCTTGACTTGGTAGTATTCTGGAAATGCTCCTCCAAAGCATTCCAAATATCAGTTGCACTTTCAAGACCTCGAATATGAGGTAACAAGTAATCATTGACTGCCATATATATAATGCTCCTAGCTTGAGCATCTTTCTTCATCCAATTTTTCAAATCTGCTAACTCTTCCCTAGTTGGAACACTAGGATCTCTGAACTGTGGCTTCTCTTCTTCTCCTGTGATATAAGCAATTAAATCTTTGCTCATAAGATGAGCTTCCATCCTCATTGACCATGCAGGATAGTTTTCCCTATCCAATTTCTCTATCTGTAGAGAATCTCCCATCTTGTGTCCACCTGTGTATTGAAATCTTCAAACTTTATGAACAATATATGTACCTTTACTTCGAACTAGACTCCTTTTGTCTTTCTTGATATCATATGGTCTCCTCCTCAAGCTTTGCCTTCAAACTTTCACCTTTTAGTTCTTCAATTGTTGAATTTCTTGAATCTGCAGCAGTCGGGACCTTCCTTTCCTTGATTTGATGTCTCCTGCTCTGATACCACTGATGGAGAGTGTTAATCTCCAAAAGAACAACCTACTCTTGAGTTTAGAACACCTCTATATCAAGAGTAAGTCAAAACCTTCACCAAATTAGAGGTCCAATCTCCAAATTATCAAAAATTAAGAAATTCTTTGAAGAAGATAAAACACAGAAAGTCTGCTGCATAATTTCTTCTCATTAACCTATCAAACATGTAAAGTTTTCTATGAAATTTTGTATGGAGTGTTGCCTAAAGATTGCGCACCTCCTCCAAGTTAAAGTTCTTCAAAAGGTTTAGTATAACTTGAGAAATCAACTTCACAAGTTACCTATGTCTGAATGTGCACTTCTGAAAAGTCGATTTAGACACCCCTAACTTCTTAGCTTCAATTCTCTCAGTACACAACCCGTTTAAGCAAATGCTTCTAGCCACGAGTAGATTACCTTCCAACTTAAAGATTAAGTGCTTACTTGCACAAAACTTTAAACTATGGAGTGAGAACTGATCAAAAGATTAAGATCGAAAATTTGCGCCTGTTTCAGAGAACTGTGAACACTCAACACATATGAATGTTCCTACTAACAATTCTCCTAGTCTGTTTGCAATTAGACTCTGAAACTCAGGTCACAGACTCATTAACTACCAACTTAGATATCCTCAAAAGAATTTCACAATTGATCAAACACAGACGGAGCAGACACGAAAAGATCGGGCGCAATATTTCTTCATTTACTCAGAAAGTTACAGTTGAGTGATGAGAGAAAACTCAACTAACTTTTCACATGTCTCATGACATCTATCTTCCTCTTTCTTGACTTCTATCTATTCTCACATATGCTCTCATATCACGCCTCGACATTTTCAAGGTATTTATAGATAAATTTGTACAAGTTTATGACTAATCAAAGATCTAAGTGAACTATGTACATATGTGTACATTCCTCACATACTCTGAATGTATCTTCCTTCCAAGCTTCAAGAATTGATCTCATCCTTCATTATTTAGTCTTCAAACATTCAATTGGTGATTGATCTACACCAACAAGTACAAAGGACTTGTGGAAGCAGCTAAGGAAGTCATATGGATGCAGACATTGTTCAAGAGCTTAGGCATTGATCAAGGTACACCTACAATACATGGAGATAATATGAGTTCACTTTATCTTGCAGCAAATCCAGTATTTCATGCAAGGACAAAGCACATAGAGATACAGTATCATTTTCTCAGAGAAAAGGTAATGGAGAAGGAGATTGAAGTGGAGTACATTTCTACTAAAGATCAGTTAGCAGACATAATGACAAAGAGCTTGGATGGTGTGAAGACCAGTAGATTCAAAAGCATGGCAGGAGTAAAAGAAAAGAAGAAGATATGAAGAAACAAGGAATGTCAATTAGTGATTGAGGGGGAGCTGTTGGAGAAACAATCACTAATTGGACATATATTTGAAGGTCAAATCTTAGGAAGAAAACCCCATGCCTATGTGAAGGGACAAATTCACAAATGTATCATATTTGTAAAGTTAGTTCACTTTAGTTCTAGAAGTTTTTTAAAAACACGAGAATACGGAAATCTATATAAGTTAGTTTGTATCAACTGACGCGGCGAGAGTGAGAGAGAGAGAGAAGAAGTAGAAGAAGGAGTTCATTTTATACGACTGAGTATAGTCGGGCTTCTCTGAGTGAGAAAGCATCTGTAAACTTCAGAGTTTTCATAGCTATGAGAAAGAACTGAGTAAAGTTCTGTGTATGAGTCTCTCTTAATCATCTCC
>CM035409.1:128434053-128436553 GCA_020310875.1 Ceratopteris richardii
GAAGAGGTATTGGCAGAGGTAAAGGTCAAGGAAATGGAAGAGGTAGAGGTAATCAGAACAATAACAAGAAGACATGTTGGATTTGTGGATTGAGCAATCATCTAGCATATGATTGTTGGCATAATCAACAAGGATCAAGCCAAAATCAAAACAACAATGGCAGAGGAAGAGGTGGAAGATTTCAGAATCAATTTCAAAGAGGAAGACAGAATTCAAGAGGAAGTTATGGTAGAGGTGGTGGAAGAAATTGGAATCAGAATCAGTCTTACAATACCACATATTACAATTATGCAAATGATACACAGAATGACAATCATACAACATTGATGATGAATTCAATAAGTCCATCAGAGAAGGAGGATCTCAAGGTATTTTATATTGATTCTGGTTGTTCAAATCATTTGTCAGGTAATATAGAATTATTGTCAGAATTGGAAGAAGGCATTTCAAGTCATACAGTACAAACAGGTGATAATACAAAACATAATGTGCATTCAATTGGAAAAGTGAAGTGCAGGAGTGGAGCTGATTTGTTAACAAATGTTTTGTATGTTCCAACAATACCAAAAAATCTGATTAGTGTTGGACAAATAGTGGAAAAAGGTTTTCAAGTCAGATTTACAAATGAAGGGGTATTTGTTGAAGATCCAGAGGATGCATACAATCCCATTGTTTGTGGTAAGAAGGAAGGTAGACTTTTTACTCTCAAAGTGCAAGGCAATGTTGGTCAAGCCCTAATCACACATGGTGATGAAGTAATTACAGAGTTAGATCTTTGGCATAAGAGATTGGGACACTTCAATGAAAGAGGAATCAAAACTATGGTGGAGAACCAATCTGTAATGGGGCTACCAAATGTGAAGAACCAACATATGATATACAAGTGTGAAGCTTGTCAGATGGGAAAAGCACATAGACTACCATTTCAGAAAAAAGGTTTCAAGCATGATGGTTTGCTTGAACTCATACATACAGATGTATGGGGACCAACAAAAGAAGGATCAATAAATGGATCTAGGTATTATGTTTTGTTTATTGATGATGCTACAAGGTGGATAACTCTTTATGTTCTAAAAGAAAGATCAGAAGTATTTGGAGCCTTCAAACATTTTCATGCTTATGCAGAAAGAGTTACAGGTCAAAAACTCAAGAGGTTAAGGTCTGATGGAGGGGGAGAATACTTCTCCCAAGAGTTTAATGACTATCTTTGGAATGCAGGTATCAAGAGAGAGATAACTTGCAGGTATACACCTCAACATAATGGGGTGGCAGAAAGGAGAAATAGAACATTGGTTGAATTTGCAAGAGCAATGTTAAAAGAAAAGAATTGCCCTAATTATCTTTGGGCTGAGGCTGTAAATACAGCTACATACCTTGTGAATAGACTACCATGTGGAGCTTTGAATGGTATGACCCCTTATGAAGCTTGGTGGGGTAAGAAACCAACACTTGACCATTGTAAAGTGTTTGGGTCAATTGCCTATGCTTATGTGCCATCACAACTCAGACATAAGCTTGAACCAAAGGCAGAAAAATATGTGTTTATTGGGTATGATGAAAAGCAAATGGGTTATAGGTTATGGAGTCCTTTAACTAAACATTTTATTGTTTCCAGAGATGTGACCTTTGATGAACAGAAGAGTTGGTATGCAGATAAAGATTGTGACCTTGAAACATTTGAAGAAGAGATAAGAAGGAGTGCAAGAGGTAAGTCACATATGCAGATAGATGGAGATGAAGAACATATGCAAGCAAGCACATCAAGAGTTGGATCATATAGAAGAAATGAAGATGGACCAATATTTGATGAAGAAGTACATCCAGATATACATGAAGAGTGTGAACCAAGAAGATCAACCAGAATGAGGAAGCAACCTACAAGGTATTCCTATGATACTTCTTACTTGACTCAGAAAAATTATGCTTACATGGTTAAGGAAGATGAAGAACCTCAAAGCTATGATGAAGCAAAGGGTAAGAGACAATGGGAAGAAGCAATGAAGGAAGAGTTTGATGCACTTGAAGAAAACAAAACTTGGGAACTTGTTCCAAAGCCTAATGGTAAGAAAGTGATTGGAAATAAATGGGTTTACAAAATTAAGAAGCATGCAGATGGAAGTATAGCCAGATACAAAGCTAGATTGGTGGTTAAAGGCTATGCTCAAACTTTTGGCATAGATTATGATGAGACATTCAGTCCTGTGGCAAAGATGTCAACCATAAGGACAATCATTGCCATTGCAGCATCAAAAGGATGGACATTGAGTCAATTGGACATTAAGAATGCATTTTTGAATGGATATATATCAGATGAGGTTTATATGGAGCAACCTCAAGGGTTTGTAGATCAAAAGTTTCCAAATTATGTTTGCAGGCTGAGAAGAGCACTTTATGGTTTGAAGCAAGCTCCAAGAGCTTGGAATTATAGACTTGTAAAGTATCTTAATGATCTTGGATATCAAAGTTCAAAGGCAGATGCAAGTTTACTTATCAAAAGAAC
>CM035409.1:128444053-128446553 GCA_020310875.1 Ceratopteris richardii
TTTAGACATAGGTAACTTGTGAAGTTGATTTCTCAAGTTATACTAAACCTTTTGAAGAACTTTAACTTGGAGGAGGTGCGCAACTTCTAGGCGACACTCCATACAAAATTTCATAGAAAACTTTACATGTTTGATAGGTCAATGAGAAGAAGTTGTGCAACAGACTTTCTGTGTTTTATCTTCTTCACATAATTTTTCAACTTTTGATAATTTGGAGATTGAACTTCTAATTTGGTGAAGGTTTTGACTTACTCTTGGTATAGAGGTGCTCTAATCACAAGAGTAGGTTATTCTTTTGGAGATTAACACTCTCCATCAGTGGTATCAGAGCAGGAGATATCAGAATCAAGGAAAGGGGGATCCCGACTGCTCCAGATTCAAGAAATTCATCAATTGAAGAACTAAAAGGTGAAAGCTTGAAGGCAAAGCTTGAGGAGGAGACCATACGACATCAAGAAGGACAAAAGGAGTCTAATTCGAAGTAAAGGTACATATATTGTTCATAAAGCTTGAAGATTTCAATACACATGTGGACACAAAATGGGAGATTCTCTTCAGATAGAGAAATTGGATAGGGAAAACTATCCTGCATGGTCGATGAGGATGGAAGCTCATCTTATGAGCAAAGATTTAATAGCTTACATCACAGGAGAAGAAGAAAAGCCATAGTTCAGAGATCCTAGTGTTCCAACTAGGGAAGAGTTAGCAGATTTGAAAAATTGGATGAAGAAAGATGCTCAAGCTAGGAGCATTATATATATGGCAGTCAATGATTACTTGTTACCTCATATTCGAGGTCTTGAAAGTGCAACTGATATTTGGAATGCTTTGGAGGAGCATTTCCAGAATACTACTAAATCAAGGAAGGCATCTTTATGGGCAGAGTTTACCACCTTCAAGAAGAAGGCCTCTCAATCTATTTCAGACTATGTGACAAGAATGAAAGATATTGCAGATGCTTTAGGAGCTGTTGATGAAGACATTGAGGAGGATAAATTGGTAAGGCAAATCCTTACAGGTTTAAGAGGTGATGACAAATGGAAGCCATTCATTTTGTCTACAGAGTTATCACTTGATCATTTCACCCCTGATTTAAATAAGTTGCTAGGTCATATGCTAACATTTGAGCAGGATGTTAAAGGAGATGGTGACAAGAGTGCAGGTCATGCAATGTACTCAAAGGACAAGAAGAAGAATAGCAAAGGAAAGCAACAAGCAAATGAAGATGAAGGAACAACTAGTCAAGCCAACTTCCTAAGAGGAAGAGGAGGTGGCAAAGGTAGAGGAAGAGGCAGGAACAACAAAGATGGAGGCAAAGCTTGCTGGATTTGTGGTAAGACAAATCACTTAGCTAATGATTGTTGGCATAATAATCAGAGTAATGGTGGATATAATCAGAACTATAATTCAAGAGGAAGAGGAGACAGAAATCAAAGAGGTAATTTCAGAGGCAGAGGTGGTAGGAGTTACTTTGGAAGAAATGCAGGTAGAGGATTCCAAAGTCAACAATACAACAACACCTACTACAATTATGCTTCAGATCAAAAGGAGGATTCAACATTGATAATGAATGCAACTTGTGAAAGCCAGAGTGAAGATCAGAGAGTCTTCTACATTCACTCAGGGTGTAGCAATCACCTGAGTGGTAATATATCTTTGATGACTGATTTGGAGAGTAAGGTTTTTAATCATGTTGTTCAAACAGGTGACAACACAAAGCACAATGTGAAGTCAATTGGATCAGTGAAGGCCAAGGATGGTAGTACCTTATTGAGTAAGGTCTTGTATGTTCCTACAATTCCTAAGAATTTGATAAGTGTAGGACAAATTGTTGAAAAGGGATATGAAGTAAGGTTCACTAATGATGGAGTATATTTGGAAGACCCTAGCCAAGGGTATAAACAGATTGTTTCAGGGAAGAAAGAAGGAAGATTATTTACATTGAAGATTCAAGGCAATCTTGGTCATGCTATGTTCACATATGGAGGACATAAGATCTCTGAGTTAGATCTTTGGCACAAGAGGCTTGGACATTTCAATGAAAGAGGTATTAAAGACATGATTAACAATGGTTCAGTGCTTGGATTGCCTAATGTTGCAGGTCAACATATGACATACAGATGTGAGGCATGTCAATTAGGTAAAGCTCATAAGCTTTCCTATTCCAAGCATGGTTTTATGTACTCAGAGAAGCTTGAATTGGTACACAAAAATGTGTGGGGACCATCAAAGGATTTCAGTATAAATGGGTCAAGGTATTGTGATTTATGTTGATGATGCTACTAGATGGATCACTATTTATGTGATCAAAGATAAGTCAGAAGTGTTTAATACATTTAAACACTATCATGCATATGCAGAAAGAATTACAGGTCATAAGTTGAAGAGATTAAGGTCAGATGGAGGGGGAGAGTATTTCTCTAATGAGTTCAGTGGTTACTTGTGGAATGCAGGTATAAAAAGGGAAGTTACTTGCAGGTACTCTCCTCAACAAAATGGT
>CM035409.1:128466553-128471553 GCA_020310875.1 Ceratopteris richardii
CATGTAAAGTTTTCTATGAAATTTTGTATGGAGTGTCGCCTAGAGATTGCGCACCTCCTCCAAGTTAAAGTTCTCAAAAAGGTTTAGTATAACTTGAGAAATCAACTTCACAAGTTACCTATGTCCAAATCTGTACTTCTGAGAAGTTGATTTGACACCCCTAATTTATAACTTTGGTTCTCACAATGTCGAACCCGTTTTACCAAATCCTTTTGACTGAAGATAGCTTATCTCTCAACTTATATTTTGAGCTATCATAGGTGTAAAACTTTACACTGTGCGCTGAGCATTACTCATTTCTTTGGATTCGAAATGTGCGCCTGTTTCAGAGAACTGTGAACACTCAACACATATGAATGTTCCTACTAACAATTCTCTTAACCTGTTTGCAATTAGACTCTGAAATTCAAGTCACAAACTCATTAACTACCAACTTAGATATCCTCAAAAGGATTTCACAAATGATCTACCACAGACGGAGTAGACGCAGAAACATCGGGCGCAACATTTCTTTCATTTCAGGAGAAGACTACAATCTGAAAGTGAGAGAGACTTCAACTCCTTTCTCATGTGTCTATTGACATTTACAATCACTAAATTCTCTATTCCTATGCTCGTACATAGTCTCTCTTTGTCTTCTCTCTTTATCCCGACATTTTCAAAAGGTATTTATAGGCAACTATGTACAAACTCTTATCAAACCATAAGTATATGTAACCTATGTCATAACTAATGTACATATGTGTACATGTTCTTCACTCTTGTGAATGTATCCATCTTCTTACTCCAAATCTTCAATTGGTGATTGATCTGCACCAACAGCTCCCCCTCAATCATCAATTGAGGTTTCTCCTTTCTTCTTTATACCTGCCATGTCTTTAAACTTCTATAGCTTTGGTCCATCCAAGCTTTTTGTAAGCATATCAGCTATCTGATCTTTTGTTGAAGTATGTATGACTTCAATCTCCTTATCCATCACTTTCTCCCTTAGAAAATGATACTGTATCTCAATGTGTTTGGTCCTGGCATGAAAAACAGGATTAGCAGCTAAGTACAATGAACTCATGTTATCTCCATATATAATTGGTACCCCATGCAAAATGTCAAAACTCTTCATCAATGTCTTGACCCAAATCACTTCCTTTGCAGCTTCAACCATGCCTTTATACTCTGCTTCTGTAGAAGATAAAGCAACTGTATGTTGCTTCTTGGAACACCATGAGATAAGTTTATCTCCCACATAACACATATATCCAAAAGTTGACCTTCTATCATCTGGATTACCTGCCCAATCTGCATCACTATAAATTTTGATATTTGTATCTGAGGTAAACCCATAATACAAACCTTCATTGAGTGTACCCTTAATGTACCTCAACACTCTTTGACCTGCAATCCAATGTTCTTTCCTTGGGCAATGCATGAATTGAGACAAAACCCCTACTGCATATGATAAATCAGGTCTAGTTAAAGTAGCATAGATAAGGCTACCAACCAAACTCTGATATTGTCTCATGTCCTTGAATTCTTCACCTCCAAACTTACTCAATTTATGATTCACCTCCATTGGTGTAGGTGCTACCCTGCAATCATCCATTTTAAACTTGATTAACAAGTTCTTCAAATACCTTTCTTGGGTCACAAATACTCCATGTTGAGTATATGTAATCTCCATGCCCAAGAAGTATGACAAGTCTCCCAAGTCACTTATCTTGAACTCCTTTTCCATTTGCTTCTTGAGTCTTTGTATTCCTTCTTCATCTGTACCTGTAAGAATTATATCATCAACATATATGCACATGTATATGAACCCATTATCACTTGCTTTGATAAGTAAGCTACTATCTGCTTTAGACACCTGAAATCCAAGTTCCTTTAGGAACTTCACAAGTCTATAGTTCCATGCCCTTGGGGCCTGCTTCAAGCCATACAAAGCTCTCTTGAGCTTGCACACATGATCTGGATACCTTTTATCTCTGAACCCTTGAGGTTGCTCCATGAACACATCATCTGAAATATAACCATTCAAAAAAGCATTTTTCACATCAAGTTGACATAACTTCCAACCTTTACATGCAGCAATAGCAATAAGTGTCCTGATGGTTGTCATCTTTGCCACAGGACTATAAGTCTCATCATAGTCAACACCATAAGTCTGAGCAAACCCTTTGACAACAAGTCTAGCTTTGTATCTAGACACACTTCCATCTGCAAACCTTTTAGTCTTGTAGACCCACTTGCATCCAATGATTTTCTGACTATTTGGTTTTGGAACCAAATCCCATGTTTGATTCTCCAAAAGTGCATCATATTCTTCCTGCATAGCTTTCTCCCATTTTTCCTTACCTTTTGCCTCTTCATATGTAGAAGGGTCTTCATCTGTATTCACCATATAAGCATAGTCTTTTGTAGTCAAAAATGAAGTATCATAGCTATACCTTGTAGGTTGCCATTTATTCCTTGTAGACCTCCTAAGCTCTCCACTTCTTGAGGTTTCTGGTTCTTCATATTCAGGATCAAATCTTGGGGTTTCTTCCACTTCAACCTGCACTTCATTACTCTCTTGTTCATCAAATATTTGAACCTTTGACTTACCTTTCCTTTGGTTCACTTCTTCTTCATCATCTGTATTGATATTGATCGTACCTGCATACCAAGTGCTTTGCTCATCAAATGTAACATCTTTAGAAACCATGAATTGTTTTGTAGATGGACTCCACAATCTATAGCCCATCTGCTTATCATCATAACCAATGAAAACATATTTTTCAGCTTTAGGCTCCAACTTGTGCCTTAATTGTGATGGCACATATGCATATGCCACACATCCAAAAACTCTGCAATGATCCAAGGTAGGTCTCTTACCCCACCAAGCCTCATATGGTGTCATACCTTGCAAGGCTTACATGGCAACCTATTGACCAAATAAGTAGCTGTATTTACAGCCTCAGCCCACAAATAATTAGGGCAATTTTTCTCCTTCATCATGGATCTTGCAAACTCAACAAGTGTTCTATTTCTTCTTTCTGCAACACCATTTTGTTGAGGAGAATACCTGCAAGTAACTTCTCTTTTTATACCTGCATTCCATAAGTAATCACTGAATTCATTAGAAAAATACTCTCCCCCTCCATCTGACCTTAGTCTTTTCAACTTATGACCTGTAATTCTTTCTGCATATACATGATAGTGTTTAAATGTATTAAACACTTCTGACTTATCTTTGATCACATAGATAGTGATCCATCTAGTAGCATCATCAACATAAATCACATAATACCTTGACCCATTTATACTGAAATCTTTTGATGGTCCCCACACATCTGTGTGTACCAATTCAAGCTTCTCTGAGTGCATAAAACCATGCTTGGAGTAAGAATTCTTATGAGCCTTACCTAATTGACATGCTTCACATTTGTATGTCATATGTTGACCTGCAACATTAGGCAACCCAAGCACTGAACCATTGTTAACCATATCTTTAATACCTCTTTCATTGAAATGTCCAAGCCTCTTGTGCCAAAGATCTAACTCAGAGATCTTATGTCCTCCATATGTGAACATAGCATGACCAATATTGCCTTGAATCTTTAATGTAAATAATCTTCCTTCCTTTTTCCCTGAAACAATCTGTTTATACCCTTGGCTAGGGTCTTCCACATATACTCCATCATTAGTGAACCTTACTTCATATCCCTTTTCAACAATTTGTCCTACACTTATCAAATTCTTAGGGATTGTAGGAACATACAAGACCTTACTCAATAAGGTGCTTCCATCCTTGGCCTTCACTGATCCAATTGACTTCACATTGTGCTTTGTGTTGTCACCTGTTTGAACAACATGATTAAAAACTTTACTCTCCAAATCAGTCATTAAAGATATGTTACCACTCAGGTGATTGCTACACCCTGAGTCAATGTAGAAGACTCTTTGATCTTCATTCTGCCTTTCACAAGTTGCATTCATTATCAATGTTGAATCCTCCTTTTGATCTGAAGCATAATTGTAGTAGGTGTTGTTGTATTGTTGACTTTGGAATCCTCTACCTGCATTTCTTCCAAAGTAACTCCTTCCACCTCTACCTCTGAAATTACCTCTTTGAGTTCTGCCTCCTCTTCCTCTTGAATTATAGTTCTGATTGTATCCACCATTACTCTGATTATTATGCCAGCAATCATTAGCTAAGTGATTTGTCTTACCACAAATCCAGCAAGCTTTGCCTCCATCTTTGTTATTCCTGCCTCTTCCTCTACCTTTGCCACCTCCTCTTCCTCTTAGGAAGTTGGCTTGCGTAGTTGTTCCTTCATCTTCACCTGCTTGTTGCTTTCCTTTGCTATTCTTCTTCTTGTCCTTTGAGTACATTGCATGACCTGCACTCTTGTCACCATCTCCTTTAACATCCTGCTCAAATGTTAGCATATGACCTAACAATTGATTTAAATCAGGAGTGAAATGGTCAAGTGATAATTCTGTAGACAAAATGAATGGCTTCCATTTGTCATCACCTCTCCAACCTGTAAGGATTTGCCTTACCAATTTATCCTCCTCAATATCTTCATCAACAGCTCCTAAAGCATCTGCAATGTCTTTCATCCTTGTTACATAGTCTGAAATAGATTGAGAGGCCTTCTTCTTGAAGGTTGTAAACTCTGCCCATAAGGATGCCTTCCTTGACTTTGTAGTATTCTGGAAATGCTCCTCCAAAGCATTCCAAATGTCAGTTGCACTTTCAAGACCTCGAATATGAGGTAACAAGTAATCATTGACTCCCATATATATAATGCTCCTAGCTTGAGCATCTTTCTTCATCCAATTTTTCAAATCTGCTAACTCTTCCCTAGTTGGAACACTAGGATCTCTGAACTGTGGCTTCTCTTCTTCTCCTGTGATGTAAGCAATTAAATCTTTGCTCATAAGATGAGCTTCCATCCTCATTGACCATGCAGGATAGTTTTCCCTATCCAATTTCTCTATCTGTAGAGAATCTCCCATCTTGT
>CM035409.1:128484053-128486553 GCA_020310875.1 Ceratopteris richardii
CTTCTTCATCAATTATTTGAATCTTTGACTTACCTTTCTTTTGACTCACTTCTTCTTCATCACCTGTATTGATATTGATTGTACCTGCATACCAAGTACTTTGCTCATTAAATGTAACATATTTAGAAACCATGAATTGTTTTGTAGATGGACTCCACAATCTATAACCCATCTGCTTATCATCATAACCAATGAAAAAATATTTCTCAGCCTTAGGCTCCAACTTATGCTTCAATTGTGATGGCACATATGCATATGCCACACATCCAAAAACTCTGCAATGATCCAAGGTAGGTCTCTTACCCCACCAAGCCTCATATGGTGTCATACCCTGCAAGGCTTTACATGGTAACCTATTGACCAAATAAGTAGCTGTGTTTACAGCCTCAGCCCACAAATAATTAGGGCAATTTTTCTCCTTCATCATGGATCTTGCAGACTCAACAAGTGTTCTATTTCTCCTTTCTGCTACACCATTTTGTTGAGGAGAGTACCTGCAAGTAACTTCCCTTTTTAGACCTGCATTCCACAAGTAATCACTGAACTCATTAGAGAAATACTCTCCCCCTCCATCTGACCTTAATCTCTTCAACTTATGACCTGTAATTCTTTTTGCATATGCATGATAGTGTTTAAATGTATTAAACACTTCTGACTTATCTTTGATCACATAAATAGTGATCCATCTAGTAGCATCATCAACATAAATCACATAATACCTTAACCCATTTATACTGAAATCCTTTGATGGTCCCCACACATCTGTGTGTACCAATTCAAGCTTCTCTGAGTACATAAAACCATGCTTGGAATAGGAAAGCTTATGAGCTTTACCTAATTGACATGCCTCACATCTGTATGTCATATGTTGACCTGCAACATTAGGCAATCCAAGCACTGAACCATTGTTAATCATGTCTTTAATACCTCTTTCATTGAAATGTCCAAGCCTCTTGTGCCAAAGATCTAACTCAGAGATCTTATGTCCTCCATATGTGAACATAGCATGACCAATATTGCCTTGAATCTTCAATGTAAATAACCTTCCTTCTTTCTTCCCTGAAACAATTTGTTTATACCCTTGACTAGGGTCTTCCACATATACTCCATCATTAGTGAACCTTACTTCATAACCCTTTTCAACAATTTGTCCTACACTTATCAAAATCTTAGGAATTGTAGGAACATACAAGACCTTACTCAATAAGGTACTACCATCCTTAGCCTTCACTGATCCAATTGACTTCACATTGTGCTTTGTGTTGTCACCTGTTTGAACAACATGATTAAAAACCTTATTCTCCAAATCAGTCATCAAAGCTATATTACCACTTAGGTGATTGCTACACCGTGAATCAATGTAGAAGACTCTTTGATCTTCACTCTGTCTTTCACAAGTTGCATTCATTATCAATGTTGAATCCTCCTTTTGATCTGAAGCATAATTGTAATAGGTGTTGTTGTATTGCTGACTTTGGAATCATCTACCTGCATTTCTTCCAAAGTAACTCCTACCACCTCTGCCTCTGAAATTACCTCTTTGATTTCTGCCACCTCTTCCTCTTGAATTATAGTTCTGATTATATCCACCATTACTCTGATTATTATGCCAACAATCATTAGCTAAATGATTTGTCTTACCACAAATCCAGCATGCTTTGGCTCCATCTTTGTTATTCCTGCCTCTTCCTCTACCTTTGCCACCTCCTCTTCCTCTTAGGAAGTTGGCTTGACTAGTTGTTCCTTCATCTTCATTTGCTTGTTGCTTTCCTTTGCTATTCTTCTTCTTGTCCTTTGAGTACATTGCATGACCTGCACTCTTGTCACCATCTCCTTTAACATCCTGCTCAAATGTTAGCATATGACCTAGGAACTGATTTAAATCAGGGGTGAAATGATCAAGTGATAACTCTGTAGACAAAATGAATGGCTTCCATTTGTCATCACCTCTTAAACCTGTAAGGATTTGCCTTACCAATTTATCCTCCTCAATGTCTTCATCAACAGCTCCTAAAGCATCTGCAATATCTTTCATTCTTGTCACATAGTCTGAAATAGATTGAGAGGCCTTCTTCTTGAAGGTGGTAAACTCTGCCCATAAAGATGCCTTCCTTGATTTAGTAGTATTCTGGAAATGCTCCTCCAAAGCATTCCAAATATCAGTTGCACTTTCAAGACCTCGAATATGAGGTAACAAGTAATCATTGACTGCCATATATATAATGCTCCTAGCTTGAGCATCTTTCTTCATCCAATTTTTTAAATCTGCTAACTCTTCCCTAGTTGGAACACTAGGATCTCTGAACTGTGGCTTTTCTTCTTCTCCTGTGATGTAAGCTATTAAATCTTTGCTCATAAGATGAGCTTCCATCCTCATCGACCATGCAGGATAGTTTTCCCTATCCAATTTCTCTATCTGAAGAGAATCTCCCATCTTGTGTCCACCTGTGTATTGAAATCTTCAAGCTTTATGAACAATATATGTACCTTTACTTTGAAT
>CM035409.1:129094053-129401553 GCA_020310875.1 Ceratopteris richardii
TGCAGTGGCCACATCAAGGAAATGGAGGTTATATCAGTTGGATGTGAAGAATGCCTTCCTCAATGGAGAGCTTGAAGAAGTAGTCTACATGAGCCAACCTCAAGGATTTGCTAGTATGAGGTACCCAAATCATGTTTGCAAGCTAAGGAAAGCACTATATGGACTAAAGCAAGCCCCAAGGGCCTGGAATCAGAGGTTAGTGGATTATTTATCAAGTTGTGGATACAAAGAAAGTGTTGCAGATCCATCACTTTACATGAAGAAGCAAGGAGACAAGACGGTATATATATGCATCAATGTGGACGATTTGATCATCACAAGAAGTGATATTGCAGGTATTAAAGATATCAAATCAAAGCTAGGAAAGGAGTTCAAGATATCTGATCTTGGAACACTAAAATACTTCTTGGGAATAGAGGTAATCTATGCACACAATGGCATCTTCTTGATTCAAAGAAAATACTTGTTGGATGTGCTATACAGGTTTGGTATGAGTGGTTGTAAGCCACTTTCTCAGCCCATGGAGCCCAATACAAAGTTGGTTGCAGGTCAAGGAGAGGCTATACAAGATATTACACTATATAGAAGCATAATTGGTTCATTAATTTATGCTACATTAACTAGACCTGATCTTGCATATGTAGTAGGTGTTCTCTCTCAATTTTTGCATACACCTACTCATGATCATCTTATGGCGGCAAGAAAGGTGCTTCGTTACATCAAGCACACCATCAACCAAGGTCTATTTTACTCATATGATGCTGATCTAAGTGTCAAAGGATATAGTGATGCTGATTGGGCAGGTAGCAAGGATGATTGAAGGAGTACATCGGGTTATGTTTTCATGATAGGTACAAAAGTGATCACTTGGAGCTCTAAGAAGCAACCCACTG
Source organism: Ceratopteris richardii (assembly GCA_020310875.1). Taxonomy (NCBI): domain Eukaryota; kingdom Viridiplantae; phylum Streptophyta; class Polypodiopsida; order Polypodiales; family Pteridaceae; genus Ceratopteris; species Ceratopteris richardii. The sequence goes on from CM035409.1 coordinate 129,094,947, forward strand.
TTGCTCTTTCATCCACAGAGGCTGAGTACAGAGGTTTAGCATTGGCTACACGTGAGCTATTATGGCTTAAGAAGCTACTTAAGGACTTGGAAGTGGAAGTGCAGGAGTTTCCTCTTTATGGAGACAACATTTCAAGCATCTATCTAGCTAACAATCCCATGTTTCATGCAAGGAGCAAGCACATAGAGGTTCATTACCACTTCGTTAGAGAAAAGGTGATGGCAAAAGAGCTAGATATAAGGTATGTGAACACTAAAATGCAGGTTGCAGACATGATGACAAAGTTTCTTGAAGGTACAAAGCTTGGAGGATTCAAGGAAGCTATCAACATAAGAGACATAGGCTGAAGCAACAAAGGAAAAGACTTGAGCTTGAGGGGGAGTGTTGAAAGTTTTTCAAGCTCAAGAGTGTGGGAACATGCCCCAAATTGAACCTTCCACATCATCCACAATCAAAGGAGGCTGATTTCCACGAGTTGGAGGCATCAAATCATGCCCATAATGGAAAGAATTTGATTAGAGAAGATTTAGCTCACCTCTTGATGTGATTGGACCTCACTTTTGACATGTATATGCTTTTGATTGGTTAAAGAGGTTAGTATGAGGTCTTTAAAACCTCTAATGAGTTGTATTATGACTTAGAGTCGTGGAAATATGTGCCCAAGCTGCCCCCTTGCTTAAGCACACCCCCTACTAGCTGTTCTCTGCATATTTTGCAGACATTTCACTTTTACACACTCTATCTATCTAGATGTTTTTGGCAGACCCCCCGGTCTTGTAATTGTTGTTTCTCCTTCATCCGGAATCCATTTGCAATGATTTTTGTCTTGCTGGAAAGCTTATAAGTTCTACTTTGTCTGGTATAAGTCTCAGGTTCAGTGCCTGCACATGTGCAGAGAAATGTCCAGAATAGTGTCTGTCCAGTTAGCTCATACTCTGTGAAGAGATCAAGTTATTTGTTTTGTTGCAGCTGGTTGAGGCATCATCCAGTATCCAAATGGAGTGATTTTACTCTCATTTGAAAGGTCTTAAAGTCTAGTTTATGCCTGAAAAATTTCATATTCATTCTCTGCATATACTTAGAGAAACTCAAAAAATACAGAACCTATGTCTGAAAAATTTCAGGATCCTAGGAGGGTTCATTTGCTTTTGTTGTGCACATAGGAGTGTTTATCCTCCAACAATCACCTGTTTCAACATATCTAGGATCTAGCAATTTCTGCAGACTACTAAACCATTGTGCATGATTGGTCATGTGATTTGATGCACCTAAATCAACATAGTAGGCATTATCATTCGATTTTGAAACACCAGCAGACATCGTATTCATCATGTGATGTTGAACCATGAATAGCTGCTCAAAATCATCTGCACTTGTGGATGCATAGTTGTTCTGTTGCATTTTGTTATTTTGATTCTTCAACCTGCAATCACGTTCAAAGTGTCTAGGTTTACCATAATTCTAGCATCCTTTACTGTCATTACCTAAACCATTTCTTTGGAAATTTCTCCACCTCTTTGGCTCCCCTTGCCTTGAAACTGTCCTCTTCCTCCCACATGATTCTATTGTTGACTTTAGTATTGGTTGTTGTTTCCTCTTCCACTTCCAAAACCTCTATCTCTGCCTCTTCCACTACCAGAGTAGAATACTTGCTCAGAACTAGATTTTCCTTGGGAGTTTGAATCCTCACCAAGATTCTTTTCTTCAATAACCAGCATAGATACCAGATCAACAAAATTCGGAATATTTTCTCTAGTCTATATAGAAGTTCTCAACCCCTTATATGCAGCTCCTAAACCACGAAGGCACACTTCCACCTTATCATCATCATCTACATTCATGCCAATAGATGCAAGTGACTCACATATGCTTTTGATTTTCAAGGTGTAGTCACTTACCGACATGCTCTTCTTCTCCAATGTATGCATCTTGCTCTTCAGTTGCAATTTTTGTGCCTTTGTATTCGGCTCATAGAATGTGATCAAACTGTTCTAAGTCTCTTTCGGAGTCTTGGCATCCTGTATGTGTCCAATCATGCTATCTTGTATGCTACCAGATAGCCAATACAATACCTTTCATGCTCCATGGTTCCATTCCTCATATGCTCTTGACTGCTCTACAATCCAATTCCTTTCTGGTAATTGTGGAGCATTTTCGTTCTCCCCTTCGATGTACTTCTAGTAGCCCTTTCCCATAAGGAAATTCATCATTCTAAATATCCAAGCATGGAAGTTGTTCTTGTCCAGCTTATCACTCATAAGCTCACTCATTCCATCTATGTTTGCCATTTCTACAGCAATTCTCAACACTGCAACACGCTACAAGCAGCACTTCTGCTTGAACACTATCACACTATGATGTAACCATTCGATCTCAGAAAAACATATTTTTTGTGTATCAATAGTACACGGAATCGCTTGAAATTTTGGATCTCTAATATATGAGTGTTGTCAAACACAACGCAAGTTACAATTTCCGAAATGACCTGGTTTTTCTGTGGGACCCACCTTGTGGGCTCAAAATGAAGGTCAAGATGGCTCGAAAACTTGGATCTGACAAAAGTGAGTGACCCTAAAGGGATAACTCACAAAAATATTTTGAGGTCTTCTAACTTCACACCGATTTTCGTAGCAAACGGAGGTCATTTGTGAATCGCATTTTCTCCATGCCTTGCTGCGCACTCTTCACCATTGCCTTCTCCATGAGCTCTGTACAACCACGCTGGCTCTAATACCATGTCACGAGGAAGGAGATAAGAAAGAGAGCTCACACACACAGATTGAGGCAAGGAAGAATGATCTTCTTCATCTTCTTCTTCTATTACATAAAAAGTAATGTACAAGAATGACCTAAAAACAAGAATACAACTACTGTAATATATAGAGACTAGTACATAAGGAAAAACCTAATGTCTGTGAATGAGTGATCTGGCAAGAAACGAATGTGCCATCACTCTCGATACATAAATCTAATAAAGCTCAGTGAAGTGTCCCTGACATATACCGGTGTGACCACTATACATGTCAGAAAAATGAAAAAGTAATATATGTCATCCTGGATCATCACAGTTGAGCTTGATATCTCAACATATATTAACTTTCATGCTCCTTGATTAGATTCCTGATATGCTATGTAGAAGAATACAAATGGGATGGAAGATTGATTGCCAAAGGAAACAAAGTGGGTAGGATGTTCACCTTAAATGTGAAAATTCATGAAATGAATGCAGCCATGTTTGCAAAAGGTATAGGAGTCATTGCTGATATAGAGATCTGTACAAATAGATTGGATGTGCAAACTTGCAAAGGTTGAAATTGATGTAGTCAAAGGAGATTGTCCATGGACTGCCAAATTTCAAGGTTGTAGAGATGCAAAAGGTATGTGCAACATGTCAATTTGGAAAACAATCAAGAGCATCATTTCCACATGATAAGCATGTTAGCGGGAACATACTAGAAATAGTACATACAAATGTTTGGGCTCCTGCAAAGACCACATCTATGGGCAGTTGCAGGTTTTATGTTACTTTCATTGATGAACATACATAAAAAGTGTGGGTATATTTCAAGAAGAGTGAGGTGTTCACTCACTTCAAGACTTTTAAAGCTATGGTGGAAAAGCAGACAGGGAAGTATATTCAAACATTAAGATGTGATGGAGGAGGTGAATACATGTCAAATGAGTTCAACAATTTTCTAAAAAATCATGGAATTCAGTGTTAGTTTTCATGTAGGTACACACCACAACAAAATGGCATTGTTGAATTAAAAAATAGACATATTGTAGAAATAGCAAGAGCCTTGATGGCTAAGAAGAATATGCCTCTTTGTTATTGGGTAGAAGTTGTTCACACTGCTGTATACATCATGAACATAACTCCAACTTTTGCTGTATATCAAGTTACACCTGAAGAGAAGTTTAAGGTAAAAATCCAAACTTATCACATCTAAAAGTTTTTGGTTGTATTGCATATGTACATGTTCCAAATGAATTGAGGACAAAGCTTGATCCAAAAGCAGAAAAGTGTGTCTTCATTGGATACTCCCTTGAGCAAAAGGGATATAAATGTTGTTGGTGCATATCAATCACCAATTGAAGATTTGGAGTGAAGAAAATGGACACATTCACAAGAGTGAAGGACATGTACACATATGTACATTAGTTATAACATAGGTTACATATACTTATGTTTTGATGAGAGTTTGTACATAGATGTCTATAAATACTTTTGGAAAATGTCGGGTAAATAGAGAGCAGAAGAGAGAAGACAAAGAGAGACCATGTATGAGCATAGGAATAGAGAAATTAGTGATTGTAAATGTCAATAGACAGTTGAGAAAGAAGTTGAAGTCTCTCTCACTTTTAGTTGTAGTCTTCTCCTGAAATGAAGGAAATGTTGCGCCCGATGTTTCTGCATCTACTCCGTCTGTGGTAGATCATTTGTGAAATCCTTTTGAGGATATCTAAGTTGTTAGTTAATGAGTCTGTGGTTTGAATTTTAGAGTCTAATTGTGAACAGGTGAAGAGAATTGCTGATAGGAACATTCACATATATTGAGTGTTCACAGCTCTCTGAAACAGGCGCACATTTCGAGTCCAAAGAAATGAGTAGTGCTCAGTGCACAGTGTAAAGTTTTACACATATGATAGCTTAAAATCTAAGTTGAGAGATAAGCTATCTTCAGTCAAAAGGATTTGGCAAAACGGGTTCGACATTGTGAGAACCAAAGTTAAGAAGTTAGGGGTGTAGAATCGACTGTTCTGAGTAACAGTTTCTGACATAGGTAACTTGTGAAATTGATTTCTCAAGTTATACTATAGCTTTTGAAGTAATTTAACTTGGAGGTGATGCGCAATCCCTAGGAGATGATTCGTACAAAGTTTCATCAAAAACTTTACATGTTTGATAAGTCAATGTGAAGAAATTCTGCAGCAGACTTTTCTGTGTTTTCATCTTCTTCACAGATTTTCTTAATTTTGATAATTTGGAGATTGGACCTATAATTTAGTGAAGGTTTTGACTTACTCTTGATATAGAGGTGTTCTAAATTCAAGAGTAGGTTTTTCTTTTGGAGATTAACACTCTCCATCAGTGGTATCAGAGCAGGAGACATCAAAATCAAGGAAAGGAAGGTCCCGACTGCTGCAGATTCAAGAAGTTCAACATTTGAAGAACTAAGAAGTGAAAGCTTGGAGTCAAAAGCCTAAGGAGAAGACTACTCGACATCAAGAAAGGCAAAAGGAGTCTAACTTGAAGTAAAGGTACATACATTGCTTGTAAAGCTTGAAGTTTTCAATACACAGGTGGAAACAAGATGGGAGATGCTCTACAGATAGAGAAATTGGATAGGGAAAACTATCCTGCATGGTCAATGAGGATGGAAGCTCATCTTATGAGCAAAGATTTAATTGGTTACATCACAGGAGAAGAAGAGAAGCCAGAGTTCAGAGATCCTAGTGTTCCAACTAGGGAAGAGTTAGCAGATTTGAAAAATTGGATGAAGAAAGATGCTCAAGCTAGGAGCATTATTTATATGGGAGTCAATGATTACTTGTTACCTCACATTAGAGGTCTTGAAAGTGCAACTGACATATGGAATGCTTTGGAGGAGCATTTTCAGAACACTACAAAGTCAAGGAAGGCATCCTTATGGGCAGAGTTTACTACCTTCAAGAAGAAGGCCTCTCAGTCCATCTCAGATTATGTGACAAGGATGAAAGATATTGCAGATGCTTTAGGAGCTGTTGATGAAGACATTGAGGAAGATAAATTGGTAAGGCAAATCCTTACAGGATTGAGAGGTGATGACAAATGGAAGCCATTTATTTTGTCTACAGAACTATCACTTGACCATTTCACTCCTGATTTAAATCAATTGTTAGGTCATATGCTAACATTTGAGCAGGATGTTAAAGGAGATGGTGACAAGAGTACAGGTCATGCAATGTACTCAAAGGATAAGAAGAAGAATAGCAAAGGAAAACAACAAGCAGGTGAAGATGAAGGAACAACTACTCAAGCCAACTTCCTAAGAGGAAGAGGAGGTGGCAAAGGTAGAGGAAGAGGCAGGAATAACAAAGATGGAGGCAAAGCTTGCTGGATTTGTGGTAAGACAAATCATTTAGCTAATGATTGTTGGCATAATAATCAGAATAATGGTGGATATAATCAAAATTATAATGCAAGAGGAAGAGGTGGCAGAAATCAAAGAGGTAATTATAGAGGTAGAGGTGGAAGAAATTATTTTGGAAGAAATGCAGGTAGAGGATTCCAAAGTCAACAATACAACAACACCTACTACAATTATGCTTCAGATCAAAAGGAAGATTCAACATTGATAATGAATGCAACTTGTGAAAGGCAGAGTGAATATCAAAGAGTCTTCTACATTGACTCAGGGTGTAGCAATCACCTGAGTGGTAACATATCTTTGATGACTGATTTGGAAAGTAAAGTTTTTAATCATGTTGTTCAAACAGGTGACAACACAAAGCACAATGTGAAGTCAATAGGATCAGTGAAGGCCAAGGATGGAAGCACCTTATTGAGTAAGGTCTTGTGTGTTCCTACAATCCCTAAGAATTTGATAAGTGTAGGTCAAATTGTTGAAAAGGGATATGAAGTAAGGTTCACTAATGATGGAGTATATGTGGAAGACCCTAGCCAAGGGTATAAACAGATTGTTTCAGGGAAAAAAGAAGGAAGACTATTTACATTGAAGATTCAGGGTAACATTGGTCATGCAATGTTCACATATGGAGGACATAAGATCTCTGAGTTAGATCTTTGGCACAAGAGGCTTGGACATTTCAATGAAAGAGGTATTAAAGATATGGTTAACAATGGTTCAGTGCTTGGATTGCCTAATGTTGCAGGTCAACATATGACATACAAATGTGAGGCATGTCAATTAGGTAAGGCTCATAAACATTCCTATTCCAAGCATGGTTTTATGCACTCAGAGAAGCTTGAGTTGGTACACACAGATGTGTGGGGACCATCAAAAGATTTCAGTATAAATGGATCAAGGTATTATGTGATTTATGTTGATGATGCTACTAGGTGGATCACTATCTATGTGATCAAAGATAAGTCAGAAGTGTTTAATACATTTAAACACTATCATGCATATGCAGAAAGAATTACAGGTCATAAGTTGAAGAGACTAAGGTCAGATGGAGGGGGAGAGTATTTCTCAAATGAGTTCAGTGATTACTTATGGAATGCAGGTATAAAAAGGGAAGTTACTTGCAGGTACTCTCCTCAACAAAATGGTGTTGCAGAAAGGAGAAATAGAACTCTTGTTGAGTTTGCAAGATCCATGATGAAGGAGAAAAATTGCCCTAATTATTTGTGGGCTGAGGCTGTAAATACAGCCACTTATTTGGTCAATAGGTTACCATGTAAAGCCTTGCAGGGTATGACACCATATGAGGCTTGGTGGGGTAAGAGACCTACCTTAGATCATTGTAGAGTATTTGGGTGTGTGGCATATGCATATGTGCCATCACAATTAAGGCACAAGTTGGAACCCAAAGCTGAAAAGTATGTTTTCATTGGCTATGATGATAAGGAGATGGGCTATAGATTGTGGAGTCCATCAACAAAGCAATTTATGGTTTCTAAGGATGTTACATTTGATGAACAAAGCACTTGGTATGCAGGTACAATCAACATCAATACAGGTGATGAAGAAGAAGTGAGTCAAAGAAAAGGTAAATCAAAAGTTCAAATATTTGATGAGCAAGAGAATAATGAAGTGCAGGTTGAAGTGGAAGAAACACCAAGATTTGATCCTGAATGTGAAGAGCCAGAAACCTCAAGGAGTGGAGAGCTCAGAAGGTCAACAAGAAATAAGTGGCAACCTACAAGGTATAGTTATGATACTTCATTTCTAGCCACAAAAGATTATGCTTATATGGTGAATACAGATGAAGACCCTTCTACATATGAAGAGGCAAAAGGTAAGGAAAAATGGGAGAGTGCTATGCAGGAAGAATATGATGCACTATTGGAGAATCAAACTTGGGATTTGGTTCCTAAACCAAATAGTCAGAAGATTATTGGATGCAAGTGGGTCTACAAGACAAAAAGGTTTGCAGATGGAAGTGTGTCTAGATACAAAGCTAGACTTGTGGTCAAAGGCTTTGCTCAGACATATGGTATTGATTATGATGAGACCTATAGTCCTGTGGCAAAGATGACAACCATAAGGACACTTATTGCTATTGCTGCATGTAAAGGTTGGAAGCTATGTCAACTTGATGTGAAGAATGCTTTTTTGAATGGTTATATTTCAGATGATGTATTCATGGAGCAACCTCAAGGGTTCAGAGATAAAAGGTATCCAGATCATGTGTGCAAGCTCAAGAGAGCTTTGTATGGCTTGAAGCAGGCCCCAAGGGCATGGAACTATAGACTTGTGAAGTTCCTAAAAGAACTTGGATTTCAGGTGTCTAAAGCAGATAGTAGCTTGCTTGTCAAGGCAAGTGAAAATGGTTTCATATACATGTGCATATATGTTGATGATATAATTCTTACAGGTACAGATGAAGAAGGAATACAAAAGCTCAAAAGGCAAATGGAAAAGGAGTTCAAGATAAGTGACTTGGGAGACTTGTCATACTTCTTGGGCATGGAGATTACATATACTCAACATGGAGTATTTGTGACCCAAGAAAGGTATTTGAAGAACTTGATAATCAAGTTTAAAATGGATGATTGCAGGGTAGCACCTACACCAATGGAGGTGAATCACAAATTGAGTAAGTATGGAGGTGAAGAATTCAAAGACATGAGACAATATCAGAGTTTGGTTGGTAGCCTTATCTATGCTACTCTAACTAGACCTGATTTATCATATGCAGTAGGGGTTTTGTCTCAATTTATGCATTGCCCAAGGAAAGAACATTGGATTGCAGGACAAAGGGTGTTGAGGTACATTAAGGGTACACTCAATGAAGGTTTGTATTATGGGTTTACCTCAGATACAAATATCAAAATTTATAGTGATGCAGATTGGGCAGGTAATCCAGATGATAGAAGATCTACATTTGGATATATGTGTTATGTGGGAGATAAACCTATCTCATGGTGTTCTAAGAAGCAACATACAGTTGCTTTATCATCTACAGAAGCAGAGTATAAAGGCATGGTTGAAGCTGCAAAAGAAGTAATTTGGGTCAAGACATTGATGAAGAGTCTTGATATTATGCATGGGATACCAATCATATATGGAGATAACATGAGTTCATTGTATTTAGCTGCTAATCCTGTTTTTCATGCCAGGACCAAACACATTGAGATTCAGTATCACTTTCTAAGAGAGAAAGTGATGGATAAGGAGATTGAAGTCATACATACTTCAACAAAGGATCAGATAGCTGATATGCTTACAAAAAGCTTGGATGGACCAAAGCTACAGAAGTTTAAGGACATGGCAGGTATAAAGAAGAAAGGAGAAACCTCAATTGATGATTGAGGGGGAGCTGTTGGTGCATATCAATCACCAATTGAAGATTTGGAGTGAAGAAAATGGACACATTCACAAGAGTGAAGGACATGTACACATATGTACATTAGTTATAACATAGGTTACATATACTTATGTTTTGATGAGAGTTTGTACATAGATGTCTATAAATACTTTTGGAAAATGTCGGGTAAATAGAGAGCAGAAGAGAGAAGACAAAGAGAGACCATGTATGAGCATAGGAATAGAGAAATTAGTGATTGTAAATGTCAATAGACAGTTGAGAAAGAAGTTGAAGTCTCTCTCACTTTTAGTTGTAGTCTTCTCCTGAAATGAAGGAAATGTTGCGCCCGATGTTTCTGCGTCTACTCCGTCTGTGGTAGATCATTTGTGAAATCCTTTTGAGGATATCTAAGTTGTTAGTTAATGAGTCTGTGGTTTGAATTTTAGAGTCTAATTGTGAACAGGTGAAGAGAATTGCTGATAGGAACATTCACATATATTGAGTGTTCACAGCTCTCTGAAACAGGCGCACATTTCGAGTCCAAAGAAATGAGTAGTGCTCAGTGCACAGTGTAAAGTTTTACACATATGATAGCTTAAAATCTAAGTTGAGAGATAAGCTATCTTCAGTCAAAAGGATTTGGCAAAACGGGTTCGACATTGTGAGAACCAAAGTTAAGAAGTTAGGGGTGTAGAATCGACTGTTCTGAGTAACAGTTTCTGACATAGGTAACTTGTGAAATTGATTTCTCAAGTTATACTATAGCTTTTGAAGTAATTTAACTTGGAGGTGATGCGCAATCCCTAGGAGATGATTCGTACAAAGTTTCATCAAAAACTTTACATGTTTGATAAGTCAATGTGAAGAAATTCTGCAGCAGACTTTTCTGTGTTTTCATCTTCTTCACAGATTTTCTTAATTTTGATAATTTGGAGATTGGACCTATAATTTAGTGAAGGTTTTGACTTACTCTTGATATAGAGGTGTTCTAAATTCAAGAGTAGGTTGTTCTTTTGGAGATTAACACTCTCCATCAAATGTTATAACCCACTCACACAATAGGTGAAGGTGAGCAGAGATGTGGTATTTGATGAAATGTCAAGCTTCTATGTGGATGCCAAAGAAGGAGTGAATCTTGAACCAAATGACAAAGAAAATGCTGAAAAATCAAGTGTAGAATCTCAAGCTTTGAGTGGACTGGATGCATCACCAAGCAATACTTCCAACTCAAATCCATTGAGTGGCAGATTGCATGGGAATTTCAGTCTAAAAAATTCATCAAATACATCCAAGAAAGGTAAAGAAAAGCTTTCTGCTGGTCATAAACATGTGCAGGTTTTGAAGACATTGATGGAGATTCAAGCGGTTATGAAAAGATTTTTGATGAGGAACTTGGATTGCCCTTTGTGAAGACTCTAGGAGTAAGAAAGGCACATGCAGATGATACAAGGAGAAGTGACCCAAGACCAAGAAGATCTGAGAGGATACATAATTCAGTGCAACAATTGACATATGATAGTTACATGGCTCATCATTGTGCCTACATGACAAAGGTAATACAAGATGTTGAACCTTCTTGTTTTGAAGATGCATTAGAAATGTAGATTGGGAAAAAGCTATGGATGAGGAGATGGTTGCACTTTATGGAAAGGAAACATGGAAGCTAGTTCCATTGGCACAAGGAAAGAAACCCAGTGGGTTTACAAGGTAAAGCACATGCTGATGGTAGCATATAAAGCATGTTTGGTGGAAAAAGGATATGCACAAAATTATGGCATTGATTATGAGGAAACATTCAGCCCTATATCTAAAATGTCTATTATCAGAACACTTGTTAATATTAGCTACAAAAAAAGGATGGACATTGCATCAGATGGATGTGAAGAATGCTTTGCTACATGGTGAGTTACAAGAAAAAGTATACATGGACCAGCCACAAGGATATGAAGATTCAAAGCATCCAGAACATGTTTGAAGGTTGCAAAAGGCTTTGTATGGGTTGAAGCAAGCACTTCATGCATGGCGTGCAAGGATTGCTGAATACTTGACCACCATTGGATTTTCTATGTGTGATGTAGATCATTCACTATATGCAAGGAAGGGTGATGATGGCATCACAATTGTGGCTATCTATGTTGATGACTTGATTGTAGGTGGTGACAATGAAGAAAGCATCAAAGAGATAAAGCAACTTCTTATGCAGGAATTTGACATGAAAGATCTTGGTGTGCTGCACTATTTCTAGGGCATTGAGTTTATACATACAAAAACAGGTATATGGATATCGCAAAGGCAATACGCCTTCAATATGTTGCAAAAGTATCATATGGCTGCTTGCAAGGCAATGTTTATGCCATTGGATCAGAATTTGAAGTTAGATACTACATCAGGTGAAGCATTGGAAAATGCTACTATGTACAGGAAAAATGTGGGAAGTTTTATATATCTCATAATTATGAGGCATGATCTTAGCTGCACTATTGGGCTTAATTGTCAATTTATGCAGGTTCCTAGGAAGCCACATTTGGATGCTCTGAGGCACACTCTACATTATGTGAGTGTTACTTTGGATTTTTCATTGTTTTATGAAGTTGGTGTAGATTTGCAGGTTCATGGGTACACCAATGCAGATTGGGCTGGTAGTACTCCAGATAGAAGATCTACTCGTGGCTTTCTATTCTCACTTGGAGGTGCAGCTATTACATGGGGCAACAAGAAGCAACCCATTGTTTCTTTGTCGAGTACAGAGGCTGAGTATAGAGGTGCTGCAATGGCAGCATGTGAGGCATCATAATTGGAGATGCTACTTGCATATTTAGGTGTGGAAGTGCAAAAGCCTATTACCATCTATTGTGATAATCTTAGTAGAATACAGTTAGCACGGCACCCTTAGAACAAAGCATATTGAGGTACATTATCACTTCATCAGAGAGAAGGTATTAGCAGGTGATATTGATCTTGTTTATGTAAGAACAGATGAGCAAGTTACTGATATCTTCACTAAAGCACTTGGAGCAGAGAAGTTGAAGAAGTTTCGGAAGATGCTTGGATTAGAGGATATGACATTGAGCTTGAGGGGGAGTGTTGCGATATCAAGCTCAACATGTGATGACCTAGGATGACATGTATCAATTTTTCATTTCTCTGACATGTATAGTGGTCACACCAGTATATGTTAGGGATGCTTCATTGAGCTATACTAGATTTATCTATCGAGAGTGATGACACATTTGTTCTTTCCAACTCACTCATTTGTGGACATTAGATTTTTGCTTATGTACTGATCTTTATATATTTCACTTGTTGTATTCTTGTGTTAGGTCATTCTTTTACATTCCTTTTATGTAATAGAAGAAGAAGAAGATCATTCTTCCTTGCCTCAATCTGAGTGTGTGCTCCTCTTTGATTGTGAGAGTGTGTGTGTGTGTGAGCTCTCTTCCTTATCTCCTTCCTCATGACACTATCTACTACTTGACTCTATTAAAATGAGTTAGATACTCTATCTTAGTTGGACCAAAAGGTTTTGAAAAGTAAGAAGGAAGAACCATAACTTCATGCAGCCAAATCAAACTTCTAAGACACCTTAAGCTAATTCGAGTCATGCTCTATAAGACTCAAAAGTTTAACTTTACAAAGATCTATTTCAACAAGGTACTAAAATGTTTTATCTATGTTTAAGAGAAGTAATCTAGATTCTTAGAGGAAAAGTAAACATCATCTAGCCATGATATACTAGCATGGTATGAACATTAGTGTGTCAATCGATCGAGCTTCCACTCGGGACATTTTCAGTAGCGTAGCAATAAATTGTGCCTTGTGAATAGACTACATAAGATTTCATAACTATACTTTGATAACAAGATCAGCTATGTAGGAATACAAGAATATGCAACTCATACAAGAAGCTAAGACTGACAAGTACGGAAAACTAGACTAGATGGAATAATAGAAAGCCCACAAATCGAGATCATAAGTATGAAACATGATATCTGCATGACAAGAACTCCCTTTAGGAGAGATGTACTAGATACAAGAAATAACTTGACAAGATCGTGTACTACAAGATTACAAGAAGACAAGACTAGAAAGTTAAGAACTAAACTAATCACGTCTAGAATAAGGAACAAAACAAGAACTCGAAGTGGAACTTCAAAAGTACTTACTTGGTGATCAAGACTCCTTGAGCTCCCAGGATTGGGATTGGCAAGACTCAATATGTATGTGTCCAAGCCGTCCTTATAAAGGTGTTTGAAGGTGGTAACAAATTGATAATATCATGTTGATGTCAGCAATTTGGAACAAGAACCTTGGATATCAAAATCAAGTAAGTAGAAAGTTGATATTAGTCTTTTGGCAAACTCCGGATGTGACAAAAACATTACTATATCGAGATTCTAATTTATGCTTCAACTAGGACTAAGATAATGTAATAAAGTGATAGGTAGGAGATGATTTAACTGTTGATATATTTAGGTGGTGATGTGTGTGAACACTCTAGGACCACCGGGGCACTTTTTTCCCTCTTTAGGAGGTTTTTTTCCCCCGGCTTGTATATACGCCTATTGCCCTAATGGGCTACTTATCTTTGTACATTCTCTAGTAATACATTCAGTATTGTGTGTCTGTGCTACAAGCTTCTTCTTCTTCCTTGTGTTGTTCGCGTGCTTCCCCAAACGTCTATCTCCAACAATTGGTATCAGAGCAGGTCGTCGCTTCTTCTAGGGCGCCGTCGACACTCCTCCATTTGCAGTCTCAGATTCGCACGAAATTTGGTGAGCATACTCAAGGTGTTTCCGAGATCAAAACTGCTTCGCTCTGTGGTGTCGAAATCGCGATCTGAGCTCATTTCGGCCTCCGAACGCACTATTGCAATGCTTGTGCAGGCTATTTCATCCTTTTGTGCCAAAGGTATATACCAGTTTGTGTTTGCCAGTTTAAGCGTCTCGAAGTCTGCTACAGGTCTAGCAAAACTCGTCTGGGCAGTTCCGTTCAACTTTTTGAGATACAGTCAATTTTTTGCATCAAGGTATTTTAGTCACCGGCCATGGCTGAAAGCAGTGATGTATTCCGTATGTTGGCTGTTGAGGATAAGTTGGATGGTACCAACTACCCATTATGGGCTTATATGATGCGACATGTACTGGTTGCAAAAGGATTGTGGAACATTGTGCAGGGTGTTGAAAGACGTCCTGTTACACCTGTAACGATAGGTACTGCAAATACAGGTGTTGGAGCTGATGAAGATGGTGTCGAAGATGATATTCCGCAGATTCCTGTTCGTGTTGCTGTTTTTGTTGCACCTACTGCAGAGCAGATTCGTTGGGATGGCAGAGATGCCCAGGCACATGCATTGATATCTTTGTCTGTCAAACGTGCCATTAGTCCTCACATTCGCTCTTGCAGAACAGCAAAGGATGCTTGGGATACACTTACCACTTTGTACTAGGCTAGGAATGAGGCTCGTGTTGCTTACCTCCGAAAACAGTTGGAGAGTGAGCACATGAATGAAGGTGATTCTATGGACAATTTTCTTACAAAGATCAAAGACCTAAAGGAACAATTGATTTCTGCTGATGAGGTTATATCAGATAGCTCACTTGTGCAGACCGTTCTGAATGGTCTCCCTGATTCATATCAGAGTTTTGCCTCTACTCTTCGGTTGATGATGAAAGGCAATCCGAATGCCTTGTCATTTGAGGAATTAGTCTCTGTTCTGTTGCAGGAAGATCAGTCCAGGCAGAACAGGTCCATTATGCGTGTTGCAGATCAAGCTTTCCTGGCTAGTCAGAAGGGCAAAGGAAAATGGAGCTCTTCTACTAGTAAGCAGAAATCTGCAAATGCTGCACAATCGAAGAACCAGGATAAAGATGAGAAGAAATCAAAAAAGCAAAAATTGTTTTGCAAGTACTGTAAAGGAAATGATCATATTATAAAGAACTGTCCAAAAGTGGCTGCTAAAGAGGCAAAGAAGAAAGAGGCTGGAATGGTTGTTGCAGAGGCCTCTACACCAAAAACAGAGTCTGCAAATCTTGTGTAGGAAGAAGAATGGGCGTTTACTACTGTCTGCAGTTTTGACCCATCTTCTCATGATCAGTGCATGTCTGCAGTAGACTCAGATGTTTGGTACTTTGACAGTGGGGCGACCAAACATATTACCTCGCAGCGCATTTTCTTCTCTTCACTCGAGCCTGCCCCTACAGAGAATACTATCACATGCGCCAATAACTCCTCTTATCCTGTTATGGGAGTTGGTAAGATCATTATGTCTACTGCTGATGGTAGTTCTTTCACTTTGTCAGATGCTTTATTTGTGCTAGGGATCAAAAAGAACCTGTTATCAGTTTCTGCATAAGCCAAGATTGGCTTGGTTGTGAAATTCGTTGATGACAGGTGTACAGTCCATGATCTCTCAAATGGCGATGTGATTATTGCTTCTGGCATTTTATGTCGTGGGCTGTATAAGCTCATAGACTATGAAAGATCTGTGAATGATTTGGCATGTGCAGTTCATGATTCTCAGGCTATGTTAGATGCAAAGCTTTGGCATGCACGCTTTGGTCATCTGAATTTTGCTAGTTTGTTACGCCTGCAGAAATCTGAAATGGTGTCCTCTTTGCCCAAACTTAAGGCACCTGGAAAACATGTTTGTGAAGGCTGTATTTCGGGCAAAATGCAGCGTTCTTCCTTTCCAAAAGATGGTTCAGTTCGGGCTACGCAGAAATTGCAGCTTGTACATAGTAATGTCTGTGGTCCTATGCAGACACCCTCTTTTGGAAATTACCTTTACTTCATGACTTTCATTGATGATTTTTCCAGGCATGCATGGGTATATCCACTCAAAGCAAAGTCCGAAGTGTTCATGTGCTTCAAACAGTTTTTGGTTTTGGCTGAAAATCTGTCAGCATGTAAAATGAGCACCCTCCATTTTGATCGAGGGGGGGAATATATGTCTTCAGATTTTAATGCATTTCTGGCTGAACGTGGGATAAAACACCAGTGTACAGTGCCGTATACACCTCAACAGAATGGAGTTGCTGAACGAAAGAACAGGTCACTCATGGAGATGGCGAGGTGCATGGTCAAAAGTTTACCACATAGTTTCTGGCTTGAGGTTGTCATGTGTGCAGCATATGTACTGAATAGGTGTCCCAGTAAAGCGTTGTAGTCTATCACTCCATATGAGGCTTAGCATGACCGCAAGCCATCTGTTGCTCATCTACATGTTTTTGGTTGTTTGGCATATGCATTAGTGCCTGAACAACATCGCAGAAAATTGGATGATAAGGCAGTAAAATGTATTTTTGTTGGGTACAGTTCTGAAAGTAAAGGCTATCGTCTGTATCATCCACAGTCTAAACGCATTCTAGTTAGCCGTGATGTTGTCTTTGTGGAAGATGCTATTCAGCCATTGCTTTCATGTACTAAGGAGACATCTGTTAGCTCCAAAGACATGTATGATACTTTGATGCCTCTTTTTACAGGTGGACAAGCTAGTGCTGGTCCTAATGAGGCAACTTCTCAGCCTTTGCAGGTTTCATATGATGATGCAGATCATTCCATTTCTGATGCAGATTTACATGATGCACTTGTTGATGAGAGAGCTGATATTGAGCAGGCAAAAACTATGCCAAATGGCTGGTGCAGACTTTGCGTGACAGCAAATTAGATGCACCTTTGTCATATCGTACTCGTTCAGGCTCTCATAGTGCCTCCTTTGCATCAACTTGCTATGCTATGGCTGCATCTAGTCTCTGTGATGAGAATGAGCCTGTTTCTTTTGATGAAGCACAAAATTCAGAAAATTGGATGGCTGCTATGCAATCTGAATATGATGCTATAATGAAGAATGGTACATGGTCTTTATGTGACTTGCCTCCTGGCAAGAAGGCCATTGGCACTAAGTGGGTATACAAGCTGAAGCGTAAACCTGATGGTACAGTTGACAGGTATAAGGCTAGGCTTGTTGCAAAGGGTTATGCACAGGAAAGAGGCATTGATTTTGATGAGACCTTTGCACCTACATGCCGTATGACTACTGTTCGGAGCATTTGTGCACTTGCAGCCCATCATGGTTGGAATGTACATCAATTGGACATTAAAACAGCATTTCTGAATGGTGACTTGCATGAAGAAGTGTATGTTTTTCAGCCCCGTGGCTTTGTGCAGAAAGGGCATGAAAACCAGGTTTGTAGGTTAAAGAAGGCATTATATGGTTTAAAGCAAGCACCACGTGCTTGGTATGAGAAGATACATGCCTATCTGATTGCACATGGTTTTGAGAACAGTCCAATTGAAAGCACCTTATATGTTAAACGTGCTAATGATGTGCTTCTGATCATTGTTGTCTATGTTGATGACATGCTGCTCACTAGTCCTATTGAGACACATATTGCTGATTTTAAGGCTGATTTGCATGCCTCATTTGAGATGTCTGATTTGGGGCATTTGCATCACTATTTGGGCATTCAGTTTATGCACGTTGATGGTGGAATGGCTTTGTGTCAAACGAAATATATTGACACATTATTGCAGCGTTTTGGCCTTGAAGACTGTAAGCCTATTGCGACTCCTATGGAGACAGGTTTATGATTGAGTCTTCATGATGCTGGAGATGCATTTGATGTTGTTCTCTATCAGCAGGCTGTTGGATGCTTGATTTACTTATGCATTACTCGGCCAGATATTCAGTTTTCTGTCTCACAGATGAGCAGGTTTATGCATTGCCCAGGAGTCACGCATTGGAAAGCGGTTAAGCGCATCTTTCGCTACTTGAGTGGTACTCGGCTACTTGGGTTGTTTTATCCCAAGGGGGGATCACTACCGCCAGATTTTCATGCTTTTTCTGACTCAGATTGGGCTGGTTGCTATGACACTCGTGTGTCCACCAGTGGTTTTTGCTTCATGCTTGGTAGCTCATGTATATCTTGGTTGAGCAAGAAGCAGCCTACTGTGGCCACTTCCAGTTGTGAGGCTGAGTATAGGGCAGCTTTCACAGCGACTGTTGAGTGTGTGTGGCTCAGACGCCTTATGGCTGATTTGGGTGTTGGCCAGTCTTCTGCCACCACCATCTTCACTGATAGTCAGAGCGCATTGGCAGTTGCCAACTTGAGGAAAGCCTGAGAGAAACAAAAGCCAAAATAATTGAACTCACATCTCAAAGTCACTCTCACATGTCACCACCACCACCATCCCCATCACCTTCCAATCCACCACCCTCTAATCCGCCTCACCTAACCCCACCACTGCCTAGAGTAGGATCAGTCCTAGCAGATCCCACTCTCGAGGACTATACATGATGCTTAAAGTATATCAAGCCAGAATCCAAGAAGGGCCAAACGTAACGGAACATGAAAAGTGTTACCCTAGAGATGATTTAGAACTCGAACGAACTAAAATTTCTGCTAAGATGGTGGAGTTAGCTCAAACCATCTTTGAAGCCAGCCGCCTCTTTAACTTCTCTAGTTCAGACAAGATTCAACTGCATTTTGATGGACTGTTAGAAAGATTGGAGAGTTTAATTGCAAAATCTAGAAAGGAAGCCACCTCCCAAGGTAAGGACAAGGCTAGTGGAAGGATGGGTATTCCTCCCCAAGAAGCTTATGTGCCTAATTCCACAGATCCAGACACCTCTTCCTTTATGAACAGGTATTCACTAGAATTTCTAAGAGAGATTCAAGAAGAGAAATGGGCTGAAGAAAGTGAAAATCCTCCTTCAATTGAACTTGTCGATGAAGCGCATGATCAATTTCCACAAGACATTCCGTCCATTTATGAAGAGCAAGAGAGTGCCCAATCCCATGAGAGATTAGACTTCTAGTCTAGTTCCTTACAAGAACTACCCCATTTCACAGGCCCATGGGAAGCTAATTCTACTTGTATGAGAGCACCCACGGTCATGATAAGAAACGGACTCAATCATACCTAGGAATAGAGAGGTAGTAAAGAACACCAAAGTGCATTGCAATCTCACTTTAGAAGAGCTACTCAAGGTTAAGCCAGAATTATGAAAACATGTAGCCAATCAAGTGCTAGAAGTAGCAAAACCTCATTCCCAGGTAGGATCGCATAGAACAGTGCCAGAAATACCTTTGGACAAGATAGGAGACATGAGCAAAGGAGAAGAAGGAAACACCTATTTTCCCATTACCCATCAAGGTTACACCACCAAGGCAACTTTGGACTCAGGCATAGGAGTTGAAATTGCTACCACTTCCCTATGGAAGCATTTGGGCAAGCAAGCACTTAGGCCAATGAGAATGAAATTGTAGATGGCCGATGGTCACATAGAAAGACCCTTAGGAGTGCTAGAAGGGATAACTCTCACTACATGTGGTGTCGAGTTCGAGCATACCTTTGCCATATGTGACTTTAGCAAGAATCAGGCCTATGAGATGATTTTGGGAAGCCCATTTATGCGGCAGTTGCAAGTGGTACAAGATTGGGAGTCAATTCTTTGTATTTGCAACACTTAGGTGTTACAACCAAAGTCAATCTCAAGGATTACTCTCATAGAGATGTAACCCCTATTCAATGGAATCCCATACATAGAGCTAAAGATGATACGGAGTTAGTGCATTGCATAGGATCAGAATCCTCATGGATGCATGAAGACACCCACTTATGGATGTGCAAAGTAGCAGTAGAAGAAGAGAAGGGAGAAAAAGTCAGAGAGTTAGGTGCGAAGGAAACTCATAGATCAATTTAAGACCCAGCCTATGCACCTGTAGTATTTCCTGATGAAGAATTTAAACCTCATGGTTGGGCAAAAATCTTAGCAACAATGAATGTAGCCATCAATGAAGAACAATGGACACCCCACTGTGACGAGGATGGCTATGACATTTCAGTCTTCACAATAGAGCCAATCATGTGTGATTTGGTTATTGAAGAATGTGAGCCTAGCACTGATGCATTCAAGGATGCAAGTGACGCTGATCTAGAGTCAATTATTATGGACACACCTTTTGCATCAAATGAAGAATATTTCTATGAAATTTCAATCTTCGCGATAGAGCCAATCATGTGTGATTCGATTATTGAAGAATGTGAACCTAGCACTGATGCATTCGAGGTCGCAAGTGAATCTTATCTAGAGTCAATTATTATGGACCCACCTTTTGCATCAGATGTAGAAGATCACCTTCAAAGACATGAAGAACTTACAAATGACGTGAGATTAGCCACACAAGTAACCACTAAGAATGAAGGCAAGAGGAGGAAGAAGAGAGAAGTCACACATGAGGAGGAAGATTCCTTGTTTGAGGTCCCCTAAAATTTCAAGAAGTATGAGATAGAAGATAGGAGAGTCATGATGAAAATGCCAAAACATGATGCTCAAGCAGGAGAGCCCTATGATAACAAAGAAACCACCAAGAAAATTGTTGTAACCATAGAAGAAGGAGAAGAAAAATGCACATACATCTGACATGACCTGATGGAGGAAGAGGAGTAAGAATTGATAGCTTTGCTAAGAGACTACAAAGATGTATTTGCTTGGAGTTACAAGGACTTGAAAGGAGTAGACCCTGACAAATGCTCACATACGATTCCCATGACCTCAGATGCCAAACCCTCTAAGAAAAAGCCATACACATATAATGATAACTATGTTGCCAAAATCAAGGAAGAGATAGATTGTTTGGTTGAAGCTAGATTCATCAATGAAATTGAGCACACTAAGTGGGTATCCCCCATCGTAGTGGTGCTCAAGAAGAATGGAAAGTTGCGTGTATGTATTAACTTGAAGAAAGTTAATGCAGCCACTATTAGAGATAGTTATCCGCTTCCTATCACTGAGCATCTCTTAGAAAGAGTGGCAGGCAAGGAAGTCTACAACTTCCTTGATGGCATCTCTAGCTACAATCAAGTGGCCATAGCTCTAGAAGACCAGGATAAGATAGCTGTTGCCACATAGTGGGGTATATTGGCCTTTTGGGTAATGCCATTTGGTCTCACCTATGCACCAACTACCTTTTAGAGGTTGATGTGCCACATGTTTAAAGAATTCCTGAGGAAAAATATGGAAGTCTATGTTGATGATCTTTGTGCTCATTCCAACATAAGAAAAACACATATCCCTGAGTTGAGAGCTATCTTTGACAAATGTAGAGAATACCAAGTTTGCTTGAACCCAGAAAAGTGTGGTTTTATGGTCAAGCAAGGCAAGATTCTAGGACACATAGTGTCAAAGAATGGCATATCCATGGACGAGGAGAAAGTGAGAGCTATTGGAGAGCTACCTAGGCCAAAGAATGTCAAGGAGGTACATGCTTTCATGGGGCATTGTGGCTATTATCGCCGATTCATTCATCTGTATGTGATCATTTCAAAGCCTCTATACTCCATTTTGACTAACTTTGAGTGGACTAAGGAATGTGAGAATTCCTTTAATGAGCTCAAGAGAAGATTGTGTTCTGTGCCAATCTTGACTACACCAGATTGGAACAAGCCATTTCATGTTCATGTGGATGCATCCAATTATGCCATTGGATGTGTACTTGCACAACGTACTGGCAAAGGTAATATGGATCTCCCAATAGGCTATGCTAATAGACAATTGAATGCAGCTGAGCAAAACTATACCATGACTGAAAGGGAAGGATTAGGCATGGTATATGCTGTAAAAAAGTTTAGACACCATTTGCTTGCAAATAAGTTCAAATTTTTTACTCATCATCAAGCTCTATTGTACATGGTAAACAAGCCATGCAATATGGGTAGATTAGTAAGATGGTTCCTCTTACTAATGGAATATGAATTTGAGGTAGCGGTGAGGAAGGGCAAGACTCACTTGAGAGCAGATCATCTCTCGAGGCTCACATTCGGAGAGGCCCCACAAGGAGTATCAAATGATCTTCATGATACTTACTTGTTTAATTTGGAAGTTGTACCGCTGTGGGCCAAGACATTAGTTCTAGTATTGACATATGGGCCTAAACACCCAGTAATAAACACTCAAGATAAGGAGGTAGTGAAAGCCCAAAAGTACCATATCATGGCAGGCAGTGTATATAGGCACACTCATCAAGAAATACTACCATGTTGCATAGATGAAGACGAGCACTCAAAGTGTTTGCAAATAGCACATGTAGGTGCACTCCAACAACATTACTCCAAGTATAGAACCCTACAGACCCCAAAAAGATTGGGTGTATATTGGCCAACTATGGAAGCGGATGTCAATAGGATGTGCAAAGAATGCCCAATCTGCAGCACTAGACCTCCAGTGGAACATGCCACTCTTTATCGAGTATCTTTAGTGCCAAATTGGAGTGAACCATTAATAGCCTTCTTAAGGACTAAAATATTCCCTCAAGATATGACATTAGCACAACAAAGGAGATTAGAGGAGGAGGCACTAGACTACTCACTCATTGGAGATAATTTATATAAGTGTGGTAAAGATGGTTACCTAAGACTGTGTGTCGATGAAAGTGAATATCTTAAGATCTTGGAAACTGCTCATCAAGGTGTAGTAGGAGGATACTTTGGACCAGATAGGGTAATTAAGGCAATCTTATTTGCAGGCTTGTGGTGGCCAACACCACATGGATGCACATACCTATGAGAAGCAGTGTGACATTTGTCAGCAAACTCAATATCCCACACGTAAAGAGGAGATGCCACTGAAACCTATGATGGGTGGAGGTGCATTCTCTAAGTGGGGAATAGACTTCATAGGTCCTATTAATCCCCCAGCTAAGAGTCCACATGGTGAATACATCATTGTTGTCGCAAACTATCTAACCAAGTGGGTAGAAGTGAAGGCCACAACGAAGAATGATGCTCAAACAATAGCTAAGTTCTTATTTGAGAACGTATTCACAAGATATGGGCTACCTATAGAGCTAGTAACTGATAGAGGCACTCACTTCTTGAATGAAGCCATTGAAAACCTTCTCCAAGAGTTCTTGGTGATACACAAGAAGTTTGCCCCCCTATCATCCACAAGCTAATGGGCAAGTCAAGAGCACCAATAAGATTCTATGCAATATGTTGAACAAACTGGTAAATAATAAACGCTTTGATTGGGACAAACAGCTACATCATGTTGTTTGGGCATATAGGGTTGCCTATAAACAGTACTCTAAGCCACACTCTTTCAGATGGTATTTGGCCAAAATGTAGTGCTACAATTGGACTTCTTGATACCTACACTGAAAGTAGCATAGGAGCATGAGTGGACAGGTCATGAACTCTCTTTGAGGATCTTTGATCTTGAACGGTTAGGTGAAACGAGACTAAGAGTAGCCACATGAATTTATGCCGCTAAGAAAAGACAAAAGGCATACTTCGATGCTCATGTGAAGGATAAGGGATTAAAAGTGGGAGATTTAGTCCTAGTGTACACCTTAAAGAAACATGCACAGAAGTTGGAAAAGCATGGCTATGGAACGATGATGATTAACAAAATATCAACAAGTGGGGCAGTCCAATTAGCCACCCTAGAAGGGGACATCATACCAAGCTACATCAATGGATTCCGAGTCAAGTTATATCAAGAAACCCCTCACCGAGGAAATTATAAATCAACTTAATACGGCCAAGAAATGCAAAGAGGAAGAAAAATCAATTCGAAAAGAAGCACAGGCAAAAGCCTTGGAACAATGAAACTGAAGAGACAGGGTATAAATCAGCCTAGAACAGATGCTTATGATGCTTCGAGATATCACATAACCATGTGTGAAGCATCATGAGTACACTCCAATAGAATAATTGATCGATGTCTTTTTGCGACCTTAGAGTTAGGACAAGGAAATAGTGCAAGGACTGTGATTGACTCAGGTGCAGCCACTAGTGCTCTTAGAAATTCTTACTATCAAAACTTGGAATTAAATATCAATCCTCTAGAAGCATATCTCATAGTATTGGGAGGTGTGGAAACCCCTTGCACAGGCGAGGTGGAGCTTCCCCTCTACATTCAAGATATTCAGATGACAGTAAAGGTGCTAGTGTGTCAAGATGAGGATCTCACTGAGCCTCTTGTCTTGGGTCACGATTGGATCTATGATCATGCAGTCAACCTGAACCTAAGGAGTAGACTTCTTTAGGTATGGGTGAATCAAACCCGCATCACCAGTGAGCTAGAAAATCAAGCACTCAAGGAATTAGGAAAGGCACCAACTCCTAGTCCTTCCAAGAGTACACATGAAGATAACAATGTTGTTCTTTCCAAACTCTATGATGCAGAAGAATGAGATTCTTAGCAAAGGAGTCAAGGATGTGGTGGAACTCTCTTGTGCAAAAGAGATGGAGAGAAAACCACCAAAGGAGCATAAGAAGTAGAGGAAGCAGACGATTTATGCTCATAGTCAAAGGAGAAAGCAAAGCAAGAGGACTCAAACAATGAAGTAGATTTGGATCCGAAAGGGTGAATAACCCCCTGATCGAGAGAATGCAACAACACGGTGTACCAAATCAACTACTCGGGCAAGGACTGCCAAGAATGAAAGTTCCATGGATCCTACCCAAAGGACCATTTCCATTTGGGTCCCCAAGCAGTCAATGAAGGCTGACCCCAATACACGACAGATCTGGGTGCCCAAGACTTCCTTGTATGCTCAAGTAGCCTCACAAAAGTGTACGAGCCTGACACATCATCCATCAACACTCTCATCATACACTTCTAGGCACACACCTGCTAGCCACAACTCCACATGTGAAATCATTCCTAGGAATGTCTGGAAATGGGTACCTAAAAAGTCCCGACTCCAAGGAGAAATGATTCAAAACTATGTAAAGTTCATCAAACTTGAAAAATGTAATCACACACAAAATGTTTGGAGGATAAAACCGTGTCTCAAACCACCCGATCCACGTGTGTAAATCCATCCACATCAAAATAGATGCCTCCTGAGTACAATGCACATCCAAAGAATGCATCTAGGGACAAAATGATAACTTACCAACTCACGCTCACAAATCACGATAAACATCTCACTTATTAATGCACTAAGCACATAAATAGCATGTTGGTATTGTTAAGGGAACACGATACTATCATGTTTCTGACACAATGCTAATGTGACTTCCTTTTTTCGGCAGATAGACATAACATGGCTAACGTAGCAGGAACCAGCTCCCAAGCAGGAACAAGTCAGCAAGTGGTTGATTTAGAGAGCTTACCCATCATGCCAAAAACAACTGAAAGACCATAGGAATTGCAAGCAATTCAGATTATACCTATACAGGACCCCCTAGTTGGACATACCTTGCCCGTCGGTAAAGCTTCCCATTGGTTTAGTGAAGTTGCAGGACCTCTGGGAGTAGGTTCATTCCTCTGGGAGGCAGAGCTAGAATTCAATGGAAAGTGGGGAAAATATCATTTCTTTACACGTGAATTTGAGAAGCTACAAAATTCAGAAGCGCTACGCCTTGTATGGAGAAAAGCAAGTTTTTTTTTTTACACATATTTCGATGCTCAACTTCCAAAGCTAGATTTTATGAGATGCTACTACCTCATCAACACTTTGACTCTGAGCAAGCATCCCAAATGTTCGAGCACTTTTGTACTCCCCTCTCTGACAAAAGGAAATGAGCTGAAGAAGTTTAGGTTAACCAACAACTTAGTGCGAGAGGCCCTAGACATGCACGGAATCCATATACCTACAGAGAAGGAAGCCCTTGTACCAGACAACATGAAGAATCGGAACCTTACTAAACTCAAGGATATGGTTGTGATGATGCCTAATATTGTTGTCCACCGAAGAATGTGTATGCAACACTTTGCATTCCCCGCCCAAGATAGGTTTACCATTGCACCCAAAAAGATATGGTTTAGTCTGTACCTCGTAGAGACCCAGAACTTAACAATCAACTTGCATCATTGGATTATCGATCAAATCCACGTGGCACACAAGGGATGGTCATGGCCATGCAAATTAGTCTTATATGGTAGCTATGCATTGACAAGGATTATTTGTAGATGCTTGGCGTATGATGTTCCCATTTAGAGAGCCCTAATGTGGAGTAGAGTGCAAAAATTTCAAGGGCGAACATCAACTGCACCACCTTCCAAGAGGATCAGAGGAACCGTGCAAGTACCTTGTGCTCAACCACATGGAGCCACCCTAACATCGGACATTACTTCACCACCCCATAGGGTTCGACCATTCACACTATGACTTCCAAGACGCAACACCAATGGCCCTAATTTGATATTTCCTCCCATCCCCACCGATCTCAAATTTCCCCGTGGAGCACCCTTGGAGGAACTCATGAATGAAGAATTCGAATAGTTGTTAAGAGAAGTAAATCTTGAGGCAGAAGAGGAACAACAATTGGGAGATGTTCAACCACAAGCAACAACCTCCCAAGTACCTGTTACCAGAGTTGATGTGGATGAAGAGGACGAGGAAGATGAAGAGTCTAAAGAGGACGAGGAGGAGCATGACGAAAGACATCAAGATGAGCCGCAAGAAGTGCGAGAACTCATAGGTGCTCCTGCATGTATGACCCAACTGCAAAGGCTATACGATACGATCAAAGCAGTGCAAGAAAGGCACAGACTCTCCCTTGCATTAGGCCAATCCTTGATTGAAGAAATGCTAGCAGAAGAGGGGGTGGACCAGAATTTCATTACCACCCTCAAATTAATGTCAGAATCCTTAGGAATCCCGAAAGCCATCTACATAGCAGTCCGCCAGTCCATCAAGTATGACAAATGTAGAGTCGACACATTACCATGTGAAAGCAAGAATATAAGAATACCTGTCGTAGAACCAGAAATAATTATTGAAACCACAGCTACCCCCACCACCACCATTGACCTCACTTTTGAAACTTTTGTACAGACATCAACCATCTCACCCCTGCACCCCCCATCCCCCCCTTCTCCACCACCATCGCCTCCCACCATTGAACAAACAGCAGTCGTAATAACTACCATGACCTACACCCCAACCTCATCCACATCCTTGTCCTTCTGTGATCCAACCTCACAGAACATCGTCTTCTCTTCCATCACCAATCCTCTGTACACTTCACCATTTTTGTCCTTCCAATCCCATGAACCATACTTTCCATTTGCTCCTTACACCTCACTCCCCTTAATCGTCCAACCCTAATACCTATCTTTCATGGAACAGTACATTTGCACTCTAGTGTCTCAGATGCATGGTTCATAGATGCTCGCAATGACATCATTCTACTCAGACACCACATTCACTTCACCTACCATACCTGGTTACATGGTAGCCCCTGCACGCACCACATTTTCGACCCCATGGACATTCCATCACCCACATCACCTCTCCCTACAATTCCACCATCACCCACTCCCCTACCCCCCACCTCAAAATCCACCACCTCGTTGGTAGACATAGCATTCACTATCCCCCAATTGGAAGAGCGCACCACTGCCTTCCATGTAGAATCTCAACACCTAGAGGCTAGAGTCAACATCTTGGAAGCTGATTACCAAACACTCCTGGCACAACATACCACTTTACAATATGCTCACAACGAATTGGAGTCCAAGATATCTACGATGGATGATAAAGCAGTCAAGCATTTGGAAAATGTGCTCCAAGCACAACTGCTATCCAACGCTACACTAAGACACAATCTCGGGCTACTATGGAAGCACATGGCAGCAGCCTTAGAAGAGAACAAGTGGCTTCAGCAATAAAACCAAGACAATTTTGAAGCAGCTATGGAAGGAACCTCGGGAGCAGGCATTAGTCCTACAAAGTATGGAGCAGTCCCATCAGAAGACATTCGGATCTTACTTGAGGAGCATGCAAATTTTTTGGAGTCATATGAAAAGCTAGAATCCGAATGTGCTAACCTAGAGAAGCAGCTAGCCAGTGCCAACACAGCTCAACAAGAGCCGATAATCTCGCAACAATCTATAGAAGAATTAGAGACCCCCGGAAGTAGATAATAAAACTACAAGCACATCTCTTACCCTATGAAAGGCCACCTTCTCTAGTTGAAGAACCAGAACATGACACAGTGGTGGAAATTCCTGTTGATGAAAGCTACGAAGAACTATTGGGAAAGATGGATGGACACTCCAAGAAATGAGTAGGTACTACCAATCCCTGCTTTGCACCAACCCCTTTTTGCTTCAGAGTTGATTTGGTGGCCCTTTTAGCTTTCCAATGACACTAAACAAGTGCCTATGTACTTTGGAAATGATGTGAGAAATTATTGATTCAAAATAGACTACTTCCAAGTTGAAGGATTAATTAAAACCTTCTATTTTGTTCACACACCTGCTGCTTGTTAAGCTCAATGCTTCCAGTATAGTAGGAATTAGAAAAATTCCTTTTGGAAATATCAAATCAGCTTAATGATCTAATGATTCCAAGTGGAATCAGGTAAAACAATGCACTATACACAGAGCAATCAATTTAGCAATCAATTTAGCAATCAATTTAGCAATCAAATCATTACCCTCGATTTTTTAGGACCTCTCTAGAGTTTGACTAGTGGTTCCTTCGATGCACTTTTCTCCAAATTTGCTGAATGGATTATCTTCAAGATTTGTGAGAATTTAGAGAATTTAGAGCTGATTCCAACAAGCTATATAATATTGAAAATGGTGAACAAATGACTAAGATATGAGTAGTACAAAATGACTGTTCTGAGTAGCTATGACAGAGAGACCATAGATGAAAGTATTGATCTATTGTATTAAAAGACAATGTTGTTGCCTAATGATAATGAGTAGTGTAGGCTATGAAGTGAGCCTCACTCTCTTACAAAGTAATCAGCAAGAACTTGGAATTGAAGTGATCTATCTCGCGAGTTTTTTCAATCATCCTTTATAGATGAATCATTTGAATTTCGAATTCTAATTCTTCGTTGGCTCTCACTAAAAGTGATCCTCTAATCTAGGAGATATTCTCTCCAAATAAATTCATGACTTTTCATCTAACAAACTCCAGGAGTTTAGTGGTAGCTACAAATATTCTTCCAAGTCAAATTGACTTTGACAAATTATAAAAGGTAAAGGCTTCATAGCAATGGTTCCCATGGAGATTCATTTAGTTGTACATAAACTCTAGCCAAATGTGTAGGCTTGGTATTTGCACCAACAGCTCCCTCTTAAGCCAAACATCTTGGCTTGGTCTTCTTCTTCAATCTTCTTGAATATCGTGCAATCCAATCATAGACTTAAACTTGCAAAGTTTTGTACCATCTAATGCTTTAGTCAATAAGTTTGCACATTGCATCTTAGTTGATAGATATGCCAACTGAATTTCCTTGCTCAATAGCTTCTCTCTCACATAATGATAGTGGACCTCTATGTGCTTGGCCCTAGCATGATAAATAGGATTTGCTGCAAGATGTAATGAGCTTGTATTATCTCCGAAAATCATTGGAGATGTGGTATGCAAACCCAAATCTGTATATAGCAATCTAATCCATATGGCCTCTTGAGTAGCATTGGCCGATCCTCTATACTCTGCCTCTGTAGAAGATAAAGCAATAGTAGGTTGCTTCTTTGAAGACCATGATATAGGTTTGTTACCTGCAAAAGATAGGTAACCTGAGGTACTCATTCTATCATCTTTGCAACCTGCCCAATCTGCATCTGAATATATCTTGATGTCCAAATCTGAGGTATAAGGAAAGTATAATCCTTGATTTTGAGTACCATTAAGGTACTTCAAAATCCTTTTGGAAGCTTCCAAGTGAGGCACCCTAGGTTTGTGCATGAATTGGCTCAAGATACTTACTCCATAAGCAATATCAATCCTTGTCAATGTAGCATAGTTCAAGCTTCCCACTATGCTTTGGTAACCTGCAATATTCTCAAGCACATCACCTTCATGAGCACTTAACTTTTGGTTTACCTCCATTTGAGTGCTTGCTAACTTGGCATCCTACAAATGAAACTTTTTTAACATTTCCTGTATATATTTTCTCTGAGTAATGTAAATTCGAGAGTTAGTAGAGACTAGCTCAAGTCCAAGAAAATACTTTAGTGATCTAAGGTCACTAATTTTGAACTCCTACATCATTTGATTCCTAATCTACTTGATGCCATTAGCATCATTACCTGTGAGTATGATATCATCAACATATACACATAGGTATATTACCTCTGAATTACTCCTCTTAACAACCAGAGAAGTATCTTCTTTACCCATGATGAATCCTTGATCCTGAATGTGAAGAGATGGATAGGTATGTGCTTGAAGATGAAGAGGTGTTGCAAAATCCTTGATCTACACCAGCCAAATGAACTCCACCAGTATGTGGTGGGCCATTTTAGCTTTCCAATGGATGTATTAGACACCCTATGTACCTTGGAAGATCACTCTCAAAAAGATAGATCAAAACAGATAAGTTGGATTTAGCTCAAAGGTGAAGAACTTGCTATTTTGGTTCATACACCTGTCTAGTGTTTTGCATAATTCTCTGAGCACAGCAGCAATTATCTTATTTCCTCTTGGGGAAGTCTAGTTAACTTAAATACCTAACTTTCAAGAGTAATCTCATCAAAGATAATGAACCATACACTGAGAATGATGTTTAACAAGTGATGACATCATCCTGATTTTCATGGGCTACTACAGTAATGAGACCAGTGAGCTGACAAATGAACATAACTCTAAATTTAAGAATTCAATGGTTATGAAAATTTGTATGCTTATACTATACAGTATGATGAATCCAACAAGCTTTAAATCATTGAATTTGGGTTAGTACACACTGCGAAACAGCTCTGACAAGATGAGTAAAACAGTCGGGTACCTAATAGAGAAGTGAAAATGAACAGACAGGGTTGACTTCAACTGAACATAACTGACGATTGAAACACCCAAATGAAATGAAAATTGGTGAGCACATAGTAGACTTATAGAGCTAACTTTACCAAGTTAAATCACTGAAAATGATGCACCAAGCTCAGAGAAACCATCTTTGCAATCTGACTGAGAAAACTGAGAGATATGGCAGTGAGTAGTACACTTCACAAGAACATGGAAATATTTCGAACTCAAATGATCATTAAAATGAAAGTATATTGATTGTACAATACAATGGACTTAATGATACATATGTGTGCCTTAGAATCACACCTTGATATGGCATAAAGCTCAGCTCTTGGAGGTCTTCACATAACCACGACTAAGACTACCATGTATCTATAGTTGATCTTGGGAGGCTAACTTCCCTCAATCACTCTCCAACCAATTAGTGATTGATTTGATTCTCTATCTACCAAAAATCATGAATTCGTGGCTCCTCTTTCCCTTTTTGATCAAGTGGACTCAAGCACTTAAGATTCTTTCACTTTTACATTAAGTAAAGTCTTCAAAAGTTACAAGAGGTAGTTCACAAGTAAACTTTACATTGTCTTCATTTTAAGGCTTCTTCTATGACTTTGTGGGACTCAAGCCAATACTTAGGCTTGTCATAGACTTGCTCCAACAACTCCCCCTCAAGCCAAGTATGCTTGAGGTCTTCAATCTTCCAAGATTACCTGCAAACCTATCATAGCCTTGAATTTGCAAAGCTTTGTACCATCCAATGCTTTGGTTAGAATATCTACACATTGTTGTGAGTGGACACATATGATATTTGAATCTCTTTGCTTAGAACCTTCTCTCGTACATAGTGATAATGAACTTAAATATGTTTAGTCCTTGCATGAAAAATAGGATTAGCAGCTAAGTGAATAGAACTCATATTGTCACCAAAAATAGTTGGAGTTCCAAACTCCAATCCAAGATCTTTCAATAATGTCTTCATCCACATAGCTTCCTGAGTAGCTATGGCAAGACCTCTGTACTCAGCCTCTATGGAAGAAAGAGCAACTGTAGGTTGCTTCTTGGATGACCATGAAATAAGCTTTGAACCTCCAAAGGTAAGATAACCTGAAGTGCTCCTTCTATCTTCTTTGGAGCCAGCCCAATCTGCATCAGAAAATAGCTTCAACCCTAAATCAGATACATAAGGATAATAAAGTCCTTCATTTATGGTTCCTTTGAGATACTTGAGAATCCTTTTGACAGCATCCATGTGTGGTTTCCTTGGTGGGTGCATAAATTGACTTAGCACACTCACACTATAACATATATCTACTCTTGTCAATGTGGCATAGTTGAGACTACCCACTAGCTTTGATATGATGTGATGTCCTCTATGAGTTCACCTTCATGGAGCTCAATTTGTGATTGACCTCCATTGGAGTACCTACAATCTTACAATCTTGCATCTTGAATTTTGCCAACATGTCCTTAATGTACTTTCTTTGAGTGAAAAACAAACCATGATCTTTGTAGATAACTTCCAAACCTAGGAAGTAGGTAAGTCTCATCTGATCTTTGATCTTCTTCATACCATCTGCATTTCATGTCAATATCTACATATACACATAGGTAGATGATCTCAGAATTACTCTTTTTAATAAAGAGTGAAGGATCTGCCTTGCTTGGTTGAAAGCCTTTGTCTTGCAAGAATGAAACAAGCCTGAAATTCCAAGCTCTTGGGTCTTGCTTAAGACCATCCAATGCTTTGTTAAGTTTACACACATAATCAGGGTAAATTGGACTCTCAAAACTAGGTGGTTGTGCCATATATACCTCTTCTGTTATCCAACCATTCAAGAATGCATTCTTTACATCTAGTTGAAGTATCTTCCAATTCTTGGAAGAGGCAATACTAAGCAAAACCCTAATAGTATGCATCTTTGCCATAGGATAGAAGGTCTCCTCATAATCAATTCCCTAAGTTTGTGCAAAAGCCTTTTGCTACAATCCTTGGCTTATACCTGTTAATGGAACCATCAGAATTCTTCTTGAGTTTATAGACCCATCTTGAGCCTATTACCTTCATGGATGAAGTCTTGGGCACCAAATCCCAAGTGTTGTTTTCCTCAAGTGCTTCAATCTCTTCCTTCATTACATGCTTCCATTCTGTTTTTTCTTTGGCCTCTTCAAAGGATGATGGCTCCTCTTGATTTATGTCATGTGCTATGTAGATAGAATGTTTAGTTACTAATGAGGTGTCAAACCCATACCTTTCTGGTTTTTTCTTTTCCCTCATAGATCTTCTTAGGCCATGATGTGACGATTCGGCCTCATGTCCAAGTTCCTACAATTTTGCTTTACCTTTAGACTTCCATGCTTTGATCTTTTCCATCTGAGATTCTTCATCATCCTCTGAGGTGTCTTGTTCTTCAATCTTTGGTTGTTCTCTACGAAGCTTTGGAAAATCTTCTTCAAGATCATATGGTAAATTGACCTTCCTGCATGAATCTTCATACCATGAATTGTTCTCATCAAAAACTACATCTCTGCTTACCAAGAATCCTTTGTTGGTAGGGTTGTATAACCTATAGCCCTTTTGATTGTTGTCATATCCAATAAATACACACTTTTCTGCCTTTGGATCCATCTTGCCTCTAACATGTGAAGGAACATGAGCAAAAGCAATACATCCAAAAATTTTACAATGATCTAAGCTTGGTCTTCTTCCATTCCAAGCCTCATATGGAGTTATCCCATCAAGGGATTTTGAAGGCAACCTGTTAATCAAGTAAGTGGCTGTAGATACAGCCTCAGCCCATAGATAATTAGGACAATGCTTTTCATTTAACATGGACCTTGAAGCTTCAATAATTGTCTTATTCCTCCTTTCTGCCACTCCATTTTGCTCAAGAGTGTACCTTGTAGTTACCTCTCTTTTGATTCCTCTTTCTTGAAGAAAAGAATCAAACTCATTGGAGAAGTATTCTCCCCTCCATCTCACCTTAGCCTTTTTAGTGATTTACTTGTTTGATTCTCCACAAGAGCCAAATATCTTTTGAAACATGAAAAAACTTCATCTTTGTGTTTAATAAAGAATAGGATAGTCCATCTGTTGCAATCATCAATCAAGGAGACATAATACCTTGATCCAGATATTGAAGCTTCCTTGCTAGGTCCCCATACATCTGTATGAACCAACTCCAAGAGATCTCCATGCATATAACCTTTCTTCATGAATGGTAACCTGTGAGACTTTCCAAAATTGACATGCACTACACTTATAAATCATATTTTTTTTTGACAAATTAGGGAGTCCAAGTACACTTTGGTCCCTGCAAATTTTCTTTAATGAACTTTCACCAATATGTGCTAACCTTTTGTGCCATACTTCCAATTCTGTGAGTGTCTAACTACCATAATCAAAGAAAGCAATGTTTCTAGTGTCTTGTAATTCAAATGTGAACAATCTTTATGTCTTTTCACCTTTTGCAATTCTTCTGAATCCTTGACTTGGATCTTCAACAAATGTTGCTACTTTTGTGAACCTGACTTGCAACCCTTTCTCTACTATCTGCCCAACAATTATCAAATTCTTTGTAATGGTAGGGACATAGAGTACCTTACTGAGTAGGTTGATGTTTCCATCAGGTGCTTTGGCATTGCCTATTTTCTCCACAGGATGTCTTGTGTCATCTCCTGTTTGTACCTCATGCTTATTCCTTGGATCTTCTAAATCTGATAGGAGTGCCACATTTCCTGCCACATGATTTGAATAACCTGAATCTATGTAGAAAACATGCTCATCAGATTTACCTTGTGGCATAGCCATGTTCATGATCAATAATGAATCCTCTTTGTTTGAGTCTTCTATGTAGTTATTGAAGTCTCTCCTTCCTTTGTAGCCTCCTTGATAGTTTGAATGATTGTAGTTGTTGTAGTTGCCATGATAATTATTGAACCCTCCTCTTGAGTAGCCATAACTTCCTCTATTGTATCCTCTGCCTCTTTGATTCCTGGAATTCCTAAAGCAATTTTCAGTTGTATGATTAGTTAATCCACAAATAGAACATGATTTGGAGTCTTGGGATCTCCCCCTACCTTGTCTACCTCCTCTTCCTCTACCTCTGCCATGTCTTCCTCTATCTGCATAGTTAGCTTGATATGTTCCTGCTTCATTATCCACTTTCTTTGCCTTTCCTTTGTTATCTTTGGACTTGTTTTTATCAGTGTATAAAGCTGAAGATTGATTACCTTTAGAGCTCTCTCCACTTTTGATAAGCTTTGCCTCTTGAGTAAGTAGTTGTCCAATGAGTGTATTGAAATCAGGTACAT
Organism: Ceratopteris richardii; assembly: GCA_020310875.1. NCBI lineage: Eukaryota > Viridiplantae > Streptophyta > Polypodiopsida > Polypodiales > Pteridaceae > Ceratopteris > Ceratopteris richardii. Next base: position 129,130,463 of record CM035409.1, read on the forward strand.
GCATGTCCATATACAAATCCATAGCTGTGATGAATGCTTCCCACTTGTCATCTGCCTTCAAGCCATTGATGACTTGCCTTACAATTTTCTCTTCATCTATTACCTCCCCAATGCTTCCTAACTGATCTGCTATGTCCTTGAGCTTTGTGACAAAATCAATCACATTTTGTTTGGGAGCCTTCTTGAGAGTTGTGAAATCTAGCCATAGTTGATGCATCCTAGCTTTGGTACTTGAAGAGAAGAAAGCTTCAAGTTCATTCCACACTTCCTGAGATGTCTTACAACTTCTAATGTGAGGCAACAAAAAATCTGAGATAGAGTTGAGGAGATAAGACCTTACAAGTGCATCCTTGGAGCACCATGTGCTCAATCTTTCTTGCTCTTCTTGCGTTGGTTGACTTTTGTTCCTGAAACTTGGCATAACTTCATCTCCAGCTACATAACCATCTAAACTTCTACCTTGGAGATAAGCTTTCATCCTTAATGACCAAGGTGAGTAGTTACCTCTGTCCAATTTGTCAATTGATGAAGGAAATCCATCTATCATCCTTGCTCTAATACCACTGTGAAGAGATGGATAGGTATGTGCTTGAATATGAAGAGGTGTTGCAAAATCCTTGATCTACACCAGCCAAATGAACTCCAAGAGTATGTGGTGGGCCCTTTTAGCTTTCCAATGGATGTATTAGACATCCTATGTACCTTGGAAGATCACTCTCAAAAAGATAGATCAAAACAGATAAGTTGGAGTTAGCTCAGAGGTGAAGAACTTGCTATTTTGGTTCATACACCTATCCAGTGGAGGTTGAGACATGTACACCTCCTTTGAAACCTAGCCATTTAGAAATGAATTTTTTACATCCAATTGATACATGTTCCAATTCTTTGATGCAGCCACACTTACCAATACCCTAAAGGTTGACATTTTGGCCATAGGTGAGAAGAATTCTTCATAATCAACTCCTTGGGTTTGTGCAAAACCCTTAGCCACAAGTCTAGCTTTGTACCTGCTTATTGATCCATCAAAATTCCTCTTGATCTTATAGATCCATCTAGAACCAATTACCTTCATAGAGTCTTTCTTTGGCACTAGCTCCCACGTATCATTCTCCTCGAGTGCTTCAATTTCCTCATCCATAGCTTCCTTCCATTCTGCCTTGGTCTTTGCCTCTTCATATGATGATGGATCTTCAAATGACAAGTCTTTTGCAAGATAAACAGAGTGCTTCGTAACTAAAGAAGTATCATACCCATATCTGATTGGCTTCTTGCTCTCCCTTTGTGATCTTCCGATTTCTTGGTTGGATGATTCAGGTATATCCTCCACCTTCTTCATTTTGACTTTGCCTTTGGACTTCCATGCCTTAAATTCTTCTAAGTTGATGATGTCCTCATCATCCGAGTTGATGTCTTCAATCTGAGTAGGCTCCTCCTTAGTGAGGCTTGGAAATTCCTCTTCCAAGTCATAAGGTAGCTTTACTTTTCTACATTCATTTTCAAACCAAGAATCATTCTCATCAAAGCTTGTTGGAAAACAATGTCCCAAGGTCAAGGTCTCAATATCCCATGGTCATTGGTCCATCTTGCTCATGGAGTACAGGTTGTATAGCTATTCTTTTGACTCCCTATACAAGCAATCAACACTAGGCGACGTGGATAAGACAAACAAATTCCAAAACCCCCGCGTGGGTTCGATTCTTGGACAGTGCAAAAGCGTAAGATTTTTTGCTCATATTGTTTTAGATTAAAGCACACGAGAACAACGACGTGATTTTTGATGAAGGCTTTTTGTAGCGATTGAGTTTTTTCCTAGATTGTGCTTTATTCAAGAGCTTTTGAAAGTGCTTTATTTTTATCAAGAACTACTATAAAACAAGTGCTTGGCTCATTGTTTATTCAGCCATCACCTAGTTTCATCAACAAGCTTTGGAGCTTTGTTACCTCAATAGAGGTGGTGCTTCTTAGCACATGAGGCAGGCATGGTCCTATCTTGGAGCATGTTGAGGAGCGGCTATGGAGTTCTTCTTGAAGAAGAAGAGTGTGCTCACACTCTTGCTTATGGAGAGGACTTAACTATTAGCAGCTTGATGGTGTGGATCGGCCATTTACATGATGTATTTGAAGATTGTCTTCTACATGAAGATTTCGGGTTACTTCAAAGACATTGGATGGTGATTAACATAAGATTTATATCTTATGTTAAGTATTCAGGTACATATTCTCTTTATGCACATAAGTACTACTTGGAGTTTATGGAGGCAGTAACATCCATATCAAGAGGAGTCCTATTCAGCATAGGTACAAGAGAATCAGTACATATATGCTTTATGCATATTTGGATGAGGTGTTCGAGAAGGTATGTTCATATGAGTTTGAGGATTTCTTGCAGCAAACTTGTTAGCATTCTTTGCTACTTTTGTAAGTATGTGATCTTTTCACACGCGTGTCTGACTTAGGGTCTTCCATAGCCTAAAGCTTAGATGAGGTTTTGTTGATTATCAATTTTAGATTGATCCTTCCTCTTTCTGTCACTCATATTCACTCTTCTACAACCGTCCCACATCTCATGTATATTCAGATTTTTGTCCATACATCTAAATATGTTTGTTACATTTGTACATTCACTCATCCATCTATTTCTGTTCACATGGAGTGGTTGAGAATTTTTTTCCCACATTGTACATTGAACATTGGTATATATGATAGTGTGAGTAAGCCTTGGCTTATGTTACACTTTACACATGTTGTCTAAATCTTTCTCTATCTTTGTCTCATCATTTGTATGATTAAATGTGGTATGTTCAGAGTTTGTCAATATTGGAAGATTGCTGGAATTAATGTTGTAAATCCTGGACCTATGGAACCTTGGACCTGTGGTGTTAGTAATGGGCCTACTAAATTTCCAACAAAGACAACATCTTTACTGACCATAAATCCTTTGTTGGAAGGATTGTAGAGCCTCTATCCTTTTTGATTCAAGTCATACCCTATGAAGATGCACTTTTCTGCCTGAGGATCTAGCTTACCTCTTATTTGAGAAGGGATATGCACATAAGCAAGACATCCAAAGATCGTGCAACGATCAAGTGAAGGTCTTCTACCATGCCATGCTTCATATGGGGTCATTCCATCAAGAGATTTGGATGGCAACCTGTTTACAAGATATGTGGCAGTAGATACACTCTCTACCCACAAGTAGTTAGGTAATTTTTTCTCATTTAACATTGACCTAGCTATTTCAACAATTAGTCTATTTCTCGTCTCTGCTACCCCATTTTTCTCACGGGTATACCTTGTTGTAATTTCTCTCTTGATTCCTCTATCCTGCAAGAATGCATCAAACTCATTTGAGAAGTACTCACCTCCTCCATCTCACCTTAGTCTCTTTAGACTTTGCCCTGTTTGGTGCTCAACAAGTGCAACATACTTTTTAAAGCAACTGAATACTTCATCTTTGTGCTTTATAAAATATAAGATAGTCCACCTACTGAAATCATCAATGAAAGATACATAATACCTTGATCCAGAAATTGAGGGATCCTTACTTGGTCCCCATACATCTGTATGGACAAGCTCTAGGTAGTCCCCATGCATGTAGCCTTTCTTTGAGAAGGGTAACCTATGAGATTTTCTAGATTGACAAGCACCACATTTATAGATAATGTGTTGCTTGGATACATTAGATATCCCAAGCACACATTGATCTCTACATATTTTCTTTAAAGTTCTCTCACCAATATGTCGTAATCTCTTATGCCGAATTTCAAACTTTGATAGTGTTTGGTCTTTGTAACTATAAAGTGCAATATTCCTTGTATCTTCAAGTTCAAAAGTGAATAATCTACCTGTTTTTTCTGTTGGAGTTAGACATCTGCGAAACCACGTGAACAGCACAAGGAAGAAGAAGGATCTTGGAGCACAACACACAATACTAACTGTATTACTAGAGAATGTACAAAGATAAGTAGCCCATTAGGGCAATAGACATTGTTGGGATAGATGGATGGACACTCCAAGAAATGAGTAGGTACTGCCAAATACTGCTTAGTAACAGCCCCTTGTAGCTTCAGAGATGGTATGTGGGCCCTCTTGGCTTTACAATGACACTATACAAGTGCCTATGTACTTTGGAAATGATTTAAGAAAAGGTTGAATCAAAACAGACTACTTCCAAGTTGAAGGTTCAATGAAAACCTTCTATATTTTATCACACCCCTGCTCCTTATTATTCTGAGTGCTACTAGTACAATAGGAATTAGAACAATTCCTTTTAGAGGTATTAAATTAGCTTAGTGAACTAATGATTCCAAGTTGAAGCACTTGAAACGGTGCACTATATACAGAGCAATCAATTTAGCAATTGAATCATTACCCTGATTTTTTAGGACATCTGTAGAGTTCGACCAATGAGTGCTTCGATGTGCTTTTCTCGGAATTGGCTGAATGGATTTCCTTCAAAATTTTTCAGCATGTAGGTAACTTCGAGAGGATTCCAAGAAGCTATATATCATTGAAAATGGTGGAGAATTGACTGAGATATGAGCAGCGCAAGTTGACAGTTATGAATGACTATAACAGAGAGATCATAGATGAACAATGTAGATGTATTGTATTAATGAACAATGTGGTACAAGATCATAGGCTTGACAATCATAGCCTAATGATGTTGCATAGTGTAGGCTACAATGTAGACCTCACACTCTTACAAAATGGCAATGGAGAACTCGGGAATTGGGACTTCTTCACGCGACTTTTTTAAGTCACTTTATATAAGTGTTACATTCAAATTTGAATTTGAATTCAAGTTTTGGCTCTCTCTAAAAGTAGTCCTTCAATCTAGGAAATATACCCTCAATCAAGTAGTTACTTTTCTATCTAAAAAGTCCATGAGTTTCTTGGTAAGTGATTACAAATATTTTCTCAAGTCAAAAGAAAAATTACTTTTACAAATGGTAAAGATGAAAACTCTTCCTAGCAATGGTTTTCATGGAGCTTCATTGTTTATGAACTTCAAGCCAAATGTGTGGACTTGAACTTTGCACAAAAAGCTCCCCCTCAAGCCAAACATTTTTGCTTGGTCTTTGTTGAGAGCAGTATGGGCACCCAAGGACTGACTAGACAAAGAAGCCAGCGGAGAGAGTCAGAGCGAGGTGAAGGAGTAAGTAGACAAAGCAGTCGACGCAAATCTAGCAGATAGGCCCTGCAAATTTTTCCAAATCAACATCTTTATAACAGTGATTCTTATCACTAACAATCATTGTAAATACCATTTCATATTTTTGTAGCTCCATTCTGTGCAAGCCAAGGAATCCTTGAGCTTGAGGAGCCTTAGAAGTACCTACATATCAATTTTCGTACTTTTTAGACTCCGTTTAAGCCCTCAAATTGGCCTTGGAACCTAATTTTTAACTAGGCCGGACACTAGGTCTGGACAGGGCCAAAACCTAGTCAAAAACTATAAAAAGAGCTAGAGAGCTCATTTTTGGGGTTAGCTTGTAATTGAAATGAACTTGTAAGAGCTTTTTGAAAGGAATCTAAGAACTCCATTGCTTCTCACTCTTTGTCTTGCCGTGTGTGCGCGTGTGTGTGTATGTGTGTGCATGCTTGTGTGCTTCTCACTCACGCACTTGTGCCTCCACTTGCTCGTGGTCTTCATACCATCCTAAAGTCTTCCCGGATTGACATTAAAGGAGGTGCTACTCATCTCTGAGCTACACCAAATTTTGGCGCCGTTGCCGGGGATCGAGCTTTGAGGACGAGTGTGTGATGGTAAGACGTAGATTGGAGACGTTGGCGTTGTAGGTAATTTCTTTACTTTTCCTATTTTTCTCTTTCTTACCTTACCACCATCATCACCATCATCATCATCCCCATCTTCCACCTCCACTTCCATCATCGCGAAAATTTCAGTTTTTTTTTACTATATCCTCTTCCTCCTTTCATTTCCTTCATTTCACTTGTGAGAGAGAGCGAGAGAGCGAACTGTTGTGTGCTATTTTCTGCATGCTTTTGGAGTTTCTTGTAGGTTTCAGCTTCATCATCCCCTCCAGCACGCCGCGCAGGTACGGAAATGTGCAGAACTGTCTCGCAGTCGCCGTCTCCTGTCGATCGCGATTGACAGAAATTTTCATCTTTTGGTAAATCTGAGTGCACCACAGTGGACTAGAGACCCTGCACACCACATTTCCACAAAAATTTTTGAAAATCTTGCAAAATTTCAGTCCATCGTGACTGATAGCCTGCCTGTCCATCGCGATTGATAGCCTGTCCATCGCGACTGACAGCCTGCCTGTCCATCGCAACCGACTGCTTGTCCATCGCGATTGATAGCCTGTCCATCGCGCCTGACAGCCTGCCTGTCCATCGCGACCGACTGCCAGTCCATCGCGACTGATAGCGTGCCTGTCCATCGCGATTGATAGCCTGTCCATCGCGAATGACAGCCTGCCTGTCCATCGCGACCGACTGCCGGTCCATCGCGATTGATTGCCTGCCTGTCCATCGCGATTGATTGCCTGTCCATCGCGACTGACAGCCTGCTCTGTCCATCGCGATTGATGCTCTGTCCATCGCGATTGATACTCTGTCCATCGCGATTGATACTCTGTCCATCGCGATTGACAGCCAATTTTAGCCAGTTTTTAGGGTTTTTTAATTGAAGAGTTGGGCTAATTTTGGGCATAAACATTTTACTCTAGAGCACATAAGGGGGCCTTAGGAAAACAACTTTGGGAAAACCTGTTGCACAGTGCTCCTGTTTGAACCCTGTCTTAACCCTAGAACCCTGAACGGTCATAACTTTTTCATACGAAATCCATTTTTTGAGCTCTAGGGCTTGTTGGAAAGCTCGTGGCATATACTACACGCCCTCAACTGTTTTTATAAAGATAATGCGTTGATTTTTAGCTAGGGTATTTTGAAGTTGACCATACCCAGGGGGATCAAGGTCAGGGGTCTTAAGAATTGTTTTCCTAAAATTCACTATGCAAATTAGTATTTGTGCTACAGGAATGAGAATCATTGGTTCTGTCTTTGGAATTTAAATATTAAAGCTAACTTTGGAACTCTACAGATCTATTGAGAGCATCGAAAGGCGTTCTAAGCAAGTGTAAGTGCAAGCTTGGGAACACACTTCCTAGGCATTCAAGGGCAACCAAGCAGGAAACAAAAGGTTGGAAACTTTCAACCCCCTCTGTCAATTCCTAGCTTAGGCTAAGAACGACTAGAGGTAGGAGTAAGTCAGGGCGACGATAGGCAATTATGAAGTTGAAGAATACCTAAACTTTCAAGTTCAAGCTAAGAACATAATCTTCGTACTGTCGAGAACTTTAAAGGAAAAGAACTTAACGTGGAGCGATCAACTGTAAGTGCGGAACTACACTCAAATATACCTTGCGACGTGATATCAGACAAGAATTTTAACACAGGAACCAACTAAAAAGAATCAAGTAACTGATACAAAAGGACTCTGCAATGAGGTTGTACTTGGGCAAATTTGGGTTATTCAATTAGGCTTATGAACCTTAGATCAGAGCGACATCTAGTAAGGGATAGACAAAGCCTTAGGTCTTCAGAGGCTAGTGTCAACCACACTGCTAGGTCGTGGGCCCAGCAGTTGAGCCACCACTCATACTACCCAAGTTCTGAGACTAGTGAATCTGAGATGTCTCAAGGTATGGAGAGACCTACAGGCAGTTCAGGAGTGCCATACCTGCACAGGGTAGAAGGCCCTTACAAAACGCAGTCGGAATACCTTAGGACCAACCGATTAGGTGCCAGCATCTATGAGGACGGCCTAGGAAGATCTGTGGTACAGATTAAGAATCCTGATCAATCCATTGGATTAGAGCACCCAGCCGTCAAGTTTGAAAATGGAGCATACTTGGACAAAGAAGGAACCATATACGTAGTCACCAGTCACCCAGATAGGACGGACGAATTTGGAAATGTGATCCCCGAAGCAGACTTAGGTGACCTGGAGTAAGGAAACATGGGTGCAGAACCTAGAACCCCTCGAGGTAAATCGATTCTCACTAGGATTATCACACCTAAGTGGATTCCCCAGGATAATAAGAGCATAGATTTGCTCCTCAATCGAGAGACTGACGAAGCCTTTTGGAGGTACAAACCTGATCAGCCAATTGATATAGGAACAATCATGATCTATGAGTTTAAGGATCCTGATAGCCCAGGTAGAGTGACCTACTTAGATCACGCTTCGGAGAGGATCTTTGTGGTGACAGAAAATGATAGGCATGCTTACACTTGGAAGGGTGAATTCGTTTTCCCCCAACCAAGATCGAATGTATCCTATGGTCACCCTGGAGCTGGAACATCCCAAGCTCATGGAATGCAAAGAGACAGAAGTAGAGATAGACCAGAAGTAAGCTTTGCCAACCCAGTGGGCAGAGAAAGAACGAGGACGGAAACAAATAGAGTAGAACCTGAGATACTTAGAGCTCACAGGAATCAAAGAAATGCGGATGAGTTCCCTCTACCACGACCTAGAGAGCACACAAGGACTTTGAGACCGACTCAGCTAGTTAAGTCCATGAAGAACTACTTCGATGGCACTGGAGATCCATACGATCATGTGGCTGAGTTTAGGCAAGTCCTGAGAGCTGAACAAGTAGAGGATCTATTCACTCAGTACAATGCCTTTGGTCTAACCCTTAGGAACACTGCCCTGACATGGTTTCAGCCACTAAATGAGAGGCAGTTGAGGAGCATAGACCAACTCCTAGAGGCTTTCATTATTGAATTCTCTAAGAGTGGCATAAGGCATAATACCTCCTCGCTGATTCACAGCTTCAAGCAAACCCCTCAAGAAACCGTGAGACTTGCAGGAAGAAGATTTAGGCAATACTTAGAAAGATGCCCTATTTCGGAGCTACCCACACCAGCTAAGCAAGTGGCTTTATTCTTGGATGGATTGCTAAATACTAAATTGAGATCTTATGTGTACTTGAAGGACCCTAGGACCATAGAAGAGTGTGTGCGCATGTGCATTGACATCGAGGATAACCTAGGGGAGGAGTTAGAGCTTTCCAAGATATACAAAGATTCAGATAGTGCCTCTAACCTCTCTTCCACGCAATCCACATCAATTGAGGAACTTGCAGAGAAAGTAGCTCAGAAATTAGGTGTCACTAACAAACAAATCCCAAGGTTTGCCCCTGTGAAAAGGTGCTATACTTGTGGTGGCGACACATGGCGAATGTATGTCCCATTATGGCTCAACCCCAAGTTAATCCTAGTAGCCAGTACTGCACCATAGAACGAAGATACACCAATCACACCGCGCAAGATTGCCCCTACAATAAGCAAACCGTTAGGTAGACGTACCCACAGCCATACCCTTAACAAGGATGATACCAGAACCAGTACCCACCTCAGCAGTATGCTAGGCCTCAACAAACCTACCAACCCTACGAAAACCAACAAAGGCCTCAGCCTGTGCTAGCACAACAACCCCCAGCTCCAGCTAATGTGATTCCAGTAAAGTATGCTGCTGCAGAAGAAAACCTGAATAGAGCTATAGTCCCTGTAACACCAGTGCTTTCAGAAAGTGATCCCAGTGACCATAGCTTTGATTCTACACATGTTGATAGCCCCCAGGCTTACTACATGCAATCTCCTGAACATGGTGAGTCCTACTATAGTGAAGAGCCAAATGAACCTAGTTGGGAGGCAGATTACACAAACGTCATGTATGCAAACCCCAACCCTAGACCTCAACCTAGGCAGGTAAGACCCCCTTTCCTTAGAGGACCATGCTACAGATGTCAGGGGGATCACCTCATTCGTGATTGTCCCTTGCCTCCACCTACACAACCCCAGTCAGTGACGATTCAGGGTTTTTGCCAAGAGTGTGGAAAGGATCATCTCTTACGAGACTGCCCCAAGAATCCTAATAATATGCCAAAAATTACTCCTATTAACGTTATTGGGTTAGTGGTAGATTCCACAGGAAGTGTCGCTTCCACTACACCCGTGCAAGTGATCACTAGAGCTCAAGCATTGCAGCAAAACCCAGGGGTAAACCAGGAGAAGAGCCCACATGTTAGTGAAACAGAGAGCATGACAAAAAAGAGGACTAGAGCTTGGAGAGATAGCCGTGAAAGAATGAAACGGCAATGGGCAAAAAAGATGAGTGAACTCGAGGAAAGCCTCAGAGAAACAAAGGCCAGGATAACTGAACTCACATCTCAAACTCCCTCTCACATTACCCCACTTCCACCATTCCCAACTCCATCCGACCCGCCACCTTTCGACCCGCCTCAACTAATTCCACCACCCCCTAGAGTAGGATCATTCCTAGCAGATCCCACTCCCGAAGACCTTAATATGATGCTTAAAGCATATCAGGCCAGAATCCAAGAAGGGCCAAACGTAACTGATCATGAAAAGTGTTACCCAAGAGCAGAACTAGAGTTAGAACGAACCAAAATTTGTGCTAAGATGGTGGAATTGGCTCAGACCATGTTTGAGGCCAGTCGCCTATTTAACATCTCTAGTTCAGCGAAGACACAGTTGCACTTTGATGGACTGTTAGAAAGAATAGAGAAGCTGATTGCACAATCAGAAAAGGAACCCGCCTCTCAACACAAGGACAAGGCAAGTGAAAGATTAAGCATTCCTGCTCAGGAAGCCTATGTGCCTGAAGCCTATGTGCCTAACTCTACGGAGCCAGACACATCATCTTCTATGAATCGGTTCACACCAGAATTCCTACACGAGATTCAAGAAGACAAATGGGCTAAAGAGAGTGAGGTCCCTCCTCCTATTGAACTTGTGGATGATGCACGTGACCAATTCCCACAAGACATCCCATCCATTTATGAGGAGCAGGAGAGCACCCACTCTCAGGACAGACTAGACTTTGAGTCTAACTCTCTACAAGAATTACCCCACTTCATAGGCCCATGGGAAGCTAAGTCTACTTGTATGAGAGCACCCATGGTCATGGTACGAAATGAGGACTCAGTCTTACCTAGGAACACAGAGGTAGTGAAAAACACTAAAGTGCAATGCAATCTCAAGTTAGAAGAGCTACTCAAGGTTAGACCTGAATTATGGAAACATGTCGCCAAACAAGTAGCAGAGATAGCAAAACCTCGTTCCCAGGTAGGATCCCAAAGGACAGTGCCAGAAATACCCTTGGATAAGATAGGAGATATGTGTGAAGGTGAAGAAGGGAACACCTATCTTCCCATTACCTACCAGGAGTACACCACCAAGGCAATTTTGGACTCAGGTGCAGGAGTTGCAATTGCCACCACTTCCCTATGGAAGCGTTGGGGCAAGCCAGCACTCAGGCCAACGAGAATGAAATTACAGATGGCCGATGGTCATATTGAGAGACCCTTAGGATTGCTAGAAGGAATAACTCTCACCACCTGTGGTGTCGAGTTTGAGCACACATTTGCCATATGTGACTTCAGCAAAAATCATGCCTATGAGATAATCTTGGGACGACCTTTTATGCGATAGTTGCAAGTGGTACAGGATTGGGGAACCAATTCTTTGTACCTGCAGCACTTAGGTGTGACGACCAAAGTCAATCTCAAGGATTCCTCTCATAGAGATGTCCCTCCTATTCAATGGAATCCCATCCATAGAGCCAAAGATGAGACTGAGTCTGTGCATTCCATAGAATCCGGATCCTCATGGATGCATGAAGACACCCACTTATGGATGTGTAAGGTAGCAGTAGAAGAAGACAAGAGAGAGAAAGCCAGAGAGGTAGGTGCAAAAGAAAACCATAGATCAATTCAAGACCCAGCCTATGCACCTGTAGTCTTTCCTGATGAGGAATTTGAACCCCATGGTTGGGCAAAAATCCTAGCAACAATGGATGTAGCCATCAATGAGGAACAATGGACACCTCACTGTGATGAGGATGGCTATGAAATTTCGGTCTTCTCCATAGAGCCAATCATGGGAGAGGCAGTTCTAGAAGAATGCAAACCTAGCCCTGATGCATTTGAGGATGCAAGTGACTCCGATCTAGAGTCAATCATTATGGACCCACCTTTTGCATCAGATGAAGAATACTTCCATGAAGTAGAATTTCAACCCCAGAGGCATGGAGAGCTTACAAATGATGTAAGATTAGCAACACATGTGACCCCGAAGGAAGAAGGAAAGAAACGAAAGAAGAGAGAAGTCTCACCAGAAGAGGAAGAATCTTTGTTTGAGGTCCCAGAAAATTTTAAGAAGTATGAGATAGACGACAGGAGAGTCATGATAAGAATGCCTAAACGAGAGGCACAATTAGGAGAGGCCTATGACAACAAAGAAACCACCAAGAAAATAGTAGTGGCCCTAGAAGAAGGAGAGGAGAGATGCACGTACATAGGCCATGACCTAACAGAGGAAGAAGAGCATGGGTTAATAGCCTTGCTAAGAGAATACAGAGATGTATTCGCTTGGAGTTACAAGGATTTGAAAGGTGTTGACCCTGACATATGCTCACACACTATCCCCATGACCTCAGATGCTAAACCCTCTAAGCAAAAGCCCTATACATATAACGATAATTACGCTGCCAAGATCAAAGAGGAGATAGATAGACTAGTTGAAGCTGGATTTATCTATGAAATTGAGCACACTGAGTGGGTATCCCCCATCGTAGTGGTGCCCAAGAAGAATGGCAAGCTGTGTGTATGCATTAACTTGAAGAAGGTTAATGCAGCCACAATTCGAGATAACTATCCGCTTCCTATCACAGAACATCTCTTAGAAAGAGTAGCAGGCAAGGAAGTGTACAGCTTCCTTGATGGATTTTCGGGCTATAATCAAGTAGCCATAGCTCCTGAAGATCATCATAAGATGGCTTTTGCCACGGAATGGGGCATATTTGCCTTTCGGGTAATGCCATTCGGGCTTACTAATGCACCTGCTACCTTTCAACGATTGATGTGTCACGTATTTAAAGAGTTCCTGAGGAAGAACTTGGAAGTCTATATTGATGATCTTTGTGCTCATTCCAACATTAGACAAACTCATATTCCTGAACTCAGACAAATCTTTGACAAATGTAGAGAATATCAAGTCTGCCTGAACCGAGAAAAGTGCATTTTTATGGTCAGGCAAGGCAAGATTCTAGGACACATAGTGTCAAAGAATGGCATATCCACTGATGAAGAGAAAGTGAGAGCCATAGCCGAGCTTCCAAGACCAAGGAATGTCAAGGAAGTACAAGCTTTCATGGGACATTGTGGTTACTACCGCCAGTTCATTCACATGTATGCTGTCATTGCAAAGCCCATGTACGGACTTCTGACAAACTTTGAGTGGACTGAGGAATGTGAGAGTTCCTTCAATGAGCTTAAACGAAGATTATGCTCAGCACCAATCTTGACCTCACCAGATTGGAACAAGCCATTCCATGTTCACGTGGATGCATCCAATTATGCTATTGGATGTGTGCTTGCACAACCTACTAGTGAAGGTAATATGGATCTTCCAATTGCCTATGCTAGTCGACAATTGAATGCAGCTGAACGAAAATACACCACTACTGAAAGAGAAGGCTTAGGCATGGTGTATGCGGTTAAAAAGTTTAGACATTATCTGCTTGCAAATAAGTTTAAATTTTTTACTGACCACCAAGCATTGTTATATCTCGTGAACAAGCCATGCAATACAGGAAGGTTAGTAAGATGGTTTCTCTTGCTAATGGAATATGATTTTGAGGTTGTGGTAAGGAAAGGGAGGACCCATTTGAGAGCGGATCATCTCTCTAGGCTCACATCTGGAGAAGCCCCACAAGGAGTGTCAGATGACCTCCCTGATGCTTACTTGTTTAATTTGGAAGTGGTGCCGCAGTGGGCTAAGCCATTGGTACCAGTGTTAACATATGGACCTAACCACCCAGTAATAGCCACACAAAATAGAGAGGTAGTAAAAGCCCAAAAGTATCACATCATGGCTGGAAGTATGTACAAGCACACAGATCAAGGGATCTTGGCTTGTTGTGTAGAAGAGGACGAGTATGCGAAGTGGTTGCAATTAGCACATGTAGGTGCATTAGAGAAACACTACTCAAAACAACGAACCCTACAGACACTAAGGAGACTCGGAGTGCATTGGCCAACTATGGAAGCGGATGTCCAACGGTTGTGCAAAGAATGCCCAATCTGTCGCACTAAACCACCGGTGGAACATGCCACTCTTTATCAAGTGTCCATAGTGCCAGATTGGAGTGAACCACTAGTATCCTTCCTGAGGACGAAAACATTCCCTCCAGACATGACTCTGGCTAGGAAAAGGAGTTTAGAACAAGAAGCCCAAGATTACTCTCTCATTGGCGATAATCTATACAAACGTGGTAAAGATGGTTACTTGAGACTATGTGTCCATGAAAGTGAATATCTCAAGATCCTGGAAACTGCTCACCAAGGTGTAGCAGGAGGACACTTTGGACCAGATCGGGTGATCAAGGCAATACTATTTGCGGGCTTCTGGTGGCCGACCCTTCACATGGATGCACATACCTATGTGAAACGGTGTGATGTCTGTCAGCGAACTCAGTATCCTATACGCAAAGATGAGATGCCACTGAAACCTATGATGGGTGGACGTGCATTCTCTAAGTGGGGAATAGACTTTGTAGGCCCTATTAATCCCCCAGCTAAGGGTTCACATGCTGAATATATCATTGTGGCCACGGATTATCTCACCAAGTGGGTGGAGGTAAAAGCTACGACAAAGAACAACGCTCAGACATCTGCTAAATTCTTGTTTGAGAATGTATTCACAAGATATGGGCTACCTATAGAGCTAATAAGTGATAGAGGCACTCAGTTCTTGAACGAAGTGATTGAAAATCTACTCCAAGAATTCTTGGTAGTTCATAAGAAGTCTGCCCCCTATCACCCTCAAGCTAATGGACAAGCCGAAAGCACCAACAAGATCTTATGCAATGTACTGACAAAATTAGTGAACACTAAACGCTCTGATTGGGACAAACAGCTACACCATGCTGTTTGGGCATACCGAGTCGCCTACAAAACGGTACTCCAAGCCACCCCCTTTTAGATGGTATTTGGCCAAAATGCGGTGCTACCCTTGGACTTCTTAATACCTACATTGAAAGTAGCACAAGAGCACGAATGGACGGGTCATGAACTCTCCTCTAGACTTTTTGACCTTGAACGATTAGGAGAAACAAGACTGAGAGCAGCTGCAGGGATATATGCAGCTAAGAAGAGACAGAAGGCATACTTTGATGCCCATGTGAAGGATAAGCGCTTGAAAGTAGGAGATCTAGTCTTAGTCTACACATTGAAACAACACGCAAGGAAGCTAGAAAAGAGAGGCCACGGACCTATGATCATCAATAGGATCTCCACGAGTGGAGCAGTACAACTAGCCACTTTAGAGGGTGATGTTCTCCCAAACTATATTAGCGGATGCAGAGTCAAGTTGTATCAGGAGCCCCTCACGGATGAAATGCTAAGTCGACTTAATACTGCTAAGCAACGTAAAGAGGAGGAAAAACGAATTTGAGAAGAAGCTCAAGCAGAAGCCCTAGAGCGCATACGGAGAATGAAATTAAGAAGACAAGGTAGAGAGCAACCTGTGCCAGATGCATATGCAGATCCAGGATATCATGTGGCTATGTGTGAAGTTTCAGGTGTTAGCTCACATAGGATAACTGATCGACGTCCTTTCATAACCTTGGATATAGGGCAAGGAAAGAGTGCAAGGAATGTAAGAGCCTTGATTGACTCAGGTGCAGCCACTAGTGCTGTTAAATTGTCTTACTGTCAAGAGTTGCAATTAACTGTCAATCCTGTGGAAGCATATCTCATAGGATTGGGAGGCGTGGAAACCCCTTGCATGGGTGAGGTGGAACTTCCCCTCTATATTCATGATGAGGCAATGACAGTTAAAGTACTAGTATGTCAAGATGAGGATCTCACTGAACCCCTTGTCTTGGGTCAAGACTGGATCTATGACCAAGCAGTCAACTTAAACCTAAGAAGTGGACTTCTTCAGGTATGGGTGAATCAGACTAGAATCACAATTGAGTTAAATAATGGAGCACTCAAGGAACTAGAAAAGACACGGACTCCTGGTCCCTCCAGGGGTACACATGAAGTTGACCATGTTGTTCTTGTCCAAGGCTATGTGATACAGAAGAACGAAGATCTCAAAAAAGGAGTCAGAGCCACAATGGAACTCCCTTCTTTTCCACAAGCCAGAAGGAGGCAGCGACTAAGGGCAGATCAATCACTGAAGATTCTCCAGGCGAGAGACCAAAAGAACACGCAAAGCAGAATAACTCAGCCGATGAAACAAATGTGGGTGCGGAAAGACGAGCTGCTGACCGTAACTAAGTCGCAACAACGGTCTCAACTTCCTATTAGTAATCAACGACTTGATACTAATAAGAGGACTCCTAAAACCTCTGTTGACAAAGTGAAATCCATTTGGGTACCCAAGAAGTCGATGAAGGCTGACCCACAATCAAGACAAATTTGGGTGCCTAAGGCTTGCATGCGGGCTCAACTGACCCCACACAATTCCCATCATACACGACAGGGTTCACTCGCTCAAGCAGCTGCCACCCACTCTTGTCTGATACACTCGAACACACAGCCACCTAGAAACATGCACAGACTCACTCGTAAATGGGTCCCAATGACACAACAACTCCCAGCAAAATTACTCAGGCAACCCTCCCGAATCTCCACAAAACCAAGACCAAAAGCCATCCATGGCATTTGGGAACCTAAAACTTGTAATAAACCCCAGGACCCCAATTGTAAATCCATGTGCACCTACTAACTACTTCACTCTCACACCACATCATTCCGCTTAGCTCTTAGGTCTACCCAATTCCTAACTACACACACAAGCATCGAGCACTTATTAACCCTTAACCTCTCCCGCACCTTAGGTTAATGTTGTAACGGGGGACACCGTGTCATTTTGTGTCCATTGCGATGTTAACATTTATTCATATATTCTCACAGAACCAGTTGCAAAGTTTTCAACATGGCTGAGGCAGCAGGAACTAGCTCTCAAACAGAAACAAGCCAGCAAGTGGTGGACTTAGACAGTTTACCCGTTTTGCCTGAGACAAATGAAAGGCCAGAAGAATTGCGGGCCATCAAAATCATACCTATTGTGGACCCTCCGTGTGGCCACACCATGCCCGTAGGGAAGACTTCCCACTGGTTTACTGAAGTGGCAGGACCCTTGGGTGAGGGAACGTACCTATGGGAATCAGAGTTGGACTTCAATGGAAAGCAAGGCAGATACCATTTCTTTACAAGAGAATTCGAGAAGTTACAAAATGCTGAAGGTCTACGTTCGATATGGGAAAAGGCAGGATTGAATGCATATTTCAGTGCACGGCTCCCAAAGCCTGACTTCATGCGATGCTACTATCTCATCAACATCTTGACTCCAAACCAGAACCCAAAAGGTGCAAGCTCATTTGTGATTCCATCTCTGACAAAGGGGAATGAGCTCAAGAGGTTCAGGCTATCAAACAACTTGGTGAGAGAGGCTCTAGATATGCGAGGAATGCATATTCCTACAGAGAAGGAAACCCTAGTACCAGATTACATGAAGAATCGAAGCCTCACCAAACTCAAGGACATGGTGTCCATGACACCTAATATTGCAATACACCTTTGCATGTGCATGCAATACTTTGCTTTTCCTGCTCAAGATAGATTCACCATGCTGCCCAAAAAGATTTGGTTTAGTTTGTATCTGGCAGAGACACAGAGCCTCACCATCAACTTACCCCACTGGATAATTGATCAGATACACCTAGCTCACAAACCATGGCCGCGAAAACAAGTTTTATATG
The DNA here is from genome assembly GCA_020310875.1 of Ceratopteris richardii. Lineage (NCBI taxonomy): Eukaryota > Viridiplantae > Streptophyta > Polypodiopsida > Polypodiales > Pteridaceae > Ceratopteris > Ceratopteris richardii. Next base: position 129,148,299 of record CM035409.1, read on the forward strand.
GTTGCTGTGCTCTGACGAGAATCATTTATAGGTGTTTGGCTTATGACATCCCTATTCAACGGGCCTTAATGTGGAATCGTGTAGAGCAGTTTAGAGGCAGGACATCCACAGGACCCCCTTCTAAGAAAATGAGAGGCACTGTCCAAGTCCCATGTGCTCAACCACGTGGAGCCACCCTAACACCAGACGTCACCCCTCCACCCCAAAGAGTCTGACCATTCACACTCCGACTTCCAAGACGCAGCACCGATGGTTCCACCTTGATATTCCCTCCTATCCCAACCGATCTTGAATTTCCCAGTGGTGCACCTTTGGAAGAACTCACTAATGAAGATTTCGAACAATTATTACAAGATGTAGAGCTGGAGGCAGAAGAGGCACAAAAAGTGGAGAACGTGCAAATGCAGGCCACAACCTCCCAAGCACCTGTCACAACAGTTGAAGTGGATGAAGAGGTTGATGGAGATGAAGAACAGGAGGAAGATGAGGAGGATTATAATCAAGAGCATCAAGAGGAGCAACAAGAAGTGCCAGAACTTGTAGGTGCACCAGCATATACAGCTCAACTACAAAGGTTATACGACACAATCAAAGCAGTACAAGAAAGGCATCAACTCTCTCTTGTATCAGGTCAAGCTTTGATGCAAGAAATGCTATCAGATGAGGGGGTGGACCAACATTTCATTGACACCCTCAAATTAGTGTCAGAATCTTTAGGAGTTTCGGAGGCTGTCCACACTACAGTCCGCCAGTCCGCGAGGTATGACAAATGCAGAGTTGACACATTACCACGAGCAGGTAAGACTATCAGGATACCAGTCACAGAACAAGAAGTACCCATTGAAACCACAGCTACTCCCACAACCACCACTGACCTCTCTGCTGAAACATTCGTTCAGACATCACCCATCTCACCCCAGCATCCTCCATCACCACCTTCTCCACCCCCACCACCACCTCCCACCATGGAAGAAACGACAGTCATCACCTCTACCTTCACTTATAACCCATCCTCATTCATATCATTCTCATTTCGAGAACCCACCTCACAAGACACCCTCTTCTCCTTCGTCAGCAATCCCTTGTACACTTCACCCCTTCTATCCTCCGAACCCATAACTGGCCATCCCATAATTCCAAGTGTGGTTGGAAACCCGGCACCCACTGAAGGCACCCTGTGTTTTCCAGCCTATTCCCCACTACGGGTACCTCCATTCCATGACCCTCACTTCCCATCTGGCCCCTACACCTCTTTCAACCTGACCTCACCACCCCAATACCCGTCCTTTGTGGAGCAGTTCATCCGCTCTCCAATGTTTCAGAGGCACATTTCCCCAATGTTAGCAACGACATCAATTTACACAAACACCACACTCACTTCACCTACCATACCCACCTACATGGTAGCCCCTGTACACACCTCCTTGTCTGACCCAATGGACATTTCACCAACCACAGCACCTCTTCCCACGATTCCACCATCTCCCCCTCCCTTACCCCCCACCTCACCACTCACATCATTGGCACACACAGCATTCACTACCCCCTACCCAATCCCACCTCCCCTGCATTTCAAATTTTCCCCCTTGCATCTCATAATGTAAATAGCACGTTCAACACATTACTTCAGTGTGCACATCAACTACAACAAGAATACTATCAATTGGAAGAACGCACTACGACCCTCCAGGCAGAATCTCAACGTCTGCAAGCTAGAGTCACCACTCTTGAAGCTGACTACCAAATGCTCCTAACCAAGCATACCACCTTACAGCAGGCTCACTCCGAACTGGAATCAAAGACATCAACAGTGGATGACCAAGCAGTCAAGGAATTAGAAACAGTGCTCCAAGCGCAAATGATATCTAATGCTACACTCAGACGCAACCTTGGGCTATTAAGGAAGCATATGGCAGCAGCACTAGAAGAGAACAAGAGGCTTCAACAACAAAACCAAGACAACTTTGAAGCGGCTATGGAAGGAACTGCAGGAGCAACCATTAGCCCTACCAAGTATAGAGCTGTACCATCAGAAGACATTCGCATCTTACTTGAGGAGCATGCAAATTTCTTGGAGTCATATGAAAAGTTAGAGACTGAATGTGCAGACCTAAAGAAACAGATAGCCAGTGCCCCCACAGCTCAACAGGAGCCGGTAGTCTTGCAACACTCTCGAGAAGAATTAGAGACCCTCCGAAAACAGGTGACCGAACTCCAAGCGCGTCTCTTACCATATGAAAGGCCACCCTCGCCAACTGAAGAACCAGAACTTGAAACAGTGGTGGAAATCCCCGTCGATGACAGCTATGAAGAGCCATATGAGCCGATGCCGACACCAGGTGGTCAAACTACAGAGGAAGGACAAGACACTTTAGAAATTCAAGTTCCAGATTGGGTCAAAAGGGTCGAGAAAGTGGGTAAGACACATGATGATCGTGTGGCTCTGCAAATGCAATCTCTCACAAATCTGGAAGAAACTGTCCTTAGGTCTTCTTACTTTCAAAATCTATCCCATCAACGGTTAATCACAACATCAGAGTCGCAATACATGCCTTATTTTGTCTTGCTACATGATTATAATGCAGAAGTCAAAAGACATACAGGGAAGGAGCCCACATTCGCCACTCAATTTGAGCTAGGGGATTTACCGACAGATGCACGTGCTGGCTCGATCTTCCAACCTAATTGGCGTGCACGTCTACTAACCGATTACCCAGAGATGATGAGCACCTGGGCAACCATGCCACTATATATCAAGTATAATCCATGCTATTGCCCAGTGGTACGTCACAGTGATTCCAAGTGGAATCACTTAAAATGATGCACTATACACAGAGCAATCAATTTAGCAATCAAATCATTACCCCCGATTTTTTAGGACCTCTATGGAGTTTGACTAGTGGGTATGTCGATGTGCTTTTCTCCAAATCTGCTTGATGGATTATCTTTAAATTTTGTGAGCATGTATACGACTTAACGTTGATTCCAAGAAGCTATAGAATATTGAAAATGGTGAAGAAATGACTAAGATATGAGTAGTACAAAATGACTCTTCTGAGTAGCTATGACAGAGAGACCATAGATGAAAGTATTGATCTATTGTATTAAAAGACAATGTTGTACATGATCATTGGCATGATAATCAATGCCTAATGATAATGAGTAGTGTAGGCTATCAAGTGAGCCTCACTCTCTGACAAAGTAATCAACAAGAAACTCGGAATTGAAGTGATCTATCCCGCAAGTTCTTTCAATCATCTTTTATAGATGAGTCATTTGAATTTTGAATTGGAATTCTTCATTGGCTCTCACTAAAAGTGATCCTCTAATCTAGGAGATATTCTCTCCGAATAAATTTGTAGCTTTTCATCTAACAAACTCCACGAGTTTAGTGGTAGCTACAAATATTCTTCCAAGTCAAATTGTCTTTTACAAATGGTAAAAGGTAAAGACTTCATAGCAATGGTTCCCATGGAGCTTCATTTAGTTGCACATAAACTCTAGCCAAATGTGTAGGCTTGGTATTTGCACCAAAAATAACCATACGAGCTGATGCCAGTACCCGACGGCCGAGTTATCGAGGAGGGATATGACGCTTTGGAATTTGAAGTTCCAGATTGGCTCAAACGGTTTGAGAGAGCAGGACAAACACATGATGATCGTGTTGTAGTTTTAATCGCTCACAAATCTGGAAGAAACTGTTCTTAGATCTTCTTACTTTCAGCACCTATCCCACCAACGGTTGATCACAACATCAAAATCGTAATACATGCCTTACTTTGTCTTGCTACATGACTATAATGGAGAAATTAAAAGACATACAAGGAAGGAGCCCACATTTTCCACCCAATTTGATCCAGATGACTTACCGAAAGATGCACGTGCTCACTCCATCTTCCAACCTAATTCACGTGAATGGCTACTAACTAACTACCTTGAGATGATGAGCACCTGGGCCACCATGCCACTGTATATCAAGTATAACCCATGCTATTTCCCAATGGTCCATCACAGATCATGGCAAGCTTTTGCAATCAAAGTAGGCAACAATAAAGAATGCTCTACCTAGGTCAACTATCCATATTTTGCTCCACCCCGAGAGCCGCCAACCGTAGCATACATGATATCCACCATTCAACACTGGTCTACACGCTTAAAGAATGTGCAACATAGCAACAAAGATGTGTTTGAAAATATTTGAGCTAATGACAGTAGTCTTCAAAACCTTTCAGAAGCTCCAGGCTCCATACTTCTCCGCCCCTAGATTTTCTAAAGGTAACAAGGATTTAGTGTACTACATGAGCCAGACCCCCTCTGTAAACATAATTTTTGCATGGCATGCACGCATCAAGTACCTACCTGCTTGCTACAAGTAGACTTTTGAAGAAATGTTCTCCACCGGGTTGTGGGAATATCATTTCAAAATTTTCATTCCCAAACCAACACATTTGCCACATATATTCGTGGTGGAACAAGCCATCCATGCAGATCAGCTATGTCTGCCACATCTCGACATCCCAGGTCCGATTGATTGGGATCGCATGATGAGAGACTTGGCCAGAGGACTACGCATTCAAGAACATCAGCTTTCCACTCACGTTGTGGAATATTACATCTAGCACTCCTAGCAACAAAGGTCTATCAGGGATGACAGACGTGAGACGGGGGGGTGTTGGTAGCAGTCAGGGCACTCAAGGACTTACAAGACAAGGAAGCCAAAGATAAGAGTTAGAGCAAAGAGGAGGACCAAGTAGGCAAAGCACTCAACGAAGATCCGGCAACTAGGCCCTATAATTTTTCATGAAGCAATATTTCTCAAAGAGTGATTTTAGTCACTTCTCACCATTGTAATTACCATTTTTTGTTATTCCTACTCCATTTTGTGCAAGCCAAGGAGTCCTCAAGCTTGAGGAGTATTAGAAGTAGCTATATACCAATTTTCATAATTTTTAGACTTCGTTTGAGCCCTCAAATCAGCCCTAAAAATTTTTAACTAGGTCGGACACTAGATCTCGACAGGGCCAAAAGCTAGTCAAAAACTATAAAAAGAGCTAGAGAGCTCATTTTGGAGGTTAGCTTGTTGTAGATTTGAACATTATATGAGGACTCTTTTGTAATGGAAGTTACTCCTTTGTTCCTCTCTTTGTTCTTGTTGATATATTTAGGTAGTGATGTGTGTGAACACTCTAGGACCGCCGGGGCACTTTTTTCCCTCTTTAGGAGGTTTTTTTTCCCCCGGCTTGTATATACGCCTATTGCCCTAATGGGCTACTTATCTTTGTACATTCTCTAGTAATATATTCAGTCTTGTGTGTTGTGCTCCAAGCTTCTTCTTCTTCCGTGTGCTATTCGCGTGCTTCCGCAGACGTCTAACTCCAACAATTGATATCAGAGCAGCTCGTTGCTTCTTCTAGGGCGCCGTCGACACTCCTCCGTTTGCAGTCTCAGATTCGCACAAAATTTGGTGAGCATACTCAGGGTGTTTCCGAGATCAAAACTGCTTCGCTCTATGGTGCCAAAATCGCGATCTGAGCTCGTTTCGGCCTCCGAACGCACTATCGCAGTGCTTGTGCAGGCTATTTCGTCCTTTTGTGTCAAAGGTATATACCAGTTTTTGTTCGCCAGTTTAAGCATCTCGAAGTCTGCTACAGGTCTAGCAGAACTCGTCTGGGCAGTTGTGTTCAACTTTTTGAGATACAGTCAATTTTCTACATCAAGGTATTTTAGTCACCGGCCATGGCTGAAAGCAGTGATGTATTCCGTATGTTGGCTGTTGAGGATAAGTTGGATGGTACCAACTACCCATTATGGGCTTATATGATGCGACATGTACTGGTTGCAAAAGGATTGTGGAACATTGTGCAGGGTGTTGAAAGACGTCCTGTTACACCTGTAACGACAGGTACTGCAAATACAGGTGTTGGAGCTAATGAAGATGGTGTCGAAGATGATATTCCGCAGATTCCTATTCGTGCTGCTGTTTCTGTTGCACCTACTGCAGAGCAGATTCGTTGGGATGGCAGAGATGCCCAGGCACATGCATTGATAGCTTTGTCTGTCAAACGTGCCATTATTCCTCACATTCGCTCTTGCAGAACAGCAAAGGATGCTTGGGATACACTTACCACTTTGTACCAGGCTAGGAATGAGGCTCGTGTTGCTTACCTCCGAAAACAGTTGGAGAGTGAGCACATGAATGAAGGTGATTCGATGGACAGTTTTCTTACAAAGATCAAAGACCTGAAGGAACAATTGATTTCTGCTGATGAGGTTATACCAGATAGCTCACTTGTGCAGACCGTTCTGAATGGCCTTCCTGATTCATATCAGAGTTTTGCCTCTACTCTTCGATTGATGATGAAAGGCAATCCGAATGCCTTGTCATTTGAGGAATTAGTCTCTGTTCTGTTGCAGGAAGATCAGTCCAGGGAGAACAGGTCCATTATGCGTGTTGCAGATCAAGCTTTCCTGGCTAGTCAGAAGGGCAAAGGAAAATGGAGCTCTTCTACTAGTAAGCAGAAATCTGCAAATGCTGCACAATCGAAGAACCAGGATAAAGATGAGAAGAAATCAGAAAAGCAAAAATTGTTCTGCAAGTACTATAAAGGAAATGATCATATTATAAAGAACTGTCCAAAATTGGCTGCTAAAGAGGCAAAGAAGAAAGAGGCTCGAATGGTTGTTGCAGAGGCCTCTACACCAAAAACAGAGTCTGCAAATCTTGTGCAGGAAGAAGAATGGGCGTTTACTACTATCTGCAGTTTTGACCCATCTTCTCATGATCAGTGCATGTCTGCAGTAGACTCAGATGTTTGGTACTTTGACAGTGGGGCGACCAAACATATTACCTCGCAGCGCAGTTTCTTCTCTTCACTCGAGCCTGCCCCTACAGGGAATACTGTCACATGCGCCAATAACTCCTCTTATCCTGTTATGGGAGTTGGTAAGATCATTTTGACTACTGCTGATGGTAGTTCTTTCACTTTGTCAGATGCTTTATTTGTGCCAGGGATAAAAAAGAACCTGTTATCAGTTTTTGCATTAGCCAAGATTGGCTTGGTTGTGAAATTTGTTGATGACAGGTGTACGGTCCATGATCTCTCAAATGGCGATGTGATTATTGCTTCTGGCATTTTATCTCGTGGGCTGTATAAGCTCATAGACTATGAAAGATCTGTGAATGATTCGGCATGTGCAGTTCATGATTCTCAGGCTATGTCAGATGCAAAGCTTTGGCATGCACGCTTTGGTCATCTGAATTTTGCTAGTTTGTTACGCCTACAGAAATCTGAAATGGTGTCCTCTTTGCCCAAACTTGAGGCACTTGGAAAACATGTTTGTGAAGGCTGTATTTTGGGCAAAATGCAGCGTTCTTCCTTTCCAAAAGATGGTTCAGTTCGGGCTATGCAGAAACTGCAGCTTGTACATAGTGATGTCTGTGGTCCTATGCAGACACCCTCTTTTGGAAATTACCTTTACTTCGTGACTTTCATTGATGATTTTTCCAGGCATGCATGGGTATATCCACTCAAAGCAAAGTCCGAAGTGTTCATGTGCTTCAAACAGTTTTTGGTTTTGGCTGAAAATCTGTCAGCATGTAAAATGGGCACCCTCCGTTCTGATCGAGGGGGGGAATATATGTCTTCAGATTTTAATGCATTTCTGGCTGAACGTGGGATAAAACACCAGTGTACAGTGCCGTATACACCTCAACAGAATGGAGTTGCTGAACGAAAGAACAGGTCACTCATGGAGATGGCGAGGTGCATGGTCAATAGTCAGGCTTTACCACATAGTTTCTGGCTTGAGGCTGTCATGTGTGCGCCATATGTACTGAATAGGTGTCCCACCAAAGCGTTGCAGTCTATCACTCCATATGAGGCTTGGCATGACCGCAAGCCATCTGTTGCTCATCTGCATGTTTTTGGTTGTTTGGCATATGCATTAGTGCCTGAACAACATCGCAGAAAATTGGATGATAAGGCAGTAAAATGTATTTTTGTTGGGTACAGTTCTGAAAGTAAAGGCTATCGTCTGTATCATCCACAGACTAGACGCATTCTGGTTAGCCGTGATGTTGTCTTTGTGGAAGATGTTATTCAGCCATTGCTTTCATGTACTAAGGAGACATCTGTTAGCTCCAAAGACATGTATGATACTTTGATGCCTCTTTTTACAGGTGGACAGGCTAGCGCTGGTCCTAATGAGGCAACTTCTCAGCCTTTGCAGGTTTCATATGATGATGCAGATCATTCCATTTCTAATGCAGATTTACATGATGCACTTGTTGATGAGAGAGCTGATATTGAACAGGCAAAAACTATGCCAAAATGGCTGGTGCAGACTTTGCATGACAGCAAATTAGATGCACCTTTGTCATATCGTACTCGTTCAGGCTCTCATAGTACCTCCTTTGCATCAGATTGCTATGCTATGGCTGCATCTAGTCTCTGTGATGAGAATGAGCCTGTTTCTTTTGATGAAGCACAAAATTCAGAAAATTGGATGGCTGCTATGCAATCTGAATATGATGCTATAATGAAGAATGGTACATGGTCTTTATGTGACTTGCCTCCTGGCAAGAAGGCCATTGGCACTAAGTGGGTATACAAGCTGAAGCGTAAACCTGATGGTACAGTTGACAGGTATAAGGCTAGGCTTGTTGCAAAGGGTTATGCGCAGGAAAGAGGCATTGATTTTGATGAGACCTTTGCACCTACATGCCGTATGACTACTGTTCGGAGCATTTGTGCACTTGCAGCCCATCATGGTTGGAATGTACATCAGTTGGACATTAAAACAACATTTCTGAATGGTGACTTGCATGAAGAAGTGTATGTTTTTCAGCCCCGTGGCTTTGTGCAGAAAGGGCATGAAAACCAGGTGTGCAGGTTAAAGAAGGCGTTATATGGTTTAAAGCAAGCACCACGTGCTTGGTATGAGAAAATACATGCCTATCTGATTGCACATGGTTTTGAGAACAGTCCAACTGAAAGCACCTTATATGTTAAGCGTGCTAATGATGTGCTTTTGATCACTGTTGTCTATGTAGACGACATGCTGCTCACTGGTCGTCTTGAGAAGCATATTGCTGATTTCAAGGCTGATTTGCATGCCTCATTTGAGATGTCTGATTTGGGGCATTTGCATCACTATTTGGGCATTCAGTTTATGCAAGTTGATGGTGGAATGGCTTTGTGTCAAACGAAATATATTGACACATTATTGCAGCGTTTTGGCCTTGAAGACTGTAAGCCTATTGCCACTCCTATGGAGACAGGTTTACGATTGAGTCTTCATGATGCTGGAGATGCATTTGATGCTGTTCTCTATCAGCAGGCTGTTGGATGCTTGATTTACTTATGCATTACTCGGCCAGATATTCAGTTTGCTGTCTCACAGATGAGCAGGTTTATGCATTGCCCAAGAGTCACGCATTGGAAAGCGGTTAAGCGCATCTTTCGCTACTTGAGTGGTACTCGGCTACTTGGGTTGTTTTATCCCAAGGGGGGATCACTACCGCCAGATTTGCATGCTTTTTCTGACTCAGATTGGGCTGGTTGCTATGACACTCGTGTGTCCACCAGTGGTTTTTGCTTCATGCTTGGTAGCTCATGTATATCTTGGTTGAGCAAGAAGCAGCCTATTGTGGCCACTTCCAGTTGTGAGGCTGAGTATAGGGCAGCTTTCACAGCGACTGTTGAGTGTGTGTGGCTCAGACGTCTTATGGCTGATTTGGGTGTTGGCCAGTCTTCTGCCACCACCATCTTCACTGACAGTCAGAGCGCATTGGCAGTTGCGAGGAACCCTGTGTTCCATGCTCGCACTAAGCACATTGAGGTGCATTATCACTATGTCAGGGAGAGGTTCTCTGCTGGGGAGATCAGCTTGGCATATGTGCCCACGCAGGAGAACATTGCAGACCTTTTCACGAAGGCTCTGCCTAGGGAGAAGTTTGAAGCTTTCCGCAAAGCTTTGGGCTTACTTCCTTTTGTGGAGTGATTTCCACATAGCTCGGCACTTCCTTATACATGAGTGCCAGCTCCTTGTTCACCGCATCACTCCCAGGGGGGATTTGTTGATATATTTAGGTAGTGATGTGTGTGAACACTCTAGGACCGCCGGGGCACTTTTTTCCCTCTTTAGGAGGTTTTTTTCCCCCGGCTTGTATATACGCCTATTGCCCTAATGGGCTACTTATCTTTGTACATTCTCTAGTAATATATTCAGTCTTGTGTGTTGTGCTCCAAGCTTCTTCTTCTTCCGTGTGCTGTTCGCGTGCTTCCGCAGACGTCTAACTCCAACAGTTCTTGCCTTGTGTGTGCATGTGTGTGTATGTGTGTGCATGCTAGTGTGTTTTTCACTCATGCACTTTGTGCCATCACTTGCTCATAGTCTTCATACTAGTCCTCATGTCTCCACGGATTGACAATTATGAGGTGGATCTCCTCACTTTGGTACTTGCCATTGTCCTAGAGTGACATATATAAATTATAAATCGGATTATTGATGTCTAATTTTTCATGCCTTTCACGTCCTCACAAACCTTGAACTGCTATATCAAAAACACCAAAACACATTAGTAAATCAATAATTTAACACTCCAACAATTCCTTGTTCAACACATTCCATAATTCATAACAGAATCCTTTGGCGTTAACCCTCAAAGGATCTTCTACGGCGTGGTTCCAAAACCTTTTGATTGAGAACTTTTCAAATCTTGATTAGACTAATTGAAGATTTCACTCGCAAATTCTCAAAAAAAGGAGTTACACATAACACCTCTTCTCTAGTCCATAACTTCAAACAATCACATTTGGAGATAATATTATTAGCCATGAGATGCTCCACCTTGCGACTTAATTTATGAGGGAAAAATGGTATCATTTTTTATTGATGGCCTAACTTATACCAAGATGAAAAGATTGGCATTCATAAAACAACCATCAAGTGTGGATGAATGCACAAAAAAGTGTATTCATTTGGAAGACAATTTGAGCTACCAAATGCGTCTCCTAAGGAGAAAAATGTCACTAGTGTTTTGTCAAATTCATCCTTGGCTGATCTACTAGACCAATTGGCTCAAAAAATGAATCTTCCTATGCAAACAAATAACCCATTAGGACCTCCATCTCCTCACAACCTTATATCCCTATTATATAGATATCTCCAAGTCACTACCCTTTATAACAAGTTGGTACTATCCATCCAAGTTGCAGCCATCTAACTACATGTGCACCAAGTGTCCTAGTTAACTAGAGTTAACTCATGTGGATAATTCAAGAAGGCTCTAGAGCTCTTCGGGAAAACTGCTCTTGCAAGTGTGTTGTATGACTTGAACCCAAGCCCTCCTCCTTCCCATCCATTTGGTGTAATCACTAAAACAAGCTACTTGAATGTTTAGATAGCACATGAAAATATGCTTGAGTTTGCTCTCGAGACTTCATTCCTAAATGCGAATGACCAAACAATGTCTCATTTCATATCTATCAAAACTAATTAGACACTCATGGAATAACCTTACTTGAGAACATTTTTTCCCTCAAGAAAACATTTTCTTCATAAAAAATGGAGCTATATAAGTCTATAGGCATATACGTGAATCTCATATTCTAGCCTAGAAGAACATGCATTCATATCTATGGTGGGACTCACATCATATTGAAAATGAATATAGGGGAATCTAATATTTGATCTCTACCCAAATGATTCAAATCACCATCTAGCTTTACAATTCATAAATTAGTCTGAGTGAAAAATATGCAATGAATGACAAGGGTGGATTAAAATTCATCCCTACCAAATTCACTATGTTCACTATGTACTATCTAGGTACCAACACGTGAAATGGATGGATTCAAGATATGGTCCATTACTCAGCATCTCTAATGCATGGACCTAGTAACTATGGTGGGATTTCTATCCCTATCAAGACTGTGAGATCTTTTGTTCCAATCTAATTTGGTCTAGAAATCAAGTTATAATTTTAGTGGGCAGAAACATCTAACCTACATGTTTTTGCCATAGTCTACTTCAAACCAACATTTACTTGACTTTAAGCTTGATTGAAGGACTTATTTGTCCACATGGGTTCAAAGTACTCTGTAGAATGTACAAGAAAGTGTTCCCTACTCCTTTGGTCAATTTTTACTTGAACTAAACCAAAAAAATCCAAAATGAACTCTGTCTCACTCAGAAAACTTTTTTGAAAGACTTATCTTAAACTTATTGGGAATTTCCAATCTTTTGAGAAGTTCCTAACTCTTTGCTCTTCAAGAATGTTTTGAAATATTTTAGAAAACTAATAGATCATACTTTATTCATTGGATGGACGTGAAATGGATGAGTCAAACTTGGAGTTTTCCACTTTGAAGATCGAATGTGTTCTACATATAACATCTTTTTGTGATGTTTAATTCACTTACCTTTTCTAACTATCTAATGCTTGAGTTTAATGAAATGAGCTAGATATTCTATCTGAGTTAGATACAAAGGTTTTGGAAAGTGAGAAGGAAGAACCAAAACTTTATGCAACCAAATCAAACTTTTAAGACACGTTAAGCTAACTTGAGTCAAGCTCCATGAGACTCAAAACTTTAACTTTTTCAAGATCTATATCAACAAGGTACTAAAACATTTTATATATCTTTTAGACAAGTAATTTGGATTCTCAAAAAGATTCTTAGAGGAATAGTAAACATCATCTAGCCATGATATACTAGCATGGTATGAACACCAATGTGTCAATCCATCAAGCTTCCATTGGGGATATTTTTTTAGGGAATCACTAGATTGTGCCCTCTAAATAGAGTAGACAAGATTTTGGAACTATAATTTTGATTACAAGATCACCTATGTAGGGAAAATAATAAAAGAACATGTAAGTGATAAATAAGTCCCACAACAAAGGACTGATGGGTATGGACAACTAGACTAGATAGAATGAAAGAGATCCTACAACCAAGGAGTGAAAGTATGAAACATGATATCTCAACTACAAGAACTCCCTTGAGGGATGTGCTAGATATGAGAAATAAATCAACAAGATCTTGTACTATGAGATTACAAGAGGACAAGAATATAAGTCTAAGAACTAGACTAATCAAGAATAGAATAAGGAACAAGACAAGAATTAGATCTAAAACTTTGAATGTACCTACTTGGTGGTCATGAATCCTTGAGCTCCCAAGATGAGCATTGGCAAGACTGAGGATAGATGTGTCCAAGCCCTTGTTATATAGGTGTTCAAGGGTGGTTACAAATTGATGATATCATTGATGATAACAAAAATTCAAAACAAGACCTTTGGATATCAGAATCAAGCAAGTAGATAGTTGATCTTAGGGTTTTGGCATATTACGGATGTGATGGATGCATTAGTTTCTTCAAATTCTAAATGAATCATGAGATATAGAAAGTCACATGAAATCTAAGGTTGAAGATGATTTCGTTTGTGTCCATGAAACATTTTTCCTTTACTCAAAACTTTTATGCTTCAACTAAGTGCTAAGATAATATCTGTTTAAAGAAAAATCCAATTTTGTATGCACAATTTTGAGCTAAGAGAATGATTTTCTTGAGTCCCTCTAGCAATTGAGTGTTTTTATGCTTTGTAGCACCTGATTCAAATATCCAAGGACTTGCTAAAAGATCTTGTAAAGCTGCCTAATCAAAAGCTACTTCCTCAATGGTGATAGAGACATAAGAATCACCTTGAGATTTTCCTTTTTTATCATCTTCTGCAACATTACTTAATGCCTTTTTCTTTTTTGCTGCAATCCTTTTATAACATGCTGCTTTTAAATGTCCAGGTTTCTTGCAGTAAAAACATATTACTTCCTTCTTCTTAGAAGACTTCTCTTTAGATGTAGTAGAAACAGAATCTGAAATAGAAGGTGCGAGGGACCTATTTTCCTTTTTGGATTGCTTTTCCTTCTTATCCTTCTTCTTTTTTTTACCCTTTGATGAAGATAAAAGTGCTTCTTCATTCTCTTCCATTCCCTTCAATTGACCTTCATCTTGAAGTAACAAGAACTCTAGCTCTTCAAATGTAACCTCTCTATCTCTTGTGGTAAGGGTAAGAGTGGTTATAAAAGATCGATATGAAATAGGAACTAAATTAATCAGCATATTTACCATTTCTTCATCTGATATCTCAACTCCTACATTTAGAAGTTGATCTCTCAAGTCAACGAGTCTCGCAATGTGGGTTTGAATTGACTCACCAGCCTTCATCCTTGTATTTGCTAGTTGTCTCCTCAAGCGAGCTTTCCTAGCAGGATTTCTGCTCTAAAAAAGATTCTCAAGCTTCAACCAAGCTTGTCTGAACTTCTGCAAGATTTGATATGTGGTAGAATATGCTTTTTGACACTCATTGCTATGAATCAAAGTGCTAAAGCATCTCTAGCATCCCACCTTGCCTGATCTTTAGTAGGAGGAACTGTAGGTAAAGACCTACTTGTGACTCTGGATGTCGAAGTAGTTATCTCTTCTTCAGTTGGTTCTATAATAGTAATTCTAGTACCTCTTGAAGCTATTGTGGCTCCTTCTTCGCCTTCTCGTATGGGTCTCGTTAAGGATCCACTGACGATAATCCTTAAATCATTTGTCACTAAAATATTCATCATCATGAAACTCCACATGGGATAATTAGAAAATCCATCTAACTTGTCCTCAATCTCAATTCTAATCTTACTCATCTTAACTAAGTGTGTATGTCAATTATGCTCTGATACCAAGAAATTATGCTATGATACCAAGTGTTGGAATTTGGGGCCCGAGGATCGTTCCAATACTAAAACCTTTTGAGCATACACACTTAATTAATTAAGATGATAGGTGAGAGATAGAAAGAAAGAGATCTTGAGACAAGGATAGAGAACGTAAGCTGGATGCTTACTCACTAAAAAACAGATGTCCAAATCACAACATGAGAGTACTACTCAACCATATAAAGTGGTGCTTCACTCAGCAATGGAGAATATCCAAGAAGATGATGATACAAAATTTATATTATGTTGAAATAATCTAAGTGTGTGTGAAGTGAACGAGCAACGAAGTTAAACTTATTCTCACAAAATAGTACAACAAAATTGTACATCAGCCAACCCTAATTTTGAGATTAGGGTAGAGAAACCCTAAAAACAAAATATAAATAAAGTTAACTCACAAAAGATAGTTACCACCACCTTGTAGAAGACTTCTTGCTCCAAGAGAGTAGCCTCTCCTTCACTGAAACTCCACCTCCTCAAGAGTGTGTGAACACTCTCTCTTCAAGAAGACCTTCGAACTCTAGCTTTTTTTTTTTATAAATGGAAGTTCGGCCGAGGCCTACTCCCTCGGGCTTTAACTTTGAAATTGCAACTGTACAAGGAAGGGCATAGTACCCATGAGACCCCTTTTATCCCACAAGAACAGGGTTGAGTGAGTGATCCATAATGAGCCAAGCCTTTTCTTTCATAGTATTGGTGTAAGCTCCAAAAGCGAATACGAAACGCAACCTCAATAAAGCATAAAGGAAGACGTCGCTGCGATTGATGCTTTTCGAATTTACGTCCGCTATACGTATGCTTTTGAAAAATACTATGAGGAATGAAACAAGCCAAATCTTACACGACGTTGCCACCAGGATTCGAAACCGTATGACTACTTTGAATGGTCGCTGCGCTATGGACGCTGCCACATCTCTGTGGAAGGAAATTTAAATATTATATTTCTGGTCTGGCCGTTCTGTTGAAGTCTCAGATAAAAAAGTCTTTTTTATTTGCGTTGTTGAACCAAGTAGACATTGATTCCAACATATTTTACTAGCTTAGGTACATTAACTTTACGTTACTTCCTAGAAAGATAGATTAAAAGATGCTTTGTATGAATGATGAGTATGTTTCTTTTTGGCCATCAAAGGACATTTCTCAAAGGGAATGTGCATTCCACCGTCCCATACTAATGGGAACATTCTCCAATCCACAAAAATACATGCCATTTTTTGCTTTCTTTCTATGTCTTTTGAATGCTCTCTCTAAGGTACTAACTTCTCTCGCATGTTAATATTATCCATCCAATTGTTGGCCATGTAAATACATGTGTGCCAAGTCTCCCGGTGAACTCGCATTCTCTCAAGTTGATGCTTCTAGAAGGCTCTAGAGCTCTTGGGACAAAATACTCTCCCATGACTCTAATAGGAGTTGAACCTGCGTAGGTCAAGTGGGTGAATAAAGCACCTAAATTATCAATCCAAGTAGCTTACCTAGTCGGGGGCATGAAAACCAAGATAGAAAGCTATGGAGGAGAGAGAAATGAAAGATAATAAAGAGAAATTAGAGTTGAAAGTGTTGCAGAACTACTAGAAAAATTATCTCATTGTGCATCAAAGATATTCCCCCTTATTGCATATCAGAACATGTGGAATTGAATGTTCTACATGGAAACATATGCAGAATGAAAAAGCAAGAAGATACAATGAGGAAACATGCTTCAAACCTTTGGCAAGTTTGACCTTACCTAACACAACATGCACATATAATGCCACCAATGCATGGAATAAGTCTTCAAGGCCTCTATACCCCTTGGGAATCTCCTTCATGCATGAGAAGAGAGATTTATGAGATTTATAAGAGCTCTCTTTAAACAAGTGGTCAAATTCTACAAAAATGAACTCTTGCTGAGCCTTTTACAAAAGTCAATGGCCTTGCCTACACCCAAAAGTGGCCACTCTAGTTCAAAATAGTCCTACACTACCTTTATAGATATTCCAAATACTTTATTGACCTATCTAACATGTGCTAAGTGACATAATTACATTGTCGATCAGTTTTATTAGAATCTTAGGAACCACAAAATTAATTACATTCATAATAATTAGGTTCCAAGCTAAGTGGAAATATTACCCAATAGTATGTGGATTCCAAAAGATTTTATCCGAGTCTATTGTATTATTTTTGCTTCATATCGTACGCTTTTTCTTGCTTGTCAACTAGTGTTAGACTAAATGTTGGATTGCTACTCGTTTATGAGTTTAAGCGTTACTCTACTTTTGATTCAGATACTTCACGCTCAATCGGTTTGAAATACTTCTAGCCGCAATTCCTCTCTTAGCCACGTGGGTCCTTGGGAGTGGTAGGGGTCTGTTGGACAGAGGCCCTGTACTATTTTCCCAACTTCTCACACGCTCATAAATACTCCATCGCGTCTTAGCTCAGTATTTGACTCTGACTACTGATAACTATTCGGCGTGCGGGGACTTAGAACTTCTGGACGGGACCTGCTATAGTAACAGAGCAGTAGTCCTGTTCTGACTTATAACTAGTAGAATACTCAACTTCATTAACCGGATACTACTCAATATGCTACTTCCGTGTGATAGATAGGTATACCGAACAATAATACAACAGACAGCTATACTCGAGGTTACGCAAACTTATCGTATGCCAACTCAAGCAACAAGTTCCTACCACGGTTGATTCGTCACAAACTTATCAATGCTTCTGTTCGCGTACAGACCCTTACCGATACGAGTCCTTCCTGGGATCGGAATCCACAGTGAACGCAGACTATTGTATCGAACATGGTCACTTAACAGAAAAAAAATGCTAACACGCAATTAGTTCACTTCGGCCTTACTCAATCCCTTGTTCAGTGGAAGGATGATAAACAACACTTATTCCGTGAAGAAATCCAAAACTGCATATAACTTATCACCCAACAGATTCACAACACAAGACTACCGAATAGTAATCATGCACGACCGGGAGGATAGTAGAACAGATAGAAGCGAATAGAACGGAACAGAACTCAATCTTCTCCTTGACACAGCGCACACAGTCTCAAACAGTGTACTCACGACTTCCCAAAACGGACTTAGTGGAGCAGACGTAACAGAACACATACATACACAATACTACACTTGCAATTCCCAAACACCGCGACTCGAGACTTAACCAACAACACACTACAATTCCCAACAAAGCAGGGGCTCTTCCCAAAACTGCCGGTCTCTACCGCTTTCCTTTCATTGCTTTAAATAGAAGTCTGTTACAAGGTTTCCGCGAATCTTTCTTTACCGCGCATTAAAACCCTCTGTCTAAGTACAATTGTCCTTGTCCGGCGGCCATCTAACACTGGCACGCACGGTGGACTCGAACCCGCAGGTTTCTACGGTTCGGATACTAGGCCTTCTAAGTACATATTTCGGGCGAGCCTAAATGTTCGGGTAATTTTCTTTTTGAGAGTTTCTAACATTTGTACTAAGGTTGTGGGTTCTAGTAATTGGGCGTTGGTTCTTACTGCACTAAGGGCTATGGCTTGATTTAACAAAATTTCGGCTTGGGTTTGAAGGAAAGCCTCTTGTAAATAAAAGTCGTTAGTTAAGGCCGCATCTCGGGATGTCTGCATCTCGGTGAGTTTGGTTTTCAGCTCTATAATGTACTCCTTCTGGTTGCGCACTTGGTTGTCTAGGCGTTCATAGTGCTGAGTTTGGAAATTGAGGGTTTTTTTTGAACGCATCTCGTTCTCTGCGCGTCTTGTCGATATCCTTTAGGTATTGTCCTTCCCGTAGCAGTTGGCGTTTTAGGATATTGTTAACCTCATTTGCGCATTCTTCGGCTCGTCGTAACTATTCTTGGATTTGTTCGGTTTCTTTCTGTTGGTCCTGATTCTTCTGGATGGACTCCTGCAATTGAGTCTTTGTTTCTGCAATCAATTCTTCGAGAGAGGTGTTGATATCTTCGTTTTCGTGGAGGGTGGTCTGCAGGGCTCGGATTTCTGCATGCGCGGCGTGTAGGAGTCGTTCTTTGGCTACAAGTTGCTCGAGGGCTGCATCTCTTTGCTCTACTAGTGTCTGTTCTGCCGAGAATTTGGCTTGGAGCTCTGCTAACTGCGTCTGTAGCTGATGGTTCTCAGTCTTTATGGCTTCGATTTCTTCCTGGAGGGGGGTGATGTCAGCTTCCAGGACCTCGACCTTGTATTGGTATTCGGCCTTCAGATTGTCCGTGGCTTCCTTGAACTGTATGGGCAGCTGGTTTGATAAGTGCATAAGGAACTGCCCCATGGAGGCTAGTTCCGAAAATACGGTGGGTGGTGGTGGTGGTTGACGAGGCTGAGAGGAGGTATCGGTGAGTAGGTTCTGGGAGTTTGGCGGAGAGTAGTTAGGGGAGGAAGAGGAGGAGGGTGTAGGTTCAGAACCGGGTCGGCGGGATGGTTCCGGTGGGAGGTCGGGGTTGACAGGTGGGGTGGGCAGAACAGAGTCAGTCGTGGTTACCTTTGCAACTGTCTGTTGTTCGGCTTCTGTATGGTTGATGGCCGTGATCAGTTCATCCAGTGCTTTTGTGGCGGTTTCCAGTTCGTCCTGTTGATGCTCGGATTCCTTTTCGGTGGACACTATCTCTGTGTCTGCTTGGTTTTGCTGGTCTTGTTGCTCTGTCGAAGTGTCGTTGTGTATTGAAGTGGCGGTGTCGTGGTATGTTTCTTCTTGCTTATCCTCTTCGGCGTCGTGTTTTTTTCCGACGGATCCTTGGACTTCGCTTTTGGAAGAGCTGATGCGGATTCGTTTAGTGCGGAAGAGTTGATTGATCTCTTCGTCTTCTTGGTCAGATTCATCGAGCGGGTGTGCTGATTCTTCGTGCCTAAGTGCTGGGCCTGTGGGTGGGGGTTGTGTGGCAAGAATGGTTGGGAAGAGGAAGGAGATGATGTGGGGAAGGCGAGAGCGCGGAGAGGTGCCCTTCTGGAGTTGTTTTACTATCGCGACGGATTCCTTATGAATGTGTTGGAAGAAATAAGAGGCAAAGTTGACAGGTTCGCGGGTGGCTAATTCCAGGGCGGAATAGAAGGGGCGAGAGATGCCGTAGGTTCGTTTTTGCAGGTTGAGGATTGCTACGAGGAACTGTAGGGCGGACCGTTCGGGTTCTGGGCGGCAGAGAATGGCGTATTCGTTTGATGAGGAGCGGGGGAAGAGTTCGGTCATGCGAGCGACAGGGATGCTAGGGCCATTTTCGCGGCCTTGCGGGGGGAGGTGGTAGGCTGCAGAGAAGGCTTGGAAGGTGATGACGGTTCTAGATGGAAGGGAAGGGAAGACCCACTATCGTTCGGTGATGGGGAATTGGGCGATGGCGTGGATGATCTGTGCGGAGAAGGGATGGGCTTCCACTGAGTGCCAGGGCAACTCAGTAAAGTTGGCCAACCCTCTGCAGCGCAGGTATTCGCCGACGTCTGTCGGGATACCATCACGGAAAGCAGTGTAGTTGGCTAGCGCTTCCATGGTGTTCACGAGCACACTTATAGGCAACACAGAAGACAGGGATAATACGTATAATCTCGAGAACACAATAGCGTTTTTGGCACAACCGAGGGGGTTAAATAAGGAGAACATAGTGGGGGGTGGGAAGGGGGGGGTGGGTATCATTGTGCGGTGCGGGAAGGATACTGTTTGCATGCTGGCGTGCGTGCTTGAGTGACCGGTAGGGAGGGGCGGCTGGTAACATAAAGATTCGTACAAAACACGACTAAAAAGGGAGAAAAGAAAAAAGAAAAACGCAAAAATTTATACAAAACGCGGTTCGCCGCCGAATAATTTAATGTGTACTAGTAGTGGGATAATACGGCCGCAGCTTCGACCCATTGATTACCTTTGGAAGTGGATTTCCGGTCAACGTAGTCAACCGAAAAGTTGCCGGGCCGATTTGTTCTGAGATCTTGAAAGGGCCGAACCATCGTAGTTTGAATTTTCCTGCTGCTCTATCCGATTTTGCGTTATAGAAGAGTACAAGCTGGCCTACCGAAAAGATTGGAGTCTTCAAATATCGATCGTGTGTCTTGGCTTGCCTTAGTTGTACTTCGCGCATAGTTAAAAAACTGAGCCATCGGTGCTCATCAAGTTCTCTGAGCGCGTCCATTCGTGCTGTCAGCGAATATTCCGGTAGCATCTTCTGAGTGATTGCTACACGCAGACTTGGGATGACTATTTCCATGGGTGCTATTGCTTCTAAGCCATAAGCTAGTTTGAAAGGCGTCAAGCCTGTTGTTACCTTATATGTAGTGCGGTATGCCCATAATACGGCGGGTAGTAGTTGATCCCATCTTTCCGGTGCTTCCATGATCAATTTCCGGAGGATATTCAATAGTGATTTGTTTGTACTTTCGGCCAATCCATTGGCACGTGGATAATAAGGAGAGCTAAATTTATGTGTGACCTGGAATGATTGTGTAAGGGCCTTCATTAGATTGTTTACAAAGTGAGTGCCTTGATCTGAGACAATTTCCAGGGGTAAGCCAAATCGTGGGAAGACATCCGTGAGCAGACATTTTGCTACCGTAACCGCTGTAGTAGATCGTAAAGCCCAGGCTTCTGCCCATCTTGTTACATAGTCTGTACAGGTTAGTATGTATCTGTTCTTACTGAAGACTGCTGGGGGTGTGATTGGACCGATAAAATCTAATCCCCATTTCTGAAATGGTTCGAGTGGTAAGATGGGTTGCAGAGGAAAAAGATGCCTTTGCAAAGGCTGACCAATTCTTTGACAAGTATCACATTGTTTAACAAACTGTGCGACATCTCTGTACATCGTTGGCCACCAGAGACCTCCTTGTAGAATTTTCCGTTGAGTTAAGTCTACTGCAAAATGGCCACCAGAAGGAATTGAGTGCGCCAAAGTGATAACTGAATTAACCTCATGAGGTGGAATACAGCGAAGTAAGATTCCGGTATGATCTGCATAATATAGTTCTCCTGCTACTAGCCGGAATCGGCAGCTAAGGACTGCTAATTTCCTTCGAACTGCCTTGGTCGTCTCAGATGGGAAGCATCCTTCGGTGAGAAAAGTTAAAATCTGATCATAGTATGTAGATGGTGCTTGTAGGTTGGCTGTTTCCTCGGATAGTGGTTCAGCATTATAAATCGCAGGAGTCGTGTCATCTATGCCTAGCGGAGCTTCACCGGAATCCAGGCGAGATAAGAAATCTGCTAGGGCATGTGCTTTTCCGGGTCGGTGAATGACGTCATAGTCGAATTCCTGTAAAAGTAGCACCCATCGGGCTAATCGTCAGATGTTGTTGTCTTACTAGATAGACAAGGGCAGCATGATCCACATGAAAGGTAAATTTCCGGCCTAATAAATAATGTATGAACTTTTTGATTGAGTAAATCAATCCTAGACATTCTCTTTCAGTAGTGGAATAATTCTTTTCTGCCGGTGCAAGCCTTCTACTGGCGTAATAAACAGGGCGAAACCACTTATCTGTTTGCTGCATCAGAATACTGTCAATTGCAATATCTGAAGCGTCGACAAAAACATGGAACGGATTGTCCCAGTCCGGTGGTTGTAAAATTGGGGCTTGTGTTAGGAGATACTTGAGCCGATCAAGCGTAGTTTGGCATTCTTCAGTCCATTCAAACTGTCGGGGAGTTTTTGTGATTAGCCTGTTCAGTGGTACTGCAAGGTGAGCAAGCCACCGTAAGTGTCTGCCATGCCACCGTATTTGACCCATAAAACACATTACTTCTTTTGGAGTTGCGGGTACCGGGGCTTCTAAAATTGCCGAAATCTTATCTGGGTCTACTCGGATACCTTGAGCAGATACAATATGCCCAAGTAGTTTGCCACATGAGACCGCAAACACGGATTTGTTTGGATTAAGGCAGAGTCTATATTCTCTACACTTCTGAAAACAACATCGTAAATGACTTAAATGTGCTATCATCTTCCCAAAGATTGATAAGTCGTCAAGATATACTTGCATGAATGAAGTGAGATAAGGAGAAAATATCTCCTGCATACATCGCTGAAATGTACTTGGTGCATTTCTTAATCCGAACCACATTACGGTGCAGGCGAAGAAACCCCAATTGGTAATGAAAGCAGTTTTTGGTATATCTTCTTCAGCCATTCTAACCTGATTGTAACCGTTGTATCCGTCTAAGAATGAATACATTTCGTGGCTTGCTACCCTATCAAGCATGGTATCCAAAAAGGGAATCGGGAAAGGATCTGGTACTGTTGCTGCGTTCAATTTCCGGTAGTCTACACAGATTCGTAGTTGCTTATTTTTCTTTGGCACAATCACAATCGGTGAAATCCATTCAGCATGTTCTACTGGTACGATGAATCCTACTTTTAGTAATCTGTCAAGTTCGGCTTTTACCTGAGATGCATAATTGGGATTCATCCGATAGCTGGACTGCCTATTCAGTTTAGCTTCAGGCTTCAGCATGACTCTGTGCTGATATATGCGCGGATCTAATCCTTTCATATCTTTGTAATCCCATGCAAAGACGTCTGAGAATTCGCGAAGGACCTGAATCAAATTAGCCTGAAAGATTTCCGGTAAGTTTTGCCTTATTTTTACAGGTCGAGGATGGTCCTTGTCTCCTAGATTGTACGTGATCAGCTGGTCTTCCGGGACATAAAATTGCTGTGGGATCTCTGTATCCTTTGTTGGCTTGAATAGTGGTTGTAATTCAGTATCTGCTTGGTCAGACTTTTCGGTGATAGCTACTACTGCACAAACTGAAGTGTTCCAGTTATTAATGACGGACTGTAGATCAACAGTTCCTAGAGACATTAAATCGGCGTTATTCTTCAGAAATTGTTCTTCTTCATCATCTGATAGTCCATCTAACATATGAACTAGTTCAGCAAGATAAGGTCTGGCGTGAAGTTGGCAGGCTTGTATAGCATCTAGTTTTACCACATATTTACGATTGGCATCCTTAAATGTGAGCTCTTGCGCAGACCAGTCCTGTATTACCTTTGCATGCTTCAGCCAAGGTCGGCCGAAAAGAAGGTTGTAATCCAAGGTGGATTCGGGAAGATCTAGTATAACAAAAGTCATTTTGAAAGTCGTACCTTGTAGAGTAATGGGTACATTCCGTTTAAGTCCTACGTGATGGACTCTAGATTGATCAGCCATTCTGACAAAGAATTGAACTGGTTCGATTTCCGTCCAGCCTAGCTTTTTACATAATGCTGCGGTTGCAATGTTTAAGCCGGAGCCTCCGTCAATTAATACCTGCGTGATCTTCTGATTCTTATACCATACTGTAATCAAGGGCACTGCATGATCAACCGTAGAATCAGATTCTGGTTGAACTGCGGCGGTTGCCGGAATGCAAGAGGGTGCCGGGTTAAAATGTTGTTGAAACTGTTGCCGGATTCCAGGTACTAACGCCAAAAGTTGGCCGAGAGGTAAGGTGATAGATGCCTTGGATAAAATTTCCCAGGCCTGCTGAGATTGGTTATCCTGCTCCTTTGGACTTGAGGTCTCTGCTGTTGCCGATGTATCTGCTGTTATGTCTACTGCTGATGATTGTTCTACTGCTGCTTTCTCTTGTTGCATTCCTTCCTTTGCTGACGAGGTCTGAGTCACCGGAATAGGTTCTGGGAACACTGGTGGTTCTGTGGCGGTCTAGTGACTAGCCTTGTTATACATCCTATGTTGTTCTCGTATCCCTGGTTCAAATACTTCTGCTGCTGGCTACAGTTGTTTACCTGATCGGGTCTGGACTGTAGCAGTTTGCGTTTCCACCGGTGTAATTTGTACCATGTTGGCCATTGGGTTTTGCCGCTCCTTCTTCCTTTGATCATACTCAGCTGCGTCTTTGCAATATCTTCTAATGTGTCCGAATTCACCACAAAAATGACAGCGTGGCGGTGGTAAATTGGTGTTTTCCGGTGGTGGTCCGTTCTGCCATCGGTTGGCATTATAATTGTTGTTCCTTTGTCCTCGGTAGTTCCGATATCCTGGGGGTTGATTGTTTCTTAGTTGCGGAGGCACATAGTAATTCGTCGGCTGTACCTGTTCTTGGATGACTGCATTGACTGTTGCTGCCCCTTGTATTCTGGCGTTGTAAACGCAGTTTCCGGTGGTGTGTCCGGCAGAGTTGCAGATAGCGCAAAACGCTTGATTTAGTGCACAATTGGCACTTGTATGCCCTGAATTTTTGCATGTGGTGCAGTATACTTGCCTGGTTATATCTTCAGTCATATTTTTGTTTGTCCTTAACCATTCCAAGTCTTATGAAAATCCACCAACCTTGGATTCCAGTTGCAAAGCCATGGCGATGACTGCATCCAATGTCATTGCTCCGACACATCTGATAATCATGATCTGCTTCAATTGCGGGTTTAAGCCATTGATAAACCACTAAGTGATGACGTCATCAGGTAGATTAGCATGTGCCTGTGGTATCTGCCGTAAATGTGTTCTGAAGAGAGTAGCGTATTCCTAGACAGTCTGATTTGCCTTCTATCGGTTGCTCTGTAGATACTCAAAGATTTCAGCAGGATTCTTCTTTAGTCTGAATCTTTGTAGAAAGGCATCTCGTACTGCATCATAGGTACCAAAATGATTAATGTCGTATTCCGTAAGCCATCTAGCCGCTTCATTGACCAAAGTAGATTGAAAAACAATGGCTTTGTATGCCTGATCTGGTGGATGGTTAAGAACTGCATAACTGATCTCGAAAGTGCGTACGTGAGCATCTGGGTCATCTCCTGGGAATCCACCGAATTTTGTGTAGGTTACTCCTGTTGGAGGCGGCCTTGGTTGACCTAACTGTTGTTGTTGTTGTTGTCCGTTCATCGTGGGTGTCTCTAGTCCTTCTTCTGTATCTTGAGGTTGATTAGTTGAACTATCAGAATCTGGATCGCCGGACGGCGTGCCTTCCGGTGTGCTGTTTTTGCGCAGGATACTTCGGACCTCAGCTTCGAATAGGTCTCCTTCTTTCTGGATGTCTAATATCCGAAATCTTTCTTCCAGACACGCGGGTCTCGCTGAGGATTCTGCAAAAAATGCTAATCCTTGACCGCCGGTTGGTGTTTCTATCACCGAAATATCACCCGAATGAGCTGACAGTCTACCAGATTGTAGCGTTTTTTCGCTTTTATTGATTTCTTTTCCTAGAGTTTGTCTAATCTCCAGCGGCGTCTTGATAGATTCTGGAATTACTGTACTTTGGTTAGGCTGGGTCGAGGTGACACCAGCATGTACCAAAGGCGCTGATCGTTCCACCGGAATATGACCGGAATTAATTCTAGCGTCCTTAACTTGCTCGACCACTGAGTCAGGTCGCGTTATACCTTTTTCTCCTAGAGTTGTTTCTTGTACTTTTCTTGTTCCCGTCGTCTGGGTCCTAGGATACGTTTCACCAGACCGAGTAACCGGCATGTATCATTGCCCAGTGATACTATCTGAGCAGTTTGCAACAATCTGGGTCTGTTGCTACTGTCAGTAAATCAAATGTTACTGGATGTTTGCTTCTTACAACCCGCTTAGCACTTTAATGCCACTTTCTCACAAGTAACTCGCAATCAAATGCTACTTTACCGCAGAGACTGGTAAACAGTTGCCACTTTCCCACAGACGGCGCCAAATGTTAGACTAAATGTTGGACTGCTACTCGTTTATGAGTTTAAGCGTTACTCTACTTTTGATTCAGATACTTCACGCTCAATTGGTTTCAAATACTTCTAGCCGCAATTCCTCTCTTAGCCACGTGGGTCCTTGGGAGTGGTAGGGGTCTGTTGGACAGAGGCCCTGTACTATTTTCCCAACTTCTCACACGCTCATAAATACTCCATCGCGTCTTAGCTCAGTATTTGACTCTGACTACTGATAACTATTCGGCGTGCGGGGACTTAGAACTTCTGGACGGGACCTGCTATAGTAACAGAGCAGTAGTCCTGTTCTAACTTATAACTAGTAGAATACTCAACTTCATTAACCGGATACTACTCAATATGCTACTTCCGTGTGATAGATAGGTATACCGAACAATAATACAACAGACAGCTATACTCGAGGTTACGCAAACTTATCGTATGCCAACTCAAGCAACAAGTTCCTACCACGGTTGATTCGTCACAAACTTATCAATGCTTCTGTTCGCGTACAGACCCTTACCGATACGAGTCCTTCCTGGGATCGGAATCCACAGTGAACGCAGACTATT
Source organism: Ceratopteris richardii (assembly GCA_020310875.1). Classification (NCBI taxonomy): domain Eukaryota; kingdom Viridiplantae; phylum Streptophyta; class Polypodiopsida; order Polypodiales; family Pteridaceae; genus Ceratopteris; species Ceratopteris richardii. Next base: position 129,175,237 of record CM035409.1, read on the forward strand.
GTATCGAACCTGGTCACTTAACAGAAAAAAAATGCTAACACGCAATTAGTTCACTTCGGCCTTACTCAGTCCCTTGTTCAGTGGAAGGATGATAAACAACACTTATTCCGTGAAGAAATCCAGAACTGCGTACAACTTATCACCCAACAGATTCACAACACAAGACTACCGAATAGTAATCATGCACGACCGGGAGGATAGTAGAACAGATAGAAGCGAACAGAACAGAACAGAACTCAATCTTCTCCTTGACACAGCGCACACAGTCTCAAACAGTGTACTCACGACTTCCCAAAACGGACTTAGTGGAGCAGGCGTAACAGAACACATACATACACAATAGTACACTTGCAATTCCCAAACACCGCGACTCGAGACTTAACCAACAACACACTACAATTCCCAACAAAGCAGGGGCTCTTCCCAAAACTGCCGGTCTCTACCGCTTTCCTTTCATTGCTTTAAATAGAAGTCTGTTACAAGGTTTCCGCGAATCTTTCTTTACCGCGCATTAAAACCCTCTGTCTAAGTACAATTGTCCTTGTCTGGCGGCCGTCTAACACTAGCATATCTTGAATCTACAAAAGTCCCCCCTTCATAGATGTTTCTAACACACTTAGGACTATCGGAGCACTTATTTTCCTCTTTAGGAGGCTTTTGTCCCCTTGGCTTGTATATATTCCTATAACCATAATAGGCTACTTAGCTTTGTGCATTCACTTGGAAACCCATTCAATGGTGTGTTGTACTCCAAGTTTCTTCTTCTTCCTTGTGTTGTTTGTGAGCTTCGATAGGCCTCAAACTCCAAAAATTGGTATTAGAGTAGGGCATCACTTCATCTAGGCATTGCCAACACCCCTTGAATCAGAGTCTCAAAATCGCATAGAAATTGGTGAGCATACTCAGAGGAATTAGGAGCTCAAAACTGCTTTGCTCTATGGTGTCAAAATTTTGATATGAACTTGTTCTGGCCTTTGAATGTGCTATCAAACTGCATGTGTGTTGGTAGTACAACCGGTAGTGGCCACAAACATTGTTGCATAGGAAGCATGTGAAAGAGAAGTGCAAGAAGTTTGGGGGACCACACCCATTATTTTTCAAAGAAAGATGCTCATTATAATTTGATCAAATTATCAACAGTGATTTGCATCACTCATGTAACATATGCAATATAGAAAACCCCAATTTTGTCACAAGTCCTTCCACTTTGTGCAAGCTGAGGAGTTCTTGAGCTTGAGGAGCTTAGGTAGAATGCTCATACAAAAGTTTGTAATTTTTAGACTTCATTTGGACCTCCAAATGACACTTAGAACCTATTTTTTAAGTAGGTTGAACACTAGGTTGAAAATCGGCCAAAACTAGGTCATTTTTAAGTTACCTTGTTTGAGATTAGTGTGATCAAGTTTTTAAAGAGCTATTTTTTACTAATACTAGTGTGATTCTCACCTTCCATTGTGCCTCCTTTGTCTCTATCATGTGTGTGTGTGTGTGCATTTGTGTCCTTCTCACCTTCACCTTCATGCACATCACTCATTCACGATCTTCACATCATCCTATTTCTTACACAGATTGACAATCAAGGAGGTGGAACTTCTTGAATTGATGCCTACCCTTATCTAGAACAACACCAAATTTGGCATCGTTGCCGGGGAGGAGCTCTAGGACAAATGTGTGATGGTAAGAGTATTGGGAGAACAGTTAACTTTAGTTTTGTTGTTGTTTTCATGCCATTTTTATCTTTCATCACCTCCCCTACACACTTCTTTCATCCCTATATCATCCACTTTCAGCATGAAAAATGAAAAAAACTTACCACATCCACCTTTCTCTCCTCATTTCCTTCATTTGCGAGAGAGTGAGAGAGAGAGAGAGCAAGTGTGTGTGTGCATTTGCATGTGTTATTGAGTTTTCTTAGTAGGAAAGTGCTTCAGAACAAGATTCCAGCTCTCCACAGTAAAATTGTGAGTTTTTCATCATTTTTGCAAAATTCCTCAGACCATCCAAATGGTCTGAGAAATTTGTGTTTTTGCATATGTATCATATGCATGGTGTAGAGCATCCTAGCACCTAAAGGAATCCATAGATGCATCTAAAAAAATTGCATTTTGGTGAACCATCATGACACTTCATTACCATCACAATGAGGTGTCACCATTGCGATTGGCTCATGCCATCGCAACAAGACCACAACCATCGCGACGGGCTCATGCCATCACGATAGTATGTGACCATTGTGACAAGCCAAGGCTATTGTGATGACTCAGGTATACCATCATGAAAATCACCCCCAACCACACCATCGTGATTGAACTAAGATTTACATGAAAATGGTAGAATTAGCTCAAGCCTTGTTCAAAGCATCTCAGTATGTTAATTGGAGTAACCTAGTGAAACTAGAGCTACACTTTCAAGGATTACTTGAGAGGTTCGAACATTTGATTTCTACCAATGAGAAGAATAATCTTGATTGGACCCATCCTGTCCCTAAGGCATGGGAAGAAATTACACCTTCCTTATCACAAGTACCTAATACCACGAATTGGAGAATTTTTCTTTGATACATAAGTGCTCACAAGGAGTTAGAGAAATTCAAGGAGAGAAATGGAAATTAGAACAAGAATCTCACCCTCTCAATTCAAGAGATAGATGATCTACAAGAACAAATTTCCGAGGTCATACCCTCTATATATGATGAATGAGAGGAGGAACAACCTAGTGAACAGATGAAGTTTGAATCTAATTCTTTGCAAGAATTACCTCATTTATCTATCCCTTGGGAAACAAGGTCAATTAGTTAAAGACCTAAGGCTTTTTCTATCACTCCCTAGATGTCGTCCTGATCTAAGGTTCATATTCCTGATTGAACAACCCCGATTTTACCCCAAGTACAACCTCATTGCAAATCAATTTGTATCAGCCACTTGGTTCTTTTTAAGTTGGTTATCGTGTTTATGCTCTTGTCTGATAACACATCGTCGGGAATATTTGAGTGAATTTCCGCACTTTAAGTTGATCGTACCATGTTAAGTTCTTCCCTTTAAAGTTATCAATCACAAAGAGATTACATTTCTACTTGAACTTGAGTGTTTAAGTAGTCTTCAACTCGATAGATGCTGTTAAACCTTCACTATTTAAAGTTAATTCAACTCTAGGTTCTTGGGATGGTTAGGGGTCTGTAAACAAAGGCCCTGTTTGCATTTTCCCAAATCTACAGATTCATTATATCCATTCACAAACTTACACACATTAACTGTTTGAATATGTTTACGGAACACTTCAATACTACCACACAATTAACTGTGTACTTCTTCACTTATCGCGTTAACTCGTTAATCTTAATACTTCATTAAGACTTAATTAATTATTAAGCTTAATCAATAGAATTGACGAAATACTCAGACTACACAGAGTTTCGGCAAATTGCGCTTCACTTCTGGCTATCGCCCAAACGAACAGTCCGGCGACACGACGCCTTCTGATTCACGCGACTCCTCTTTCATTAATGAGTAAAAAGCTACAACTTTTGCGCTATGCCTTTTTAGTATGCGTGCGACTTTTTAGGGTATATATTACAAAAATTATGAGTTCCTTTCCAGCTGCTCACACTCGCACACACGGTGGAATCGAACCCAAAAATGGTAATTACAGAGTTAAGGTTCATCTATGATGCCCTCTACATACATAGAACGAGCTAATTTGAAGATACGGGTAATCTTTTGCTTTAGGGAATCTAACATATCCTTCAAAATTGCAGGTTCAATCAGCTGTGCATCAGTTCTAACTGAGCTGGCAGCTATGGCATGGCTTATTAGTGATTCCGTCTGCATTTGCAAAAATGATTCCTGGAGATTAAACTCATTGGCAAGAGCAACATCTGTGTGTAGCTTCATTTTTGCTACTTCTGCATCTATACGCGAGAGTCTATCCGCCTCAACTCCCAATTGTTTTTCTCGGCGCTCGAGTTCTTGAGCTTGAAATTGCATTGTCTTGTAAAAATCTTCTCTTTCTTTTTTAATAGCTTCCATCTCCTTCTTTAATTGAATAGTGTGTACCTAACTTCCAACCTAGGGAAATGTAGTAAGCCTGGGGACTATCGACATGTGTAGAATCAAAGCTATGCTCACTGGGGTCATTTTCAGAAAGCAAGGATGTTACAGGGACTAAGGCTCTATTCAGGTTCTCTTCTGCAGCAGTATACTTTACCGGAATCACATTAGCTGGAGCTGGGGGTTGTTGTGCTAACACATGCTGAGGTCTTTGTTGGTTTCGGTATGGTTGCTGATAGGGTTGCTGTGGCCTGCCATATGGCTGTGGAGGGTACTGATTCTGGTATCTTCCCTGTGGTGGATAGGGTTGAGGATAGGTTTGCCTAACTGTTTGCTTATTGTAGGGGCAATCTTGTGCGGTGTGATTGGTGTACCTCCGTTCTATGGTGCAGTACTGGCTACTAGGATTTACTTGGGGCTGAGCCATAATGGGACATACATTCGCCATGTGGTCGCCACCACAAGTATAGCACCTTTTCACAGGGGCAAACCTTGGGATTTGTTTGCTAGTTACCCCTAATTTCTGAGCTACTTTCTCTGCAAGTTCCTCAATTGATGTGGCTTGCGTGGAAGAGAGGCTAGAGGCACTATCTGAATCTTGGTATATCTTGGAAAGCTCTAACTCCTCCCCTAGGTTATCCTCAATGTCAATACACATGCGTACACACTCTTCTATGGTCCTAGGGTCCTTCAAGTACACATATGATCTTAATTTGGTACTTAGCAACCCGTCCAAGAATAAAGCCACTTGCTTGGCTGGTGTGGGTAACTCCGAAACAGGGCATCTTTCTAAGTATTGCCTAAACCTTCTTCCTGCAAGTCTCACGGTTTCTTGAGGGGTTTGCTTGAAGCTGTGAATCAAAGAGGAGGTATTGTGTCTTATGCCACTCTTAGAGAATTCAATAATAAATGCCTCTAGGAGTTGGTCTATGCTCCTGAACTGTCGCTCATCCAATGGCTGAAACCATGTAAGTGCTGTGTTCCTAAGTGTTAGACTGAAGGCATTGTACTGCGTGAATAGATCCTCCACTTGTGCAGCTCTCAAGACTTGCTTGAACTCTGCCACATGATCATAGGGATCTCCTGTGCCATCAAAGTAATTCTTCATGGACTTAACTAGCTGGGTCGGTCTCAAAGTTCTTGTGTGCTCTCTAGGTCTCGGCAGAGGAAATCCATCCACATTTCTTTGGTTCCTGTGAGCTCTAAGTATCTCAGGTTCTACTCAATTCGTCTTCGTCCTCGTTCTTTCTCTGCCCACTGGGTTGGCAAAGCTTACTTCTGGTCTATCTCTACTTCTGTCTCTTTGAGTTCCATGAGCTTGGGATGTTCCAGCTCCAGGGTGACCATAGGATACATTCAATCTTGGTTGGGGGAAAATGAATTCACCCTTCCAAGTGTAAGCATGCCTATCATTTTCTGTCACCACAAAGATCCTTTCCGAAGTGTGATCTAAGTAGGTCACTCTACCTGGGCTATCCGGATCCTTAAACTCATAGATCATGATAGTTCCTATATCAGTTGGCTGATTAGATTTATACCTCCAAAAGGCTTCGTCAGTTTCTCGATTGAGGAGCAACTCTATGTTCTTGTTGTCTTGGGGAACCCACTCAGGCGTGATAATCCTAGTGAGAACAGATTTGCCTCGGGGGGTTCTAGGTTCCGCACCCATGTTTCCTTGTTCCAAGTCACCTAAGTCCGCCTCTCAGATTACATTCCCAAATTCATCTGTCCTGTCTGGGTGACTGGTGACTACGTATATGGTTCCTTCTTTGTCCAGGTATGCACCGTTTTCAAACTTGACTGCTGGGTGCTCTAGTCCAATGGATTGATCAGGATTCTTAATCTGTATCACAGATCTTCCTAAGCCGTCCTCATAGATGTTGGCACCTAATCGGTTGGTCCTAAGGTACTCCAGTTGTGTCTTGTAAGGGCCTTCTACCCTGTACAAGTAAGGCACTCCTGAACTTCCCGTAGGTCTGTCCATGCCTTGAGACATCTCTAACTCACTGGTCTCAGAGCTAGGGTAGTACGAGTGGTGGCTCAACTACTGGGCCCAAGACCTAGCAGTGTGGTTAACACTAGCCTCTGAAGACCTAAGGCTTTGTCTCTCCCTTACTAGATGTCGTCCTGATCTAAGGTTCATATGCCTATCTAAGGAGCCCAATTCTTTGCCTAGAGTACAACTTCGTTGCTGGTTACTTTATATTAGTCACTTGGTTCTTTTTAGTTATTTCTCGTGTTTAAGGTCTTGTCTGATATTACGTCGTCAGGAATACTTGAATGTTCTTCGTGCTTTCAGGTTGATCGTTCCACGTTAGGTTCTTTTCCTTTATGTTATCGACAGTACAGAGATTAGGTTTTTAGCTTGGACTTGAGTTTTTAGGTAGTCTTCAACTTGATACCTGCCTATCGTCGCCCTGACTTACTCCTACCTCTCGTCGTTCTTAGCCTAAACTATGAATTGACAGAGGGGTTAAAAGTTTCCAACCTTTTGTTTCCTGCTTGGTTGCCCTTGAGTGCCCAGGAAGTGTGTTCCCAAGCTTGCACTTACACTTTCTTAGAACGCCTTTCGATGCTCTCAATGGATCTATAAGGGTTCCAAAGTTAGCTTAAAGATTTAAATTCACAAGACAGAACCAATCACTTCCATTCATGTAACACTTCACCAATTTGCACTATGACTTTTTTGGACACAACTCTAGAGATCCCTGAATTTTATTCCCCCTGGGTATGGTCAACTTAAAAATACCCTAGCTAAAAATCAACGCATTATCTTCATAAAAAACAGTTGAGGGCGTCTAGTATATGCCACAAGCTTTCCAACAAGCCCTAGAGCTCAAAAAATGGATTTTGTATGAAAAAGTTGTGACCGTTCAGGGTTCTAGGGTTAAGACAGGGTTCAAACAGGATCACTGTGCAACAGGTTTTCCCCAAGTTGTTTTCCTAAGGCTTCCTAATGTGCTCTAGAGTAAAATGTTTATACCCCAAAATTAGCCCAACTCTTCAATTAACAAACGCTAAAAAATTTGGCTAAAATTGGCTGTCAATCGCGATGGACAGGAGTTCACTCAATCGCGATGGACAGAGGGTTCAGTCAATCGCGATGGACAGAGGTTCAGTCGGTCGCGATGGACAGAGGGTTCAGTCAATCGCGATGGACAGAGGTTCAGTCGGTCGCGATGGACAGAGGGTTCAGTCAATCGCGATGGACACTCAATCAATCGCGATGGACAGAGGTTCAGTCAATCGCGATGGACAGAGGTTCAGTCGGTCACGATGGACAGAGGTTCAGTCGGTCGCGATGGACAGGCAGTCAATCGCGATGGACAGAGCTTCAGTCGGTCGCGATGGACAGGGGTTCAGTCGGTCGCAATGGACAGGCAGTCAATCGCGATGGACAGAGCTTCAGTCGGTCGCGATGGACAGGCAGTCAATCGCGATGGACTGAAATTTTGCAAGATTTTCAAAAATTTTGATGGAAAGGTGATGTGCAGGGTCTCTAGTCCACTGTGGTGCACTCAGATTTACCAAAAGGTGAGAATTTCTGTCAATCGCGATCGACCGGAGTCGGCGACTGCGAGACAGTTTCGACGAGTTTCGTACCTGCGCAGGAAGCTGGGGATGGTGATTCAGCAAGGTCCTGCAAAAAGCTCAAGAAACATGCAAGAAAACACACATGCAATATCGCTCTCTCGCTCTCTCTCACAAGTGAAATGAGGAAAATGAGGTGGAGATGGGGATATAGTAAAGAAATTGAAATTTTCGCGATGATGAAAATGGAGGTGGAAGATGGTGATGAGGAAGATGGTGATGATGATGGTGAAGAAAAAACAAGAAAATAGATGAAAGTGAAGAAAATACCTACAACTCCAACGCGTCAACTCTACGTCTTACCATCACACGCTCGTCCTCAAAGCTCGATCCCCGGCAACGGCGCCAAAATTTGGTGTAGCTCAGTGATGAGTAGCACCTCCTTCAATGTCAATCCGGGAAGACGTGAGGATGGTATGAAGACCTCGAGCAAGTGGAGGCACAAATGCGTGAGTGAGAAGCACACAAACATGCACACACATACACACACACGCGCACACACGGCAAGACAAAGAGTGAGAAGCAATGGAGTTCTTAGATTACTTTCAAAAAGCTCTTACAAGTTCGTTTCAATTACAAGCTAACCCCCAAAAATGAGCTCTCTAGCTCTTTTTATAGTTTTTGACTAGGTTTTGGCCCTGTCCAGACCTAGTGTCCGGCCTAGTTAAAAATTAGGTTCCAGGGCCAATTTGAGGGCTTAAACGGCGTCTAAAAAATATGAAAATTGATATGTAGGTACTTCTAAGGCTCCTCAAGCTCAAGGACTCCTTGGCTTGCACAAAATGGAGCTAAAAAAATATGAAATGGTATTTACAATGATTGTTAGTGATAAGAATCACTGTTAAAAGATGTTGATTTGGAAAAAATTTGAAGGGCCTATCTGCCAGATTTGCGTCGGCTGCTTTGTCTACTTACTCCTTCACCTTGTTCTGACTCTCTCCGCTGGCTTCCTTGTCTAGTCGGTCCTTGGGTGCCCATACTGCTCTCAACAGATGCCAATTCGGTGAACATAACCACAGGAGAAAGAGAAGAGATAGGCTGCGATGGTAGAGCAGACTGCAGGTGAGGTGATGATGGTGGAGAGTAGTTGGGAGAGGATAGGAGATTGGTCAATGCCTCACGAGTGACAGGTGAAAGCGAAGTGGGAGGAACTTCAGCATCAGCAAGAATGGTGGTTGGAGGAGGAAGGGGAAGAAGAGAGGCCGGGACTAAGACAATTCCGGTTTCAATTTGGGGCACCGACAGAACGGTAACTACTTCTTCATTATCGATCGATTGCTTGGGTATGTCTACTTGATCGTCTGCGACTAGTGGAGAAAGAGGATGGCATTCACTGATAGCTATATCTTCCACTGTCTCCTTCAGGGACTCAGCATCCAATTGCTTTGGTTCATCCTGCGGTTGGAATTCAATGACATCCTCCATGATCACATCTGGCTCCTGCTGCTTGCTAGGAGAAGAGTATGCCGATGTGCCCTGTAAAGTCGTGGCTGTGTCATGGAAGATTTCAACCTCGTGAACTATGATTGAATCCTACACTTTGGCTTTGCGATGGGCTAATATGTCTACGTTTACGCTGGAAAAAGTGTAGCAATTCTTCATCATCACCCTCCTCCAGCATTTGGGTAGATTCCTCATGTAAGAGCAAAGTGTTTCCTGGGGGTGGTTGTATTGCGTGGATCACGGGAAGAAGAAGGGTGAGAAGATGCGGCAAACGGGTACGAGCAATCGCATGCTTGGCTAACTATCTGGAAACTCCTAAGCATTCGCCGTGAATGCACCAGAAGAAAAAGGACATGAAATTGGCGGTTTCTCGGGAGGTAGTGTCTATCATGGAATAGAATGGACGGGAGATACCGTAAATTCGTTTCTGAAGATTTAAGGCTGCTACAAGAAATTGAAGTGCGGTGCGCTCGGGTTCACGACGACAAAGAATGGCAAACTCATTAGATGAGTGCCGGGGAAAAAGTTCTTTCATGGTCGCTAGGGGAAGGAGTGGTCCATCGACCAACCCCTCTTGAGGGAGACGAAAACCCTCAGCGACAATGCTGAGCATAACGACGACACAAGGGTTTAAGCATGTTAATGGCCAGCATTGCTCGGTAGCAGGCGTGGCCGCTATATCAGATATAATCTGCGCAAAGAAGGGATGACACTCCACTGAATGCCAAGGCAATTCAGCGAAGGCCAAGAACCCTCGAGCACGCAGGAATTCACTCACATCCAGAGTGAGACTTGCACGAAAGGTCATGATATTTGCAAGATCTTCCATGGTGCACTCAGAAAGAGACGATAACACAAAGCACACAAGGGTCGCAAACACACAAAGACACAATAGCGACTAACAGCAGGAAGAACAAGATTAAGTAGAAACACTGGAAAAATCAGGCAGTAAGAACCCTAATCATAACGCAATATTGGAAATATACCAACATAATGATGACATGCGCGCATTAACATAATCAATGCAACCACTAATCATGTTTAGGTAGGAAAACGTAACTATTACGGTCAGTCGGTCAACCGCAACACAGAGATAAAAAAAAGGAAGTTAAGTGAGAAAAATTGTAAAAGAAAAGAAATAAAAATACCGATAACACATCATGAAGACGGAGACGATGGATAATAGGGGTGAAGCTTGGAGCCATTGATCGCTTTAGGAAGTTGGACACCGGTTAAGGTGGATAATCGAAAAGTTGTAGGTCCCACTTGTTCGGTAATACGATAGGGACCGAATCAGCGCAATTTAAACTTTCTGGCGGACCTATTAGACTTAGCATTATAAAAAAGTACTAATTGGTTTACCATAAACCAGGGGTTTTGAGGAAACGATCGTGGGTTTTGGCTTGTCTAAGCTGCACTTCCTGCAGCACCAGGAAACTCTCAAGACGCTGTTCATCCAGAGACCGTAAAGCCTCTAATCGAAAGGCAAAAGATTCTTCCGGTAATAGCTTTTGTTCGAGGGCCACCCGCAGACTAGGAACCACCAGTTCCATAGGAGCAATCGCTTCCAATCCATATGCCAACTTGAAAGGAGTGGTTCCGGTCGCCACTTTGTATGTGGTACGATAAATCCATAATACAGCAGGGATAAATTGGTCCCATCTCTCTAGACAATCTAATACCAATTTCTTTAAGATGTTCAACAGATATTTGTTGGTGCTTTCAACGACTCCATTTTCTCGTGGATAGTAGGGAGAACTAAACTTATGCACAATTTAGAAGGTTTTAGTAAGCACTTGCATTAAGGTATTTGCAAAGTGTGTACCTTGATCAGTTACTATCTCCAAAGGTAACCCATAGTGTAGAAAAATATCCTTCATCAAACACTTAGCTACCACAACAGCTGTAGCTGACCACAGAGCCCAAGCTTTGGCCCATCTAGTTGCGTAATGTGTGCATGTAAGGATATATCTGTTATTGGTGACTGTTGTCGGAGGTGTAATCGGTCCAATAAAATCTAGGCCCCATTTCTGAAAAGGTTCAAGAGGCAAAATTGGTTGGAGAGGAGAGTAATGTCATTGTAAAGGTTGAACGGAACGCTGACACTCATCGCACTATTGTACATACTTGGTCACGTCACGATACATAGTGGGCCACCATAATCCACTATGCAGAATCTTTCGGTGGGTCATATCAACCGCAAAATGTCCTCCACTTGGGGCAGCATGGGCCATAGTAATGACTGAAGCAATTTCGTGTGGGGGAACACATCGGAGTAGTGCTCCCGAGTGATCCATGTAATATAACTGCCCTACAATTAGCCGAAATCGTCGACTATACATGGATAGTTTTCATCGAGCAGCTGAAGAGATCCTACCAGGCGGACATCCATTGGTCAAGAACAGAAGCAAGGTGTAATAGTAAGAAGAGGGTACCGACAATTCCTATTGATCATCCTGTATTGTCTCTGTGGCATAGATAGTTGGTGTTGTATCATCAAATCTTCCAAAAGTTCACCAGAATCCAACCAAGAGAGAAAGTCAACAAGCGCATGTGCTAACCCTGGTCTATGTACGACGGAGTAATCAAACTCTTGAAGCAACAATACCTAGCATGCTAACCGTCCTCTTAGATGCTGTTGCGCACAAGGTACACCAATGCTGCATGATCTACGTGGAAGGTGAAGCGTCAGCCCAACAAACAATGTCGAAATTTCTTCACCGAATACACTAAGCCAAGGCATTCTCGTTAAGTAACTGAATAATTGTGTTCTACCGAGGCTAATCTGCGGCTCGCATAATATACTGGACGAAACCATTTATTCGTCTGCTGCATCAGCACGCTGCCAATGGCAATGTCAGAAGCATCCACAAAGACGTGAAATGGAAGTTCCCGATTCAATGCTTAGAGAATAGGTGCCTGCGTTAAGAGCGATTTCAAGCGGTCAAAAGACAACTGATAGGCTTCGCTCCATTCAAATTGGCGAGGAGCACTAGTGATGAGTCCATTGAGGGGTGTGGCTAGATGAGCAAGCCACCGCAAGTGTCGTCCATGCCACCGGATTTGTCCCAAGAAACACATCACTTCTTTGGGTGTTTTAGGAGCAGGTGCTTCCATTACGGCCTTCACTTTATCTGGATCCACTTGAATTCCCTGTTTTGAAATAATATGTCCGAGCAGCTTGCCACAGGATACCGAGAATACACATTTATTCGGGTTCAAGCACAAACAGTATTCTCGACACTTCAAAAAACAACACCGTAAGTGGTACACATGCGCGGAAGTATCACCGGATAAAGAGAAATCATCCAAATTCACTCTCATAAATATGGTGAGATAAGGGGAAAAAACTTCCTGCATACAGTGTTGAAACGTACTTGGAGCATTGCACAGACCAAACCACATCATTGTACATGCATAAACACTCCAGTTTGTAATAAATACGGTCTTCAGAATGTCACGCTCCGCCATTCAAACTTGATTATAGCCAGTGTATCCATCTAGAAACGAATACATCTCATGATCGGCCACATCATCTAACATTGTATCCAGGAATGACAGCGGAAATGGATCAGGTACGGTGGCGGCATTTAATTTCCGGTAGTCCACGCATATCCGCAATTGCTTATTCTTCTTCTGGACTATGACAATGGGGGAAATCCACTCTGCATGCTCGATAGGCACAATAAACCCCACCTTCAACAATCGATCAAGTTCTGCTTTGACCTGTGCCGCATAGTGAGGATTCATTCTGTAACTAGGTTGTTTAATAGGCCGCGCATCTAGTTTCAGCATGACCCTGTGTTGATAAATCCGCGGGTCCAACCCCTTCATATCCCGGTAATCCCATGCAAACACATCAAAGAACTCTCGTAGCAACTACAACAAGTTATCCTGGAAGGTCTCGGATAGTCCCGCCTTAATTTTTACTGGTCCTGGCTTGGTGTGATCACCTAAATTGTAGGTAACCAATTGATCTTCCAGTACGTAGAATTGCTGGGGCATCCCCAAATCGTCTCTTGAGCGAAGTAATTATTGGAGCATCGTATCATCCAAGGTCTATTCTGTACTTGACTCGTGCTCACCGGTCAGTGGTACCATCGTATAGGTTGCCGGACTCCAGTTATCAGCCACCGTTTGTAAATCTACAGTGCCAAGTGCCATCAGATCCTTGTTGGCTGTAAGAAAAGCTTCCTCTTCATCATCAGAGAGACCATCCAACATGTGTATAGGCTCCGTTAGATATGGTTGTGCATGTAAGTCACAAGGTTTCATATCGTTCAGTGGAACAACATATTTCCGGTGGTTATTTTTAAAAACTATCTCATGTGCTGACCAATCTTGCACTACCTTAGCTTGTTTTAGCCAGGGACGTCCAAAGATCAGATTGTAGTCCAGGCTAGATTTTGGTAAGTCTAGCACAATGAAGGTCATTTTGAAGACAGCACCTTGTAGAGTAATCGGAATGTCTCGCACGAAGTACACTCGATGGACTCGCGATTGATCAGCCATGCATACAAAGAATTGAAGAGGTTCAATTTGCATCCACCCCATCCATTTGCAAAGTGCTGTTGTTGCTATGTTTACGCCAGATCCACCATCAATTAAGAATTATGTGATTTTATGGTTTTTGTACCATACCATAATCAGTGGTACCGTATGGTCCACCATTGGGTAGAATTCCGATTGGATTGTGGCTGTTGCGGGAGCACTCGAGGATGCTGGACTAACCTGCTATTGGAACTATTGATGCACTCCAGGGATCAAAGCCAGTAATTGACCCAAGGGCAACATAATTGATGCCTTGGACAGAACATCCCACACCGAATCAGTTTTGGTTATTTTCAGTATGATCTCCGGTATGGACTCTGGTACTGTGTGAAACAGGTTTCGCCCTTTTGGTACTTTCGGCCGTATGCTTTGCTGCGTCACCAGAACTGGGTCAGGGAACACGGTTTGTTCCTGCGTTGCACAGTTGCTTGCTTTTGTAAACGGCTTCTATTGTTCATGAATTCCAGGTTCAAAAATCTCTGCAGTTAGCTGTAATGGCTTTCCTGAACGTGTTTGGACCACTGCTGATTGCGTGTCTACTACTGAAATGTACACCATATTCGCCATTGGATGTTGTCGTTCCTTTTTCTTTTTATCGTACTCGGCCACATCTTTACAAAATCTTCAGATATGTCCAATTTCACCATAAAAATGACATTTAGGGGGTGGAGGAGATGCACCTTCTCCTGATGGACCTGCATTCCACCGAGCTTGTCCAAAATTATTTGATCGCCCTCAATAATTCCTATATCCCTGGTACATGGTATTCCTCATCTATGGTGGTACATAATGGCTGGCCAGTCACTCTTGTTCCTGAATGATGGCATTAACAACTGCTCTGTTCTATATCTTTGCATTATACAGACAAGTCTCCATAGTGTGGTCTGTTGTATGGCAAATGGCACAATACATTTGATTCAGAGCGCATGTTGAGCTACTGTGCCCTTGATTTTTGCATTTGGTACAGTAAATTTGTTTCAAAGGATCCTCGTTGGATTGCCTGGATGCTTTCAGCCACTCTAGATCTTCAGTGAATCCACCCATTTTATTTTCTAATTGTAACGCCATAGCAATTACGACATCCAAAGTCATTCCACCCACACTCCGTATGATCATGCTCTGCTTTAATTGGGGCTTTAATCCATTGATGAACCACTGAGTGATAACGTCCTCTAGTAGATTGGCATGCGCTAGTGGTAACTGTCATAAATGAGTCTGAAATAGCATGGCATAATCCTATACATTTTGGTGTGGCTTATGCCTATTATTCTGCAGGTAATCAAAACTTTCGGCTGGGTTCTTCTTTAACCGAAAGCGTTGCAGAAAGGCATCCTTCACATCATCATACTGCCGGAAGTGATTCAAATCGTATTCTATTAACCAGCGAGCAGCTTCATTAACCAAACTTGACTCGAATACGATGGCTTTATACGCAGGGTCTGTTGGGTAATTCAAAACTGCATAATTAATCTCAAAGGTCTGCACATGCACGTCGGGATCATCTCCCGAAAAAGCTCCAAATTTTGTGTATGTGACCCCCGCTAGTATCAGACGTGGTGGAACAATCTGTTGCTGCTGTTGTTGTTGCTGTTGTTGTTGTTGTTGTTGTTGTTGTTGCTGTGAGCCACTCATGGTACTATTGTTGTTGGCGTTGTTGTTGTTACCTGAATTTTGAGGAAATATGTCTTGATATTCCGGGACTGTATGATCAACTTTCTCACTTTCCGGTCCTAAGATATCGTTTAACCGATTGCTTAGCTCAAAATCTAATAGCCCTTCCTCAACTTTAGTGCCGAAGTTGGCTAAACTTGCACCGAAAAATGGTGAACGCAGTAACTTCCCATTGAACAGCACCACAGTTTCACCTAAAAACTTTGAATCGCCACCAGGTAATACCGAAATCTCATCGAAAATCACCGAATTCTCACCGGACCGGGCTGCACTATCACCGAAAGCATTCTCAATGGATAACGTGAACCTATCACCGAAAGCAACCAAATTCTGATCGGATGAGGTAGGACTATCTCCACACTGTGCCGCAGTAAAACCAGAAATCACCGTACTTTCTTCAGAAGGGAACAGACTCTCACCGAAACACATCGGATTCGCGCCATGTGCTACCGAACTGCCATCGGAATTGTCGTTGGCTGGCTGGACTGAACCTTCTACAACTGGACTTAATTGTCCTGCACTTCTACCACCAGGGGGTGTTCCTAATAAGTTTGGAACTGCCTAGGGATGTTAATCTCTGCGATATTTGGGGTACGATTCGCCGAAACGTATTATCGGCATATATCAAAGAATTCTTTGTTAGTCTTTAATCTTCTATGCAACTGACTACTCCATTTCCCACAGATGGCACCAGTGTTAAACCTTTACTGTTTAAAGTTAATTCAACTCTGGGTTCTTGGGATGGTTAGGGGTCTATAAACAGAGAACCTGTTTGTATTTTCCCAAATCTACAAATTTATTATATCCATTCACAAACTTACACACATTAACTGTTTGAATATGCTTACGGAATACTTCAATACTACCGCACAATTAACTGTGTACTTCTTCACTTATCGCGTTAACCCGTTAATCTTAATACTTCATTAAGAATTAATTAATTATTAAACTTAATCAACATAATTGATGAAATACTCAGACTACACAGAGTTTCGGCAAACTGCGCTTCACTTCCGGCTATCGCCCAGATGAAGAGTCGGACAACACGACACCTTCTGATTCACGCGACTCCTCTTTCATTAATGAGTAAAAAGCTACAACTTTTGCGCTATGCCTTTTTAGTATGCGTGCAACTTTTCAGGGTATATATTACAAAAATTATGAGTTCCTTTCTAGCGGCTCACAATGCCTATCTACCTTACCAACATATCATGTATGTACTTCCTTTGTGTGATGAATATACCTGAATCTGTATACACAAGTTCTAAGCCAAGGAAGTAGGTCAATAACCCTAGATCACTAATTTTGAATTCCTTCATCAATTGAACTTTTACCTGCTTGATACCATCAGAATCATTACTTGTAATAATGATATCATCTACATACACGTAAGTAGATGAACTGTGATTTATTCTTCTTAACAAACAAAGAAGATTCTTCCTTGCTTACCACAAAGCCTTGATGCTGCAAATAGGTAACAAGCCTATGGTTCCAAGGTCTAGGAGCTTACTTGAGACCATAGAGTGCTTTTCTAAGCTTGCATACATACCCTTCTTTTTCTTCATCTTCAAAACTTGGTGGTTGTGCCATATATAATTCCTCTGATATCCAACCATCTAAAAATGCATTCTTCACATCTAACTTATATAAATTCCAATTTTTTGATGCAGCAAGACTTACCAATACCCTGATTGTTGGCATCTTTGCCATAGGTGAAAATGTTTCTTCATAATCTACTCCATGTGTTTGGGCAAAAACCTTTGCTACTAACCTTGCCTTGTACCTCTTTATAGAATCATCAGAGTTCTTTTTAATTTTGTATATCCACCTTGAACCCATTACCTTCATATCTGGCTTCTTGGGAACTAGATCCCATGTGTGGTTTTCCTGCAATGCCTCCACTTCTTCCTACATGGCTTCTCTCCACTCTTTCTTCTTCCTAGCCTCTTCAAATGAAGAAAGCTCCTCTGCCATAGAATCTTGAGTGATGTACACAAAGTGCTTTGTGACTAAGGATGTATCATATCCATACCTTATGGGCTTCTTAATTTCTCTTTGTGATCTCCTTAAGGCTTGATTGGAATACTCGGGTAGATCCTCTAATTGCTTGTATTTGAATTTGCCTTTTGACTTCCAAGCTCTGAAGTCAATCCGTTCCTCATCTTTTGAGTTGATGTCCTCTGCTTGGTGTTGATCTTCTTTGGTTAGGGTTGGAAAATCGTTTTCCAAATCATATGGTAACCTGACTTTCCTGCAATCATCTTCAAACTATGAATTATTCTCATCAAATACTACATCCGTACTAACTATGAATGCCTTGTTAATGGGATTTTATAGTCTATATCCCTTTTGATTCTGATCATACCCAATGAATATGCATTTCTCAGCCTTAGGGTCAAGCTTCCCTCTGATTTGTGATGGGATGTGTGCATAGGCAATGCACCCAAATATTTTGCAATGATCCAATGATGGTCTCCTACCATTCCATGCTTCATATGGTGTCATACCATCCAGTGACTTGGATGGAAGCCTATTGACCAAATAGGTGGCTGTGGATACATCCTTTGCCCATAAATAATTAGGTAATTTTTTCTCATTTTACATAGCCCTAGCTGCTTCAACAATTAACTTGCTCCTTCTCTCTACCACTCCATTCAATTCAGGAGTATACATGGTTGTTACTTCCCTCTTTATGCCTCAGTCCTAGAGAAATAGATAAAAATCATATGAAAGGTACTCACCACCTCCATCAAATGTGATTCTCTTCAGGCTCCTTCATGTTTGGTTTTCAACTAGTGCCAAATACTTCTTGAAACATGTAAATACCTCTTATGCTTCATGAAATAGAAAATTCTCCACCTACTATAATCATCAATAAATGAGACATAGTACCTTGAGCTTGAAATGGATGGATCTTTGCTAGGACCCCACACATCAGTGTGTACAAGCTCCAAATAATCTTCATGGATACATCCTTTCCTGTTGAATGGTTTCCTATAAGCTTTTCCAAATTGGCAAGCTCAAAATTTGTATATCATGTGCTGCTTGGTCACATTGGGAATGCCAGACATACTGTAATCCCTGCAAATTTGCTTCAAAGTTCTCTCTCCTATATGCCCTAGCCTTTTGTGCCATATTTCCAACTCAGATAGGGTTTGGTCTCTATAACTGAATAGTGCTATGTTTCTTGTGTCTTCAATTTCAAAAGTAAACAATCTACCTGACTTCTCACCTTTGGCAATCCTTTTGAATCCTTGTTGGGGGTCTGCAACATATGTTCCATGCTTAGTGAACCTGACTTATAGACCTTTCTCTACAATCTGCCCAACACTAATTAGGTTTTTGGTTATAGTAGATACATATTGAACTTTGCTCAAAAGGTTGTTACTACCATCAGATGTTTTGACATTTCCAATTTTCTTGACTGAATGTTTAATGTCATCACCTATTTGTACTTCATGCTTCCCCTTGGATTCTTCAAGATCAGATAATAGAGCTACATTTCCTGCCACATGATTGGAACAACCTGAGTCAATGTAGAAAAGATGCTTATCATCTTTACCTTTCCTGGATGTCATGTTCATGATGAGCAGAGAGTCTTCTTGATCTTCAGTATTGTTGTTGAAGTCCCTTCTCCCTCTAAAGCCTCCTTGATAGTTGTTATTGTTGTAGCCTTGATTGTAATTATGGTTGTAGTTGCCTCAACCATTATTGTACCTGCCTCTAGCTTGTCCATAGCTTCACTCTATGGACGCCCCTTCCCCTTTGTTTCCTTGTATGTTTGTAGCAATCTTCTGTAGTGTGGTTGTTGAGACCACATATGTTGCATGGTGAATTGTTGTAGGATCTCCCCCTACCTGGTTTTCCTTCTCTACCCCTACCTCTAGCTCTTCCTCTTCCTACATAATTAGGTTGAGAGGTACTAGCCTCTTCTGTTGACACAACATAAACTACGGAATTTGTCACGTCACAAGAACTAAGCTAGAGTGATATTAGAACACCTCTATAATCATCAATAGCTTAGCAACCTTCTGAAATTGAAAAACTTTATTACTGTGTTTAGTGAAAAAACAAAATTTCACTTTATCGAAACTTTTCCTTTTCTTTAAGTCTCAATTCTGATCTAACATTCTTCAACTTTACAATTCTTTGTCTGCTTATTGTTAGATATTATTTTTGTCACTTAATTGTACCAAAAATGTGTTTTAAACTCACTGGAATCTCACCGGAACTTCACCAGACTGTTACTGGAATATCACCGTAATCTCACCGTAATTGCACCAGAATGTTACCGTAATCAATTGCAATTTTGTTTGTGTTTACTTCAAATGATTGTAAATGAAGTAAGGTAGTAATACCTGAGCTTCCTTCAGTGAATGAACTATATCTGAAGTTTGAGGAAAAACTTCATCAGTTTTGGATGCCTTTACTGTTGGACATAGTACTATGTGTACATGTCCCATTTCACAAAACTCTTTTGATCAGTTTGTAGTTTAGACTAGTAGCTTCAAAATAAGTTATCACTCATGTAAAACTTTACACTATACTATGAGATCTAACTTGTAGAAGTACAGTAAAATGTGCACTGAGAAAACTGTAACTATTAACTAACTTTCACAGTGAAATGAAATTACTTTGAAATCTTCACACAAGAAGAATACACTCAAATTCTTCTACACAAACATGTGTTTTCTATTAGAGAAGATGTGTATAAAAATGTCTTGGCCTCACTTTGCTCATAGCCATGAAAAACTCTCCTATTCTGAGTAGTTCTTCCTTACCATCTCTCTTACAGATGAATACCCGACTGTTCAGGTTCTATTATTCATCTCTACATACATGCACTTCCTTCTACTCTATGCGCTCTCTTCTCCTCTTACTCTCACCTTATATTTCTTCTATTCAAACTCACTTATATATACATATTTGTTATGAGATTCAAAACTTGTAATTCTGGAAGTTTCTATGTGCTAGATTACAGTTGTGAATTTGTCCCTTCACTAAGGCTTGATTTTCGAAATGTTTTGTTTCTACTTCTCTTTGTCTTTCTTTATCCTTCATATGGCTTCATGTCCTTATGTATAATTAGTGAGTGAATCATCAACAGTTTCCCCTCAATCACTAATTAGCATCTTCTGATCTTTCATATATTCTTCTTTTCTTTTATTCTTGCCATTTCTTTGAATCTGCATGTCTTTACTCCATCCAAGCTCTTTGTCATAATATCTGTGATCTGATCTTTTGTAGGAGTGTATAATATTTCAATCTCCTTCTCCATTACCTTTTCCCTCAGGAAATGATATTGAATCTCTATGTGCTTTGTTCTTGCATGAAATACTGGATTTGTTGCAAGATACAACAAACTCATATTGTCTTCATGTATGATAGGTGTACCTTGATCAATACCCAAGCTTTTGAACAAGTTCTGCATCCATATCACTTATTTAGCTGCTTCCACAAGTCCTTTATACTCAGCCTCAGTTGATGATAAAGCCACTGTATGCTGCTTCTTTGAAAACCAACTGACAAGATTATCTCCTAGGTATATCATATACCCATGTGTTGACCTTCTATCATCTTGACTTCTTGCCCAGTCTGAGTCACTATACGCTCTCAGCTTTATATTTGATGTGAAAGGATAATATAATCCTTCCTTTATGGTTCCTTTGATATATCTAAGAACTCTTTGTCCTGCAATCCAATGTTGATCCTTCGGACAATGCATAAACTATGAGAGAAATCCCACTGCATAGCTAAGATTAGGTCTTGTTAGCGTAGCATAAATCAAGCTTCCCACTAAAGATTGATACTTCCTCATATCTTTAAACTCTGCACCATCATATTTGCTGAGTTTATGATTGACTTCAAGCAGTGTTGAAGCTTCTCTACAATTCTCCATGTTAAACTTCTTCAATACGTTGAGAAGATACCTTTCTTGTGACACATATATGCCATGATCTGCATAAGTGATCTCCATTCCAAGAAAGTATGACAACTTTCCTAGGTCACTTATCTTGAATTCTTTTTCAAGTAATCTCTTCACCTCCTTGATTCCTTCATTCGACGTTCCTGTGATTATAATGTCATCTACATAAATACAGATGTAGATCATACCTTCATCTATTCTCTTGATGAGTAGACTTGCATTTGCCTTTGAACTTTGGTATCCAAGATCATTGAGATACTTTACAAGTCTGTAATTCCAAGCTCTTGGAGCTTGCTTTAATCCATCGAGTGCTCTTCTTAATCTGCAAACATGATTTGGACGACTGGAACTCACAAACCCTTCAGGTTGTTCCATGTAAACTTCATCTGATATATATCCATTTAGAAATGCATTCTTTATATCCGACTGACCTAGTTTCCATCCTTTTGATGCTACTATAGCAATCACTGTTCTTATAGTTGACATCTTTGCCACTAGACTGAATGTCTCATCATAATCTATGCCATGCGTCTGAGCATAACCTTTGACTACCAGTCTAGCTTTGTATTTGGCTATTCTTCCATCTGCAAGCTTCTTGACTTTGTAAACCCATTTATTTCCAATCCCTTTCTTACCATTTGGTTTTGGAACAAGTTCCCAAGTCTTGTTCTCCTCAAGCGCATTTAACTCTTCCTTCATTGCTTCTTCCCATTGTTTCTTACCTTTTGCTTCATTATAATTCTGAGGTTCTTCATCTTCCTTTACTAAGTAGGCATAATTTTTTTGAGTCAAATAAGAAGTATCATAGGAATACCTTGTCGGTTGTTTCCTTAATCTGTTTGACCTTCTTGGTTCATACTCTTCATGTGTATCTAAATATACTTCTTCATCAAATCTCGGTCCATCTTCATTTCTCATAGCTGATCCAATCCTGGATGTACTTGCTTGCATATAATCTTCATCTCCATTTACCTTCATATGTGATTTACCTTTTTCATTTCTCCTTACCTCTTCTTCAAATGTTTCATCATTATGCTCTTTATCTGCATACCAGCTCTTTCCTTCATCAAATGTCACATCTCCGGAAACAATAAACTGTTTGGTTAAAGGACTCCATAACCTGTAACCCATCTGCTTTTCATCGTATCCAATAAACACATATTTTTCAGCTTTTGGTTCAAGCTTATGTCTAAGCTGTGATGGTATATAAGCATAAGCGACTAATCCAAACACTTTGCAATGATCAAGTGTTGGTTTCTTACCCCACCAAGCTTCATAAGGGATCATTCCATTTAAAACTGTACATGGTAATCTGTTTACAAGATATGTGGTTGTATTTATAGCCTCAACCCAAAGATAATTTGGACAATTCTTTTCCTTCAGCATTGCTCTAGCAAACTCAACTAGAGTTTGGTTTCTTCTTTCTGCTACTCCATTTTGTTGCGGTGTATACCTACAAGTTATCTCTCTTTACCTGCATTCCAAAGATAATCATTGAATTCATGAGAAAAATATTCTCCTCCTCCATCAGACCTTAGTCTTTTGAGTTTTTGTCTTGTAAGTCTTTCAGCATATGCATGAAAATGCTTGAAAGCTCCAAACACTTCTGATTTCTCTTTCAACACATAAAGAGTTATCCAACTTGTCGCATCATCAATAAAAAGAACATAATACCTTGAACCATTTATTGATCCATCTTTTGTTGGTCCTCATACATCTTTATGTATAAGTTCTAGCAAACCATCATGTTTGTAACCATTTTTTTGAAATGGTAACCTATGTGCCTTTCCCATTTGACAAGCTTCACATTTGTGAATCATATGTTGACTCTTCATATTTGGTAACCCTTTTACAGATTGTTTTTCCACCATAGTTTTGATTCCTTTTTCATTAAATGTCCTAACCTCTTATGTCAGAGGTCTAGTTCTGTAAATACTTCATCACCATGTGTGATCAGGGCTTGGCCAACACTCCCTTGTACTTTAAGAGTAAAAATTCTACCTTCCGTCTTACCATAGACAACTTGATTATATCCATTCTCTGGATCTTCAACAAATACTCCTTCATTTGTAAATCTGACTTGAAAGCCTTTTTCTACTATCTGTCCCACACTAATAAAATTCTTTGGGATTGTTGGAACATACAAAACATTTGTTAGCAGGTAAGCTCCATTCTTGCACTTTATTTTTCCAACTGAATGCACATTATGTTTTGTGTTATCACCTGTTTGTACTGTATGATTTGAAATGCCGTCTTCCAATTATGATAATAATTCTATATTACCTGACAAATGATTTGAACAACCAGAGTCAATATAGAATACCTTGAGGTCTTCATTTTCTGACACACTTATTGAATTCATCATCAATGTTATATGATTGTCATTCTGCGTATCATTTGCATAGTTGTAGTAGGTAGTGTTGTAAGACTGATTCTGCCCCCAACTTCTTGCTCCACCTCTACCATATCCACCTCTTTGGCTTTGTCTACCTCTTTGATATCTTCCGCCTCTGCCTCTACTATTGTTGTTTTGATTCTGACTTGATCCTTGAGAATTATGCCAGCAATCATGAGCCAAATGATTGCTTAATCCACAGATCCAACAAGTCTTCTTGTTGTTATTCTGATTTCCTCTTCCTTTTGTATTACCTCTACTTTTACTTCTGACATTACCTCTTCCTCTTGCATAATTTGCTTGTGTAGTCATCTGTTCTTCATCTTTTCCTCTACCTTTATCACTTTTCTTCTTACTCTTTGCATACATAGCAGAACTATGTCCTTTATCTCCATCTATCTTCAAATCTTGCTCAAATGTTAGCATTAGTCCAAGCAACTAATTTAAATCTGGTACAAAATGATTTAATGAAAGTTAAGTTGAGAGTACAAAAGGTTTCCACCTTTCATCTCTTCTCAGTCCGCAAGCAATTGTGCTATTAATCTGTGGTCTTCAATATCCTCATCAATAGATCCAAGACTGTTTGCCAAGTCCTTCATCTTAGTGACATAATCACTAATGCTTTGACTTTGCTTTTTCTTGAACATTGTAAACTCCGACCATAAGCTAGCCTTCCTAGCTTTAGTGGTGTTTTGGAAGTGATCTTCCAATGCGTTCCATATATCTTCCACTTTTTCCAAACCTCTAATGTGTGGTAACAAATGATCTGTAATGGTATTGTAGATATAAGCTCTTGCCGTTGCATCTTTCTTCTGCCACAGCTTCAAGGCTTCTAATTCTTCTTTCTTCGGTTGACTGTCGTCTCCAAAAGTAGGCGTCTTTTCTTCTCCTGTCACATATATCATTAAGTCCTTACTCATAAGTAAGGCTTCCATTCTCATTATCCATGCGGGATAATTATCTCTATCCAATTTGTCAATAGAAATATGATCTGCCATAGCTGTCTTTCCTTCTGCTGCAACCCGTGCGCTTAAAGAATGATAATACCTCTTGAAGTTTGTTGTGTATGAGGATACTTCAAAAATAATCTTCTGATGCCATGTGTCTTCAAATGCTTCACCTTTAAAAACTCTGATGAAGGATTTTCCAAAAAACTTCTTGTACCTTTGTTGTCTTCTGCTCTTCAGAACCTTTATGCTCTGATACCACTTGTTGATACAACATAAACTGTGGAATTCTTCACGAAACAA
The DNA here is from genome assembly GCA_020310875.1 of Ceratopteris richardii. Classification (NCBI taxonomy): domain Eukaryota; kingdom Viridiplantae; phylum Streptophyta; class Polypodiopsida; order Polypodiales; family Pteridaceae; genus Ceratopteris; species Ceratopteris richardii. Next base: position 129,200,110 of record CM035409.1, read on the forward strand.
GTTTTCTTCCTCTCCTGTTATGTATCCCATCAGATCTTTGCTCATAAGATGAGCTTCCATTCTCATAGACCAAGCTGGATAGTTCTCTCTATCCAACTTTTCAATTTGGAGACTATCTCCCATCCTTGCTTCACCTGTACTCTCAAATCTTTAGTCCTTATAAAGAATGAATGTACCTTAGCTTCGAATGTTGCTCCTTCTGATCCTTTTGATAACCTTTATGTGTCTTCCTAAAATCTTTCTTCACACTTTATTCTTTTGAACCTTCGACATGTAAAGTTTGTATGTCTGCAGCAGTCGGAGTCTTCCTTTCCTCAAATTTGATACTTCCTGCTCTGATACCACTGATGGAGAAAGTAAATCTCCAAAAGAATAAGCTATCCTTGATGTTAGACCACCTCTATATCAAGAATAACTTTAGACTCCACTTGATTTTGGAAAACAATTATCAAACTATCAAGAAATTGATCAACTGTGAAAAATTACTTCTCAGAAAAAGTCTGTTGCAGATTAATCACTCATTCACTAATCATTCATGTAAAGTTTTTTGTAAAACTTTGTAGAATGTGTCGCCTAGAGGTTTGGCACCTTCTCCAAGTTAAATAACTTCAAATGCTTGAGTAGATTGTGAGAAATGACTCAAACACTTTACCTATGTCTGAAACTCCATCTCTGTAATGATGACTTTGACATCTGTAACTTCTAAGCTATGGTTCTCCCAAACTATAGCCCGTTTAATCAAATGCTTTTAGCCATAGATGGCTTACCTCTCAACTTAAATGTTGAGTCCGTGTAAACCTTTACACTATGCACTAAGTACTGTCCATTTCTTTGACCATTGAATCTGCGCATGTTTCAGAAGACACTCAGAACTTTCTTACATATGAATGTTCCTATTTAAAATTCTCTCAGCCTGTTTGCAATTGGACTCTCAAACTTTAGCCATAGATGGATTAACTATGGACTTAGATGTGTACAAAAGGATTTCTCATAAGATTAAGCACAGAAGGAGAATTAGAGAAAAGATCGATGCGCCATTCTCTGAAAAACTTTCTCTTATCTTAACTCTTCATACATCTGATGGATGATACATACAATGTTCATCATCTACTCATCTATATTTCATCTCATACTCTCTTATGCTTACAATACGACTATAAGCATGTACTTATATACACATACAAGTCCTAATTCGTCATTACTTCAAGTATATTGAAGTATATACAGAACTAATGTACATATGATTTAAAGAACTTTGCTATCTGAATCTTTTCTTCATTCCATGAAGTTGATCTTCAATCTTTTCTTCATCTCTTTACTTCTAGCCTTTATGTAATCACTAATTGTTGATTGTTCTGCTCCAACAAATCTTCAACATTGTTAGCAGCAGACAAGGAACTGAAGGATTGACAAGGCATGGCAGTCAGAGAAGAGAGTCAGAGGGGAGAGAAGGCACAAGCAAACAAGGGAGTCAACGACGATCTGACAAGTAGGCCAATAATTTTCTTCATGAAGAAGCAAGTACGAGCATTCACGCAGATCTAACACTAAGGCAACCCTTTAATTTTTCAAAACCCTTACACCAATTAAAAGTGATTCTCATCACTAACAACCCCTGTAAATACCATGTTCACCTTTTTGTGGCTCCATTTTGTGCAAGCCGAGGAGTCCTCGAGCTTGAGGAGCCTTAGAAGTAGTTGCTTACCAATTTTCGTATTTTTTAGATCTCATTTGAGCCCTCAAATAAGCCCTGGAACCTAATTCTTAACTAGGCCGGACACTAGGTCTGGACAGGGCCAAAGCTAGTCAAAAACTATAAAAGGAGCTAAAGAGCTCATTTTTGAGGTTGGATTGTAATTGAAATGAACTTGTAAGAGCTTCTTGAAAGTAATCTAAGAACTCCATTGCTTTTCACTCTTTGTCTTGCCGTGTGTGCGCGTGTGTGTGTTTATGTGTGTGCATGCTTGTGTGCTTCTCACTCATGCACTTGTGCCTCCACTTGCTCGAGGTCTTCATACCATCCTCATGTCTTCCCGGATTGACATTAAAGGAGGTGCTACTCATCACTGAGCTACACCAAATTTTGGCGTCGTTGCCGGGAATCGAACTTTGAGGACGAGCGTGTGATGGTAAGACGTAGAGTTGACGCGTTGGAGTTGTAGGTATTTTCTTCACTTTCATCTATTTTCTTGTTTTTTTCTTCACCATCTTCATCACCATCATCATCATCACCATCTCCCACCTCCATCTCCATCATCACGGAAATTTTCAGTTTTGATCATTTCACCATCTCCACCTCATTTCCTTCATTCTACTTGTGAGAGAGAGCAAGAGAGCGATATTGCTTGCACTGTTTTTGCATGTTTCTTGAGCATTTTTGCAGGTTCTTGCTGAATCATCATCCCCAGCACTCTGCACAGGTACGAAACTCGTCGAATCTATCTCGCAGTCGCCAGCCTCTGTCGATCGCGATCGACAGAAAATTCGATCATTTGGTAAAACAAAGTTCACCACTAGCACAAGCATGATGAGCACATCCCAAATCACCTAAAACAGTAGAAAAATTCCGTGTTTTTTTGTCAATTGCGACCGACAGACCCTGTCAATCGCGACCGATAGACCTATCGATCGCGACCGACAGACTTCACGACCGACAGACTGCCACGTAGGACCCTGTCAATCGCGATTGACACCGTCGATCGCGATCGACAGCCACGACCGACACCTCTGTCAGTCGCGATTGACACCGTCGATCGCGACCGACTGAAATTCAACGATTGATTGACTTTTACGCGTAGCCATGTGTCCATTGCGACGGACACATCCCCGATTGACTGAAATCACGACGAAAAACCCAGAAAAAGTGTCGATCGCGATTGACACCATCAATCGCGATTGACAGAACTCATGACCGACTCTGTCGATCGCGATTGACACTGTCAATCGCGACTGACGTGTCGATCGCGACCGACAGGCCCCGACGGACACCTCTATCAATCGCGATTGACAGACCTGTCGATCGCGATTGACAGGCTTTTCGGCCAAAAAAATTAGGGTTTTTTATTCTAAGCTTTGGGGATAGTTTTTGGGCATATTGGTCTAGCAATTAGTGAGTTGTGAGGTCCCTACACATGTGTTGTTGAGAAAAATCCTGTGATCTGTTAGCCTGTTTGAACCCTGTTTAGCACCAGAACCCTGAACTGACATAACTCTCTCATACAAAATCCGTTTGCTGTGATTCTTGTTTTGTTGGAAAGCTCGTGGGAGCACAACCAAAACATCGACTGGTTATGGTTAAATTAAGATCAGGATTATTAGATTGGGTATTTTGAAGTTGACCATACCCAGGGGGAACAAAATTTAGGGATCGCTAGAATTGTTTTTCAAAAACTCACAGTGCAAATTGGTCTTGAGCTAACTTTGGAACTCTGACAGATCTATTGAGAGCATCGAAGGGCATTCTAAGCAAGAGTAAGTGCAAGCTTGGGAATACGCTTCCTGGGCACTCAAGGGCAACCAAGAAGGAAACAAAAGGTTGGAAATTCTCAACTCCCTTTGTCAATTCCTAGCTTAGGCTAAGAACGACTAGTGATAGGAGTAAGCCAGGGCGGCGATAGGCATCTATCAAGTTGAAGACTACCTAAATACTCAAAGTTCAAGATAACTACATAATCTTAGTACGATTGAGAATCCTAAAGGAAAAGAGTTTAACGTGGAACAATCAACCTAAAAGTACGAAGAACATTCAAGAATTCCTGACGACGTAATATCAGACAAGACCTTAAACACGATAAATAACTAAAAAGAGTCAAGTGACTGATACCAATTGATCGGCAACGAGGTTGTACTCTGGGCAAAAATCGGGCTACTTAACTAGGCATATGAACCTTAGATCAGGACGGCATTTAGTAAGGGAAAGACAAAGCCTTAGGTCTTCTGAAGCTAGCATCAATCATACTGCGAGGTCTTGGGCCCAGCAGTTGAGTCACCACTCGCATTACCCTAGCTCCGATACTAGTGAATCAGAGATGTCTCAAGGCATGGACAGACCTACGGGAAGTTCAGGAGTGCCATACTTGCACATAGTAGAAGGCCCTTACAAAACACAACTGGAATACCTTAGGACCAACCGATTAGGTGCTAGCATCTATGAGGACGGTCTAGGAAGATCCGTGGTCTAGATTAAAAACCCTGACCAATCCATTGGGCTAGAGCACCCCGCTGTCAAGTTTGAAAACGGAGCATACTTGGACAAAGAAGGAACCATATACGTAGTCACCAGTCACCTAGATAGGACGGACGAATTCAGAAATGTGATCTCATAAGTAGATTTAGGTGACTTGGAGCAAGGAAACATGGGTACAGAACCTAGAACCCCTCGAGGCAAATCGGTTCTCACTAGGATTATCACACCAGAGTGGATTCCCCAGGATAATAAGAGCATAGATTTGCTCCTCAATCGAGAAACTGACGAAGCCTTTTGGAGGTATAAATATGATCAGCCAACTGATATAGGAACAATCATGATCTATGAGTTTAAGGATCCTGATAGCCCAGGTAGAGTGACCTACTTAGATCACGCTTCGGAGAGGATCTTTGTGGTTACGGAAAATGATAGGCATGCTTACACTTGGAAGGGTGAATTTGTTTTCCCCCAACCAAGATCGAACGTGTCCTTTGGTCACCCAGGAGCTGGAACCTCCCACACTCACGGAACTCAAAGAGACAGACATAGAGATAGGCCAGAAGTAAGCTTTGCCACCTCAGGGGGCAGAGAAAGAACGAGGACGGAAACGAATAGAGTAGAACCTGAGATGCTTAGAGCTCACAGGAATCAAAGAAATGCGGATGAGTTCCCTCTACCACGACCTAGAGAGCACACAAGGACTTTGAGACCGACTCAGCTAGTTAAGTCCATGAAGAACTACTTCGATGGCACTGGAGATCCATATGATCATGTGGCTGAGTTTAGGCAAGTCTTGAGAGCTGAACAAGTGGAGGATCTATTCACGTAGTACAATGCCTTTGGTCTAACCCTTAGGAACACTGCCCTGACATGGTTTCAGCCACTAAACGAGAGACAGTTCAGGAGCATAGACCAACTCCTAGAGGCTTTCATTATTGAATTCTCTAAGAGTGGCATAAGGCATAATACCTCCTCATTGATTCACAGCTTCAAGCAAACCCCTCAAGAGACCGTGAGACTTGCAGGAAGAAGATTCAGGCAATACTTAGAGAGATGCCCTACCCCTGAGTTACCCACGCCAACTAAGCAAGTGGCTTTATTCCTGGATGGATTGCTAAGTACCAAATTGAGATCCTATGTGTACTTGAAGGACCCTAGGACTATAGAAGAGTGTGTACGCATGTGCATTGACGTTGAGGATAACCTAGGGGAGGAGTTAGAGCTTTCCAAGATATACAAAGATTCAGATAATGCCTCTAGCCACTCTTCACGCAATCCACATGGATTGAGGAACTTGCAGAGAAAGTTGCTCAGAAACTAGGTGTCTCTAGTAAACAAATCCCAAGGTTCGCCCCTGTGAAAAGGTGCTATACTTGTGGTGGCGACCACATGGCGAACGTATGTCCCATTATGGCTCAGCCCCAAGTAAATCCTAGTATCCAGTACTGCACCATAGAACGGAGGTACACCAATCACACCGCACAAGATTGCCCCTACAATAAGCAAACAGTTAGGCAAACTTACCCTCAACCCTATCCACCGCAAGGAAGATACCAGAACCCATACCCTCCACAGCCATATGGCAGGCCACAACAACCTTATCAACAACCATACCAAAACCACCAAAGGCCTCAGCCTGTGTTAGCTCAACAACCCCCTGCCCCAGCTAATGCGATCCCAGTAAAATATGCAGCAGCAGAAGAAAACCTGAATAGAGCGATAGTCCCTGTAACACCATTGCTTTCTGAAAGTGACCCCAGTGACCATAGCTTTGATTCTACACATGTTGATAGCCCCCAGGCCTACTACATGCAGTCTCCTGAGCAGGGTGAGTCTTACTATAGTGAAGAGCCAAGTGAACCTAGTTGGGAGTCAGATTACACAAACGTCATGTATGCAAACCCCAACCCTAGGCCTCAACCTAGGCAGGTAAGACCCCCATTCCCTAGAGGACCATGCTACAGATGTCAGGGAGATCACCTCATTCGTGATTGTCCCTTACCTCCACCTACACAACCCCAGTCAGTGATGATCCAGGGCTTTTGCCAAGAATGTGGGAAGGAGCACCTCTTACGAGATTGCCCAAAGAACCCCAATAATATGCCAAAAATCACTCCTATCAACGTTGTTGGGTTAGTGGTAGACTCCACAGGGAGCGTGACTTCCACTGCACCAGTACAAGTAATCACTAGAGCCCAAGCACTGCAGCAAAACCAGGGTGTAGGCCAGGAAAAGAGCCCAGATGTTAGTGAGACAGAGAGCATGACAAAGAAAAGGACTAGAGCATGGAAAGATAGTCGGGAAAGAATGAAAAGACAATGGGCTAAAAAGATGAGTGAACTTGAGGAAAGCATAAGAGAAACCAAAGCCAGGATAACTGAACTCACATCTCAAACTCCCTCTCACACTACCCCACCACCACCATTCCCATCGCCATCCGACCAGCCACCTTCCAACCCGCCTCACCTAATTCCACCACCCCCTCGAGTAGGATCAGTCCTAGCAGATCCCATTCCCGAGGACCTTAATATGATGCTTAAAGCATATCACGCCAGAATCCAAGAAGGGCCAAACGTGACTTATCATGCAAAATGCTATCCTAGAGCAGAACTAGAGCTAGAACGAACCAAAATTTGTGCTAAGATGGTGGAATTGGCTCAGACCATGTTTGAGGCCAGTCGCCTATTTAACATCTCTAGTTCAGCGAAGACACAGTTGCACTTTGATGGACTGTTAGAAAGAATAGAGAAGCTGATTGCACTATCAGAAAAGGAACCCGCCTCTCAACACAAGGACAAGGCAAGTGAAAGATTAAGCATTCCTGCTCAGGACGCCTATGTGCCTGAAGCCTATGTGCCTGAAGCCTATGTGCCTAACTCTACGGAGCTAGACACATCATCTTCTATGAATCGGTTCACACCAGAATTCCTACGCGAGATTCAAGAAGACAAATGGGCTAAAGAGAGTGAAGTCCCTCCTCCTATTGAGCTTGTGGATGATGCACACGACCAATTCCCACAAGACATCCCATCCATTTATGAGGAGCAGGAGAGCACCCACTCTCAGGAAAGATTAGATTTTGAGTCTAACTCTCTACAAGAATTACCCCACTTCACAGGCCCATGGGAAGCTAAGTCTACTTGTATGAGAGCACCCACGGTCATGGTACGAAATGAGGACTCAGTCTTACCTAGGAACACAGAGGTAGTGAAAAACACTAAAGTGCAGTGCAATCTCAAGTTAGAAGAGCTACTCAAGGTTAGACCTGAATTATGGAAACATGTCGCCAAACAAGTACCAGAGATAGCAAAACCTCGTTCCCAGGTAGGATCCCAAAGGATAGTGCAGGAAGTACCCTTGGATAAGATAGGAGATATGTGTGAAGGTGAAGAAGGGAACACCTATCTTCCCATTACCTACCAGGAGTACACCACCAAGGCAATTTTGGACTCAGGTGCAGGAGTCGCAATTGCCACCACTTCCCTATGGAAGCGTTGGGGCAAACCAGCACTCAGGCCAACGAGAATGAAATTGCAGATGGTCGATGGTCATATTGAGAGACCCTTAGGATTGCTAGAAGGAATAACTCTCACCACCTGTGGTGTCGAGTTTGAACATACATTTGCTATATGTGACTTCAGCAAAAATCATGCCTATGAGATGATCTTGGGAAGACCCTTTATGCGACAGTTGCAAGTGGTACAGGACTGGGGAACCAACTCCTTGTACCTACAACACTTAGGTGTTACAACCAAAGTGAATCTCAAAGATTACTCTCATAGAGATGTCCCTCCTATCCAATGGAACCCCATCCATCAAGCCAAAGATGATACAGAATCGGTGCATTCCATAGGGTCAGGATCCTCATGGATGCATGAAGACACTCACTTATGGATGTGTAAGGTAGCAGTAGAAGAAGAGAAGAGAGAGAAAGCTAGAGAGGTAGGTGCAAAAGAAAACCATAGATCAATTCAAGACCCAGCCTATGCACCTGTAGTCTTTCCTGATGAGGAATTTGAACCCCATGGCTGGGCAGAAATCCTAGCAACAATGGATGTAGCCATCAATGAAGAACAATGGACACCTCACTGTGATGAGGATGGCTATGACATTTCAGTCTTCTCCATAGAGCCAATCATGGGAGAGGCAGTTCTAGAAGAATGCGAACCTAGCCCTGATGCATTTGAGGATGCAAGTGACTCCGATCTAGAGTCAATCATTATGGACCCACCATTTGCATCAGATGAAGAATACTTCCATGAAGTAGAATTTCAACCCCAGAGGCATGGAGAGCTTACAAATGATGTAAGACTAGCAACACATGTGACCCCCAAGGAAGAAGGAAAGAAACGAAAAAAGAGAGAAGTCTCACTAGAAGAGGAAGAATCTTTGTTTGAGGTCCCGGAAAATTTTAAGAAGTATGAGATAGACGACAGGAGAGTCATGATAAGAATGCCTAAACGAGAGGCACAAGTAGGAGAGGCCTATGATAACAAAGAAACCACCAAGAAAATAGTGGTAGCCCTAGAAGAGGGAGAGGAGAGATGTACTTACATAGGACATGACCTGACGGAAGACGAAGAGCACGAATTGATAGCCTTGCTAAGAGAATATAGAGATGTATTTGCTTGGAGTTACAAGGATTTGAAGGGTGTTGACCCAGACATACTCACACACCATCCCCATGACTTCAGATGCCAAACCCTCTAAGCAAAAGCCCTATATATATAATGATAATTACGCTGCTAAGATCAAAGAGGAGATAGATAGACTGGTCGAAGCTGGATTTATCTATGAAATTGAGCACACTGAGTGGGTATCCCCCATCGTAGTGGTGCCCAAAAAGAATGGAAAATTACGTGTATGCATTAACTTAAAGAAGGTCAATGCAGCCACAATCCGAGATAACTACCCGCTTCCCATCACAGAACATCTCTTAGGAAGAGTGGCAGGCAAGGAAGTGTACAGCTTCCTTGATGGATTTTCGGGCTACAATCAAGTAGCCATAGCTCCAGAGGATCAGCATAAGACAGCCTTTGCCACAGAATGGGGCATTTTTGCCTTTAGAGTAATGCCATTTGGGCTTACCAATGCACCAGCTACCTTCCAGAGACTAATGTGCCATGTATTTAAGGAGTTCTTGAGGAAGAACTTAGAAGTCTATGTTGATGATCTTTGTGCTCATTCCAACATTAGGCAAACCCATATTCCCGAACTCAGACAAATCTTTGACAAATGTAGAGAATATCAAGTCTGCTTAAACCTAGAAAAATGTGTTTTCATGGTCAGGCAAGGCAAGATTCTAGGGCACATAGTATCAAAGAATGGCATATCTACTGACGAAGAGAAAGTGAGAGCCATAGCAGAGCTACCCAGGCCAAGGAATGTCAAGGAAGTACAAGCTTTCATGGGACATTGTGGTTACTACCGCCGGTTCATTCACATGTATGATGTCATTGCAAAGCCCATGTACGGACTTCTGACAAACTTTGAGTGGACTGAGGAATGTGAGAATTCCTTCAAGGAGCTTAAACGAAGATTATGTTCAGCACCAATCTTGACCACACCAGATTGGAATAAGCCATTCCATGTTCACGTGGATGCATCCAATTATGCTATTGGGTGTGTGCTTGCTCAACCTACTGGTGAAGGTAGTATGGATCTTCCAATTGCCTATGCCAGTAGACAATTGAATGCAGCTGAACGAAATTATACCACTACAGAGAGAGAAGGCTTAGGCATGGTATATGCAGTCAAGAAATTTAGACACTATTTGCTTGCAAATAAGTTTAAATTTTTTACTGATCACCAAGCATTGTTATATCTCGTGAACAAACCATGCAATACAGGAAGATTAGTAAGATGGTTTCTCTTACTAATGGAATATGATTTCGAGGTTGTGGTAAGGAAAGGGAGGACTCATTTGAGAGCTGATCATCTTTCGAGGCTCACATCTGGAGAAGCCCCACAAGGAGTATCAGATGACCTTCCTGACGCTTACTTGTTTAACTTGGAAGTGGTACCGCAGTGGGCTAAGCCATTAGTGCCAGTATTGACATACGGACCTAACCATCCAGTAATAAATACGCAGGATAGAGAGGTAGCAAAAGCCCAAAAGTATCACATCATGGCTGGAAGTATGTACAAGCACACAGATCAAGGAATCTTGGCTTGTTGTGTAGAAGAGGACGAGTATGCGAAGTGGTTGCAATTAGCACATGTAGGTGCATTAGAGCAACACTACTCAAAACAACGAACCCTACAGACACTAAGGAGACTCGGAGTGCATTGGCCAACTATGGAAGCTGATGTCCAAAAGTTGTGCAAAGAATGCCCAATCTGTCGCACTAAACCACCGGTGGAACATGCCACTCTTTATCAAGTGTCCATAGTGCCAGATTGGAGTGAACCACTAGTATCCTTCCTGAGGACGAAAACATTCCCTCCAGACATGACTCTGGCTAGGAAAAGGAGTTTAGAACAAGAAGCCCAGGATTACTCACTCATTGGTGATAATCTATACAAGCGTGGTAAAGATGGTTACCTGAGGTTATGTGTCCATGAAAGTGAATATCTTAATATCTTGGAAACTGCTCACCAAGGTATAGCAGGAGGACACTTTGGACCAGATCGGGTGATCAAGGCAATACTATTTGAGGGTTTCTGGTGGCCGACCCTTCACATGGATGCACATACCTATGTGAAACGATGTGATGTCTGTCAGAGAACTCAGTATCCTATACGTAAAGATGAGATGCCACTGAAACCTATGATGGGTGCACATGCATTCTCTAAGTGGGGAATAGACTTCGTAGGTCCTATTAATCCCCCAGCTAAGGGTTCCCATGCAGAATATATCATTGTTGCGACAGACTATCTAACAAAGTGGGTAGAGGTAAAAGCCACGACGAAGAACGATGCTCAAACAACTGCTAAATTCTTGTTTGAGAATGTGTTCACTAGATACGGGCTACCTATAGAGCTAGTTAGTGATAGAGGCACTCACTTCTTGAACGAAGTGATTGAAAATCTACTCCAAGAATTCTTGGTAGTTCATAAGAAATCTGCCCCCTATCACCCTCAAGCAAATGGCCAGGCTGAGAGCACCAACAAGATCTTATGCAATGTACTGACGAAATTAGTGAACAATAAACGCTCTGATTGGGACAAACAGCTACACCATGCTGTTTGGGCATACCGAGTCGCCTACAAAACGGTACTCCAAGCCACCCCCTTTCAGATGGTATTTGGCCAAAACGCCGTGCTACCTTTGGACTTCTTAATACCTACATTGAAAGTAGCACAAGAGCATGAATAGACGGGTCATGAACTCTCCTCTAGACTTTTTGACCTTGAACGATTAGGAGAAACAAGACTAAGAGCAGTTGCAGGGATATATGCAGCAAAGAAACGACAGAAGGCATAATTTGATGCCCACGTTAAGGATAAAGGTTTAAAGGCAGGCGACTTAGTTTTAGTCTACACATTGAAGCAACATGCGGGGAAACTGGAGAAGAGAGGCTACGGACCCATGATCATTAACAAAATCTCAACAAGTGGAGCAGTGCAACTAGCCACATTAGAAGGCGATGTTCTCCCAAGTTATATCAGCGGATGCAGAGTCAAGTTGTATCAGGAACCTCTCACAGAGGAAATGCTAAGTCGACTCAATACTGCTAAGAAACGCAAAGAGGAAGAAAAGCGAATTCGAGAAGAAGCTCAAGCAGAAGCCCTAGAGCGCATACGGAGAATGAAATTAAGAAGACAAGGCAGAGAGCACCGTAGGCAAGATGCATATGCAGATCAAGGATATGACGTGGCTATGTGTGAAGTTTCAGGTATTAGCTCACATAGGATAACTGATCGACGTCCTTTCATAACCTTAGATATAGGACAAGGAAAGAGTGCAAGGACTGTAAGAGCCTTGATTGACTCAGGTGCAGCCACTAGTGCTGTTAAATTGTCCTACTGTCAAGAGTTGCAATTAACTGTCAATCCTGTGGAAGCATATCTCATAGGATTGGGAGGCGTGGAAACCTCTTGCATGGGCGAGGTGGAACTTCCCCTCTATATTCAGGATGAGGCAATGACAGTTAAAGTACTAGTATGTCAAGATGAGGACCTCACTGAACCCCTTGTCTTGGGTCAAGATTGGATCTATGACCAAGCAGTCAACTTAAACCTAAGAAGTGGACTTCTTCAGGTATGGGTCAATCATAGTCGAATTACAGTAGAGTTAGATAATGGAGCACTCAAGGAACTAGGAAAGGCACACACTCCTGGTCCTTCCAGGAGTACACATGAAGATGACCATGCTGTTCTCGTCCAAAACTATGTGTTGCAGAGGAATGATGTTCGCAAAAAAGGAGTCAGGGATGCAACGGAACTCCCTTCTTTTCCAAAGTCCAGAGGGAGGCAGCAGCCAAAGGTGGATCAAAGGCAGAAGAAGCAGAGTACTACCTATGTCGGAGATCAAAAGTACCTGCGCAGCAAAATGTCTCAGCTAGTGAAACAAGTGTGGGTGCAGAAAGGCGAACACCCGGTTGCACTCAAGCCAACCACACGGGCAAAGCCTCTTATTAGCAACCAACAACACGACACTAATAAGAAGTCTTTCAGAAGTTCTTCTGCTAACGTGAAGTCTATTTGGGTGCCCAAGAAGTCGATGAAGGCTAGCCCACAATCAAGACAAATTTGGGTGCCTAAGGCTTGTTTGCGGGCTCAAATAGCTACACCAAGACCACACCCTATACAGCATGATCCATTCACTTGCACAGCCGGCATCCACTCGTTTTCAACACTCAGGAACACACCAAGGCCCATGAGCACGAACATAATCACTTGTAAATGGGTCCCTAAAAGGCCTCATTTTCAAGCCGACACACCTATAAAGTTCTCGAGAGTCTCTACGAAACCAAGAGCAAAACCCATCCACTGCATTTGGCAGCCTAAGACTTGTAACAAACCCCCGGACCCCATTTGTAAATCCATGACAACCTACTAACCACATCACTATCACACTACATCATTCCACTTAGCTCTTAGGTCTACCGAACTCCTAACCACACACACACTCGCACCGAGCACTTACTAACCCATTAATCTCTCCCAACCCTCATGTTAATGTTGTAATGGGAACAACAACGGTTCTCTCTTGTCCTGTACAATGTTAACACATGTTTGTATATTCTCACAGAGACAGGAAGCAAGAAGTAACATGGCAGATACAGTAGGAACTAGCTCCCAGGCAGGCACCAGCCCCCAAGTTGTGGACATTGAAAGCCTTCCGGTCGAGGAGGAATTAAAGGAACGACCAGTGGCATTGAGGGCATTACATGCCATACCAGTTTAGAACCCTCCACAGGGGCACACAATGCCAGTCAGCAAAAATTCTCATTGGTTCAGTGATGTGGCAGGACCCCTAGGTGAAGGCAATTATATGTGGGAGGCAGAGATAGAATTCAATGGGCGCTGGGGCAGGTATCACTTTTTTACCAGGGAATTTGAAAGATTGCTGAATAATGAAGGATTGAAACCCATATGGAAGAAGGCAGGACTCTACGAATACTTCAAATTCCAATTTCCAAAGCCGGATTTTCTAAGATGCTCTTATTTGATTAGCACTGTTACTCCGAGCAAAGACAAAAAGGGATACAGCTCCTTTGTCCTCCCATCTCTCACAAGGGGCAATGAGCTCAAGCGCTTCAGATTAACTATCAACTTGGTAAGGGAAGCTTTGGACATGAAAGGTATGCACATTCCTACGGAGAAAGAGACTATGGTTCCAGACAATATGAAGAACAGAAATTTGACGAAATTAAAGGACATGGTCGCGATGACACCTACGATCGCCATTCATTTACGCATGGTCATGCAACATTTCGCATTCCCCGCGCAGGAAAGGTTCACAATGCCTCCCAAAAAGATCTGGTTTAGCCTCTACTTAGCAGATGCTTTTGATCTGACAATCAACATGCCTCACTGGATTATCGGCCAAATCCACTTGGCTCATCAAAGGTGGTATAAAAAACAAAAGTCTGTATTGTACGGATGCTGTGCACTCACCCGCATTGTATATAGATGTTTAGCGTATGATGTACCAGTACAGAGGGCTCTCATTTGGACCAGAGTGCAGGAGTTTCAACGTAGACTGTCAGCTGCAGGGCCTCCCTCAAAGAAGATGAGAGGCGCTGTCCAGATGCCTTGTGCACAAGCCCGCGGTGCTACCCTAACACCTGAAACAACTCCAAGGCTTCCCAGATGAGTGCAACCATTTACTATCAGGTTACCCAGGCACAGCACAGATGGCCCTAATCTTGTGTTTCCACCTGTACCTACGGATCTGGAATTTCCTCACGGATTCACTTTGGAAGATCTAACGGATGAAGAAGTTGCCAGAATCATTGAAGCTGTTAATGCGGAAGTCGAAGCAGAGCAGGGTAGTGGACAACAAACTGCTACAGAACAACCCCAGCCAAGACAACCAGAAGTGGTGGAAGTGGAGGATGAAGAAGAAGAAGGCCAAGAGGATGAACAAGAAGGATTTTCTGATGAGGAGGCGCATGACTATGAGCAAGAAGTTATACAGGAGCTAGAGGGTGCCCCAGCATATACAAAGGAGTTGAAAAAGCTCTACGATACCATCAACAGGGTCCAACAACAACATAAGTTATCCCTTGCAGCAGGAAAGGCTATCATGCACCAAATCCTTGAGGAGGAAGGAGTCGACGAACAATATCGTGCCACATTGGATATGATATCTGATGCTTTAGGAGTACCTGAGACAGTGCATACTGCCCTGGCACAATCACGCAGAACGGAAAGAAGATACGGAAGACGTCCCCCACGAGCAGGGAAACAGATGAATGTCTTAGTATCCGAAACACAAGGGACAGCCACGACCACGGGCACAGCACACACTGTGCACGATACTGAAGAGACCCATGTGTCCAGTGCACCCCCATCACCCCCCTTGCCACCCCCGCCTCCCACTCCACCACATTCACCTCCCATTACCAATGTAACAACCACCGTCACCGCCTCCGAGTCCACTGCCACGACTGAAGCACAAACCGCCAATCAACCCACACACCCTCTCAACACCTCCCTTGTATACACCTCCACTAACACTGTAATCCTAACGGAAGCTACTGACATCCCCATTCCCCCACTCACACTTTCGGGCAGTTCATATTCACAGCTGCACACACCACTGTACACATTCACCACAATCACTACACCCACAATTCCACTATTCACAATCACTCCCACTACTGCGTCCACCATGGATTTTATGGACATATCACCCTCCACCGCACCTCTCCCTCCCCCCATACGGCCACAATCTCCCATTTCCCCACCACCCACTTCACCATTTTCCAGCACCGCATTCACACTTCCCTTCCCCTTTCCCTTTCCTTCTGCATTTAACACCCTTCCTGCATCCACCCCCATTAATAATGTATTTAATAACATGTATCAGTGCATGTCTCAATTACAACAACACTATCAGCACCTCGATGCTCAACATACAAGTTTGTTCAGGAGTCATGAAGCATTACAAGGAAGATTCATTGACTTAGAGAAGGAGAAGAAACAATTACAACAGCAGTTTAGTGCATTGCAAGAACAACATGAGCAATTAGTGGCAAATCCACCGCAGCCAGATGCAGAAGAAAGACAACAAATGGATGATCTGCTACACTCCCAAATCACAGAGAACCTCAAGCTCCGCCGCAACATGGCTCTATTACGGAAGCATATGTCTGCAGCCCTAGAAGAAAATAGACGGCTTCAGACGCAAAACGAAGAGAACTTGGAAGTAGCCATGGAAGGTTCCCCACAAGAAATTGACCAGGAGAAGTTTAAGGCCATTCCCTCGGACAATATGCAAATCATATTGGAAACCCATGCTGATCTCCTCGAAGCCCATGCAGCCTTAGAAAAGGAAAGAGACGAACTACTAAGGCAATTGGCAGCTCAACCAGAACCACCCAAAGAAGTCCCAACCACAGCTGACACAACTGATGAAGTAGCAGCGCTCAAAGCACAACTCGAAGAATTACAAAAGAAAGTGCTTGAGTATGAACGCCAACCTTCCCCCTTGGTAGAACCAGAACCTGAAGACCTAGTACCAATCGAAGTAGAGGAAACTTTTGAGGACCCGTACGTTCCAATGCCAGCACCTGGAGGCAAGCAGACAACAGAGGGCATGGACACCATTGAGATAGAGGCCCCTGAATGGATGCAGAGATTAGAGAAAGTGGCCACCACCCATGATGACAGGGTAGTAGTTCAAATAGCATCCATGTCACGATTGGAAGAGGTAATCATAAAATTCGAGTACTTTAGAAACCTCTCACATCACAGGTGGATCGGCACCTCCGACGACTTGTATGTTCCTTTTTGTGTCTTAATGGCGGATTATAATGCTGAAATCAAGCACCACACCTCACGGGAACCAACCTCTGCCACACAGTTTGCACCAGACAACATCCCAGAAAGTGCCAAGCAGGGAAATATTCGCCAACCGACTTGGAGAATTCGGCTGCTTGAAACCTACCCGGAAATGAATCGCACATGGAATAACATGCCCCTATATATCAAGTACAATCCCTGCTACTGTCCTGTTTTCTGAAGAAGGTCGTGGCCAGAATACACAAAGATGGTGCTGACAACCAAAGGATGTGAGAAATGGCTCAACTATGTCTACTTAGCACCACCTAAAGGTCAACCTACTGTAGGGTATATGATATCGACAATTCGGCATTGGGGTGTCAGGTTCAAAAACGTACCAGATGTCATGACACAGATGTGCCTTAAAATTTTTGAACTCATGATAGTCACCTTCCGAACCTTCAAGAATGTTAAGGAACCTCACCTCTCTGCGCTCGGATTCAATGAAGGCAATCAGGATCTTGTTTATGACATGAGCACAACGCCCTCGATTAATGTTGTTTATGCATGGCATGCCCGCATCAAATACCTACCAGCCTGCTTCAAACAGACATTTGAAGAGATGTTTGTCATAGGGTTCTGGGAATATCACTCAGAGATCTTCATTCCCAGGCCCTCACATTTATTACAATTGTTTGCAGTGGAACAAGCTCTCCATTCACACAAGTTACATATGCCACATCCAGAGGTTCCCGGGCCGGTAGATTGGGATGCTCTACTCACAGACTTGGCCAAAGGATTGAGGATTACCGAACATCACTTAGCGCAAGACGTTGTCGAATACTACGTCCAACGACCCTCCCAACAAGGGTCTGTCAGGGACGACAGACGCGAGAGAGGGGGGGGTGTTAGCAGCAGACAAGGAGCTGAAGGACTGACAAGGCATGGCAGTCAGAGAAGAGAGTCAGAGGGGAGAGAAGTGATGGAGAGTGTTAATCTCCAAATTATCAAAATTAAGAAAATCTGTGAAGAAGATGAAAACACAGAAAAGTCTGCTGCAGAATTTCTTCACATTGACTTATCAAACATGTAAAGTTTTTGATGAAACTTTGTACGAATCATCTCCTAGGGATTGCGCATCACCTCCAAGTTAAATTACTTCAAAAGCTATAGTATAACTTGAGAAATCAATTTCACAAGTTACCTATGTCAGAAACTGTTACTCAGAACAGTCGATTCTACACCCTTAACTTCTTAACTTTGGTTCTCACAATGTCGAACCCGTTTTGCCAAATCCTTTTGACTGAAGATAGCTTATCTCTCAACTTAGATTTTAAGCTATCATATGTGTAAAACTTTACACTGTGCACTGAGCACTACTCATTTCTTTGGACTCGAAATGTGCGCCTGTTTCAGAGAGCTGTGAACACTCAATATATATGAATGTTCCTATCAGCAATTCTCTTCACCTGTTCACAATTAGACTCTAAAATTCAAACCACATACTCATTAACTAACAACTTAGATATCCTCAAAAGGATTTCACAAATGATCTACCACAGACGGAGTAGACGCAGAAACATCGGGCGCAACATTTCCTTCATTTCAGGAGAAGACTACAACTAAAAGTGAGAGAGACTTCAACTTCTTTCTCAACTGTCTATTGACATTTACAATCACTAATTTCTCTATTCCTATGCTCATACATGGTCTCTCTTTGTCTTCTCTCTTCTGCTCTCTATTTACCCGACATTTTCCAAAAGTATTTATAGACATCTATGTACAAACTCTCATCAAAACATAAGTATATGTAACCTATGTTATAACTAATGTACATATGTGTACATGTCCTTCACTCTTGTGAATGTGTCCATTTTCTTCACTCCAAATCTTCAATTGGTGATTGATATGCACCAACAGCTCCCCCTCAATCATCAATTGAGGTTTCTCCTTTCTTCTTTATACCTGCCATGTCCTTAAACTTCTGTAGCTTTGGTCCATCCAAGCTTTTTGTAAGCATATCAGCTATCTGATCCTTTGTTGAAGTATGTATGACTTCAATCTCCTTATCCATCACTTTCTCTCTTAGAAAGTGATACTGAATCTCAATGTGTTTGGTCCTGGCATGAAAAACAGGATTAGCAGCTAAATACAATGAACTCATGTTATCTCCATATATGATTGGTATCCCATGCATAATATCAAGACTCTTCATCAATGTCTTGACCCAAATTACTTCTTTTGCAGCTTCAACCATGCCTTTATACTCTGCTTCTGTAGATGATAAAGCAACTGTATGTTGCTTCTTAGAACACCATGAGATAGGTTTATCTCCCACATAACACATATATCCAAATGTAGATCTTCTATCATCTGGATTACCTGCCCAATCTGCATCACTATAAATTTTGATATTTGTATCTGAGGTAAACCCATAATACAAACCTTCATTGAGTGTACCCTTAATGTACCTCAACACCCTTTGTCCTGCAATCCAATGTTCTTTCCTTGGGCAATGCATAAATTGAGACAAAACCCCTACTGCATATGATAAATCAGGTCTAGTTAGAGTAGCATAGATAAGGCTACCAACCAAACTCTGATATTGTCTCATGTCTTTGAATTCTTCACCTCCATACTTACTCAATTTGTGATTCACCTCCATTGGTGTAGGTGCTACCCTGCAATCATCCATTTTAAACTTGATTATCAAGTTCTTCAAATACCTTTCTTGGGTCACAAATACTCCATGTTGAGTATATGTAATCTCCATGCCCAAGAAGTATGACAAGTCTCCCAAGTCACTTATCTTGAACTCCTTTTCCATTTGCCTTTTGAGCTTTTGTATTCCTTCTTCATCTGTACCTGTAAGAATTATATCATCAACATATATGCACATGTATATGAAACCATTTTCACTTGCCTTGACAAGCAAGCTACTATCTGCTTTAGACACCTGAAATCCAAGTTCTTTTAGGAACTTCACAAGTCTATAGTTCCATGCCCTTGGGGCCTGCTTCAAGCCATACAAAGCTCTCTTGAGCTTGCACACATGATCTGGATACCTTTTATCTCTGAACCCTTGAGGTTGCTCCATGAATACATCATCTGAAATATAACCATTCAAAAAAGCATTCTTCACATCAAGTTGACATAGCTTCCAACCTTTACATGCAGCAATAGCAATAAGTGTCCTTATGGTTGTCATCTTTGCCACAGGACTATAGGTCTCATCATAATCAATACCATATGTCTGAGCAAAGCCTTTGACCACAAGTCTAGCTTTGTATCTAGACACACTTCCATCTGCAAACCTTTTTGTCTTGTAGACCCACTTGCATCCAATAATCTTCTGACTATTTGGTTTAGGAACCAAATCCCAAGTTTGATTCTCCAATAGTGCATCATATTCTTCCTGCATAGCACTCTCCCATTTTTCCTTACCTTTTGCCTCTTCATATGTAGAAGGGTCTTCATCTGTATTCACCATATAAGCATAATCTTTTGTGGCTAGAAATGAAGTATCATAACTATACCTTGTAGGTTGCCACTTATTTCTTGTTGACCTTCTGAGCTCTCCACTCCTTGAGGTTTCTGGCTCTTCACATTCAGGATCAAATCTTGGTGTTTCTTCCACTTCAACCTGCACTTCATTATTCTCTTGCTCATCAAATATTTGAACTTTTGATTTACCTTTTCTTTGACTCACTTCTTCTTCATCACCTGTATTGATGTTGATTGTACCTGCATACCAAGTGCTTTGTTCATCAAATGTAACATCCTTAGAAACCATAAATTGCTTTGTTGATGGACTCCACAATCTATAGCCCATCTGCTTATCATCATAGCCAATGAAAACATACTTTTCAGCTTTGGGTTCCAACTTGTGCCTTAATTGTGATGGCACATATACATATGCCACACACCCAAATACTCTACAATGATCTAAGGTAGGTCTCTTACCCCACCAAGCCTCATATGGTGTCATACCCTGCAAGGCTTTACATGGTAACCTATTGACCAAATAAGTGGCTGTATTTACAGCCTCAGCCCACAAATAATTAGGGCAATTTTTCTCCTTCATCATGGATCTTGCAAACTCAACAAGAGTTCTATTTCTCCTTTCTGCAACACCATTTTGTTGAGGAGAGTACCTGCAAGTAACTTCCCTTTTTATACCTGCATTCCATAAGTAATCACTGAACTCATTTGAGAAATACTCTCCCCCTCCATCTGACCTTAGTCTCTTCAACTTATGACCTGTAATTCTTTCTGCATATGCATGATAGTGTTTAAATGTATTAAACACTTCTGACTTATCTTTGATCACATAGATAGTGATCCACCTAGTAGCATCATCAACATAAATCACATAATACCTTGATCCATTTATACTGAAATCTTTTGATGGTCCCCACACATCTGTGTGTACCAACTCAAGCTTCTCTGAGTGCATAAAACCATGCTTGGAATAGGAATGTTTATGAGCCTTACCTAATTGACATGCCTCACATTTGTATGTCATATGTTGACCTGCAACATTAGGCAATCCAAGCACTGAACCATTGTTAACCATATCTTTAATACCTCTTTCATTGAAATGTCCAAGCCTCTTGTGCCAAAGATCTAACTCAAAGATCTTATGTCCTCCATATGTGAACATTGCATGACCAATGTTACCCTGAATCTTCAATGTAAATAATCTTCCTTCTTTTTTCCCTGAAACAATCTGTTTATACCCTTGGCTAGGGTCTTCCACATATACTCCATCATTAGTGAACCTTACTTCATATCCCTTTTCAACAATTTGACCTACACTTATCAAATTCTTAGGGATTGTAGGAACATACAAGACCTTACTCAATAAGGTGCTTCCATCCTTGGCCCTCACTGATCCTATTGACTTCACATTGTGCTTTGTGTTGTCACCTGTTTGAACAACATGATTAAAAACTTTACTTTCCAAATCAGTCATCAAAGATATGTTACCACTCAGGTGATTGCTACACCCTGAGTCAATGTAGAAGACTCTTTGATCTTCACTCTGCCTTTCACAAGTTGCATTCATTATCAATGTTGAATCTTCCTTTTGATCTGAAGCATAATTGTAGTAGGTGTTGTTGTATTGTTGACTTTGGAATCCTCTACCTGCATTTCTTCCAAAATAATTTCTTCCACCTCTACCTCTGTAATTACCTCTTTGATTTCTGCCACCTCTTCCTCTTGCATTATAATTTTGATTATATCCACCATTATTCTGATTATTATGCCAACAATCATTAGCTAAATGATTTGTCTTACCACAAATCCAGCAAGCTTTGCCTCCATCTTTGTTATTCCTGCCTCTTCCTCTACCTTTGCCACCTCCTCTTCCTCTTAGGAAGTTGGCTTGAGTAGTTGTTCCTTCATCTTCACCTGCTTGTTGTTTTCCTTTGCTATTCTTCTTCTTATCCTTTGAGTACATTGCATGACCTGTACTCTTGTCACCATCTCCTTTAACATCCTGCTCAAATGTTAGCATATGACCTAACAATTGATTTAAATCAGGAGTGAAATGGTCAAGTGATAGTTCTGTAGACAAAATAAATGGCTTCCATTTGTCATCACCTCTCAATCCTGTAAGGATTTGCCTTACCAATTTATCTTCCTCAATGTCTTCATCAACAGCTCCTAAAGCATCTGCAATATCTTTCATCCTTGTCACATAATCTGAGATGGACTGAGAGGCCTTCTTCTTGAAGGTAGTAAACTCTGCCCATAAGGATGCCTTCCTTGACTTTGTAGTGTTCTGAAAATGCTCCTCCAAAGCATTCCATATGTCAGTTGCACTTTCAAGACCTCTAATGTGAGGTAACAAGTAATCATTGACTCCCATATAAATAATGCTCCTAGCTTGAGCATCTTTCTTCATCCAATTTTTCAAATCTGCTAACTCTTCCCTAGTTGGAACACTAGGATCTCTGAACTCTGGCTTCTCTTCTTCTCCTGTGATGTAACCAATTAAATCTTTGCTCATAAGATGAGCTTCCATCCTCATTGACCATGCAGGATAGTTTTCCCTATCCAATTTCTCTATCTGTAGAGCATCTCCCATCTTGTTTCCACCTGTGTATTGAAAACTTCAAGCTTTACAAGCAATGTATGTACCTTTACTTCAAGTTAGACTCCTTTTGCCTTTCTTGATGTCGAGTAGTCTTCTACTTAGGCTTTTGACTCCAAGCTTTCACTTCTTAGTTCTTCAAATGTTGAACTTCTTGAATCTGCAGCAGTCGGGACCTTCCTTTCCTTGATTTTGATGTCTCCTGCTCTGATACCACTGATGGAGAGTGTTAATCTCCAAATTATCAAAATTAAGAAAATCTGTGAAGAAGATGAAAACACAGAAAAGTCTGCTGCAGAATTTCTTCACATTGACTTATCAAACATGTAAAGTTTTGATGAAACTTTGTACGAATCATCTCCTAGGGATTGCGCATCACCTCCAAGTTAAATTACTTCAAAAGCTATAGTATAACTTGAGAAATCAATTTCACAAGTTACCTATGTCAGAAACTGTTACTCAGAACAGTCGATTCTACACCCTTAACTTCTTAACTTTGGTTCTCACAATGTCGAACCCGTTTTGCCAAATCCTTTTGACTGAAGATAGCTTATCTCTCAACTTAGATTTTAAGCTATCATATGTGTAAAACTTTACACTGTGCACTGAGCACTACTCATTTCTTTGGACTCGAAATGTGCGCCTGTTTCAGAGAGCTGTGAACACTCAATATATGTGAATGTTCCTATCAGCAATTCTCTTCACCTGTTCACAATTAGACTCTAAAATTCAAACCACATACTCATTAAATAACAACTTAGATATCCTCAAAAGGATTTCACAAATGATCTACCACAGACGGAGTAGACGCAGAAACATCGGGCGCAACATTTCCTTCATTTCAGGAGAAGACTACAACTAAAAGTGAGAGAGACTTCAACTTCTTTCTCAACTGTCTATTGACATTTACAATCACTAATTTCTCTATTCCTATGCTCATACATGGTCTCTCTTTGTCTTCTCTCTTCTGCTCTCTATTTACCCGACATTTTCCAAAAGTATTTATAGACATCTATGTACAAACTCTCATCAAAACATAAGTATATGTAACCTATGTTATAACTAATGTACATATGTGTACATGTCCTTCACTCTTGTGAATGTGTCCATTTTCTTCACTCCAAATCTTCAATTGGTGATTGATATGCACCAACAAGAAGGCACAAGCAAACAAGGGAGTCAACGATGATCTGGCAAGTAGGCCAATAATTTTCTTCATGAAGGAGCAAGTACGAGCATTCACGCAGATCTAGCACTAAGGCAACCCTTTAATTTTTCAAAACCCTTACACCAATTAAAAGTGATTCTCATCACTAACAACCCCTGTAAATACCATGTTCACCTTTTTGTGGCTCCATTTTGTGCAAGCCGAGGAGTCCTGGAGCTTGAGGAGCCTTAGAAGTAGTTGCTTACCAATTTTCATATTTTTTAGATCTCATTTGAGCCCTCAAATAAGCCCTGGAACCTAATTCTTAACTAGGCCGGACACTAGGTCTGGACAGGGCCAAAGCTAGTCAAAAACTATAAAAGGAGCTAAAGAGCTCATTTTTGAGGTTGGATTGTAATTGAAATGAACTTGTAAGAGCTTCTTGAAAGTAATCTAAGAACTCCATTGCTTCTCACTCTTTGTCTTGCCGTGTGTGCGTGTGTGTGTGTGTGTATGTGTGTGCATGCTTGTGTGCTTCTCACTCATGCACTTGTGCCTCCACTTGCTCGAGGTCTTCATACCATCCTCATGTCTTCCCGGATTGACATTAAAGGAGGTGCTACTCATCATTGAGCTACAAACATCTTCATCCTATTTCTTACCTTTACCTTTATCCTTAGCTTTATTCTTATGTGTATAAAGGGTAGAATATTGGTTACATCTTGAGTTGTCACCATTTTTGTTGAGCTTTGCCTCATGGGTGAAGAGTTGTCCCATCAAGGTGTTGAGATGAGGTATTTTCATATCCATGTAGAGGTCCATAGCTATGGTGAAAGACCCCCACTTGTCATCAACTCTTATTCCATTGATGATCTGCTTCACAATGTGCTCTTCCTCTATCTCTTCTCCAATGCTTGCAAGCTAGTCTGCTACATCTTTCATTTTGGTCACATAATCAGCCACTCCTTGCTTTGGTTGTCTCTTGAGGGTTATGAATTCCATCCACAATTGATTTTTCCTTGCTCTTGTGTTTGGGGAAAAATATGATGAAAGCACTTCCCAAGTCTCTTGGGAGGTTTTACAATTTCTAAAATGTGGTAACAAGAGATTGAGTTTAATAGATATGACCTGGGAAGAACATCCTTTGCACACCATGTTGGTTGATGCTTGCTCCTCAAGATTGGCATGTCTTCATCTCTTGAGATGTATCCATATAAGCTTCTCCCTTGAAGGTATGCTTGCATCCTTAGGGACCATGCTAAGTAGTTGTTTCTATCCAATTTATCAATGAAGGATGGAAATCCATCTCCCATCTTGATTATGCTTGCTCTAATACCACTGTTGGAGGAGATGGTGGATAATCACAAGAGATGAGTTGGTGTAGCTAAAACTTGCTTCACACCTGCTATAAGTGATGGCTAGAGAGTGTTGTGGGCCTCTTTTGCTAGCTAACAACCATAGCTTGGAAGATGATCCACTAATGATAGGATCAAAATAGATAGGTAGGCATATGATCCAAGGTCTAAAATTTGCTATTTTGGTTGAGAAAGCTACTAAGAGTTTTACACCATTCTCTCGGTACAACAACAATTGATAAAAATCCTTTTGGGGAGCTTCAATTAGCTTAAAAAGCTACCAAACGTGAGTGAAATAATCTAAAATGATGAACTATATGCAGAGAAATATGTTTAGCAAATTAGACATCCATCTCGACTTTTATGGGCCTTGACAGTCATAGACTAGTGAGTAGAGATTGATTGATATCTAATGATCGTGAGAAGCAGTACTAATGAAACTGTGTAGGATTAAATTAGACAATATGATTGAGCTATCGTGCTTTAAATCAAGAGAAATGTTCAACTATACAGTGAGAACCAACTCACACAAGTTCACTGTTTTGATGGAGTGTGACAGAGATATGAGGGTAAGAAGTTATGATCTTGTATGAATTAAATCATGTAAAAGTACAATGTCATTGGCAATAAATCATTGCTCAATGCATGAGGAAAGAGTGAGCTATGAGGTGAGCTCCTCTTCTCAATGAAAATACATGAAAATGATCTCTCAACCTCGAGATACAGGAAGGCATTTCATATCCTTTTTTATTAATTTTGTTCGAGCCTAAGATTTGAATTTGAATTCAAATGTATACTGAAAAGTGAATCCTAAAGTATAGGATTGATTCTCTCTTGACTCAACTACCAAATGATACAAGATTATATGCTTTCTAACTTCTCATGGGTTTATTCCACTTTTACAAAGGTAAATGTGTTGCAAAGTTACAAGAGGTTGTACACGTGAAGCTTTCCAAGTGTAATATCAATACATATAACTTATGTGAGGTAATCAAGTGTTTAGGCTTGGGCTTAATTGCACCAAGAAAAAACAATTCTCATAAATAAACCGGCAGATACTTAAATATATTTTAAGTACACATATAAATAGATACATCAATAAGTGTATGGATAGATAAATCAATAGTATGTGTAGAGGAATGATAGAAATATCGATAGGTAGTTACATAAGTAGATTTATAATTAAATAGAAAGTGTACTTATAATCTTGAAGTGAATCTATGTAACTGTGAAGAATGTAAGAGTCAAAGATTCAGACATTCATAAGAACACATATACACTCATTATACTATGTATGAGTCTTGTCACATGACTATATATAACTATTGTGATAGTAAGAGTCAAATAATCAGACAATCACAATGGTTTCTATACACCTTGTGACCTATACTAATTATGCTCATAGGAATCTAAATGACTATTGTGAGAGTGAGAGTCAAAGAATCAGACAATCACAATAGACCCTATACACTCCCTATACTATTGAGAGAGTAGGAATAGAGGTGGCGATTCAAACAATTTGAGATCATCCCTTGACTTCTTATGCATATTGGTCTCAGTGTAGTTCTCC
Organism: Ceratopteris richardii; assembly: GCA_020310875.1. Lineage (NCBI taxonomy): Eukaryota > Viridiplantae > Streptophyta > Polypodiopsida > Polypodiales > Pteridaceae > Ceratopteris > Ceratopteris richardii. The sequence goes on from CM035409.1 coordinate 129,226,864, forward strand.
TAAATTCATGAAATAAATTGGTATAGCCCACTCAACACTTCATTTAAAAGTGTGCAAAAGATCTTGGGTTAACTCCAACCAGATTATGAGCTTTGAGTAAAACTCTAAGTACCTTTGTTAATAAATCAAAGGTTTTATCAAGTTGAAGTGTACATAGAGGTTATCTGCCTTGACATAGAATTTTGAAGGAGTCTATTAAATTTCTTTGGAGTTACTTAGGCTAGCCTAGAGTAGGTTTTTCCCAAGATCTTCTCATCTAGGTGTATTAGCCATCATCCCTCACATAAATGACCAATGTCTACCCTTGACTAATGTATGCCATATTGCACATTTTATAAGGCCCCCATTATGAGGAAAATCCATTCTTACATCACTTGATTTATGGGAATCCAAACTTGCATGATAGATGAAGATCGAATTGGACCATTTGAGGTATTGTAAGGAAAGGGAGTTACTAGGGCCCCCAATTGTAGGGTGGAGACAATGGTGAGTAGCCTAGATCCATGATACTCAAGGGAATATTCCATGGAATATTCCTTATCAAACTTAGAGATTGTTCATATTTCTTAGGTTGATTGAAATGACATAAGTGACATATAAGGAATATGTGGGTGGTGGTTTCCCACATTCTATCACCCATTTTGCAATATGTGGAAGGCCAAACCTCTTCATTGGCCTATCTATACATAGACTTCTGTGTAACAAGGAAGGAGATAAGGAAGAGAGCTCACACAAACAATCTCACAATCAAAGAGGAGCACACACACACACACAGATCGTGGCAAGGAAGAATGATCTTCTTCTTCTTCTTCTTCTTCTTCTTCTATTACATAAAAGGAATGAACATGAATGACCTCAAAAAACAAGAATACAACAAATGCAATATAAGAAGACCAGTACATAAGGAAAAACCTAATGTCTGCGAATGAGTGAGGTGGCAAGAAAAAATGTGTCATCACTCTTGGTAGGTAAATCTAATAAGGCTCAATGAAGTGTCCCTGACATATATACTGGCATGACCACTATACATGTCAGAGAAATAAAAAAGTGATACGTATTATCCTAGATCATCACATATTGAGCTTGATATCTCAACACTCCCCCTCAAGCTCAAGGCCATGTCCTCTAATCCAAGCATCTTCTAAAACTTCTTCAGCTTCTCTACTCCAAGTGCTTTAGTGAAAATATCAGCAACCTACTCATCTCTTCTCACATAAACAAGATCAATATCACCTGGTAATGCCTTCTCTCTGATGAAGTGATAATGTACCTCAATATGCTTTGTTCTAGCATGAAAGCTAGGGTTCCATGCTAACTGTATGCTGCTAAGATTATCACAATAGATGGTGATAGGCTTTTGCACTTTCACACCTAAATATGCAAGTAGCATCTCTAACCATGATGCCTCACATGCTGCCATTGCAGCACCTCTATACTCAACCTCTGTACTTGACAAAGCAACAGTGGGTTGCTTCTTACTGCTTCATGTAATACATGCACTCCCAAGTGAGAATAGAAAACCACTAGTAGATCTTCTATCTAGAATGCCACCAGCCCAATTTGCATTGGTGTATCCATGAACTTGCAAATCTACACCAGCTTCATAAAACAATGCATAATCCAAAGTAGCACTCACATAACGTTGAGTGTGCCTCAAAGCATCCAAATATGGCTTCCTAGGAACCTGTAGAAATTGACTTTCAAGTCCAATAGTGTAGCTTAGATCAAGCCTTGTAATTGTGAGATATATCAAGCTTCCCCACACTTTTCCTATACATAGTAGCATTTTCCAATGCTTCACTTGATGTAGTATCCAACTTTAAATTCTGATCTAATGGCATAGAAATTGGCTTGCAATCAGCCATACCATACTTTTGTAGCATATTCAAGGCATATTGCCTTTCTGACATCCATATAACTATTTCTATATGTATAAACTCAATGCCCAAGAAATAGTGCAACACACCAAAATCTTTCATGTCAAATTCCTGCATAAGAATTTGCTTTACCTCTTTAATGCTTTCTTCATTATCACCACCTACAATCAAGTCATCAACATAAATATAACTCAAAGCAATGCACAAGAATCGCATTCCTAGTAAGCAATCATAAAGATTGGATATAGGCATGAAGTTAGTCTCAAGTGAAGCCTTATTTGAGTAAAAAAATCATCAATCAAACCTTAGTGGATTGACACATTGATGTTAGATACCACACTAGTATTTTGTGGTTGGATGATGTTTTAGATTTGCTCTGAATCTTTTTGAGAATCCAGTTTCTTTCTCTTAAAGATAGAAAAAATAAATGCTTCAATACCTTGTTGAGAAAGATCTTCAAGAAGTTAAAGTCTTGGGTCATCAAGTATTTGACTCATAATAAGTTTATATCTTATAAGTTTGAATTAGTTATATAGATTTTCAATTATTTCCTTTTGCTTTCCAAATCTTTTGGAATTGACTCAGATATGGTATTTGATTCCTTTTGCAAAAGTCCAGGGATAGCAGATTGGAACTAGATAACTTAATTAAACATCCTAGATAGATGTTCTATACAAACGTCAAAAGATAGCAAGTCCAAGTTTGACTTATTCATTTGAGTTTGCTTCAAGTTATTAGCATAACTCTCATGAGTTCTTAGAATTCAGTACACTCTCGAACAATGAAGTTAGGAATTGGTCATCAGCTTGAAAATTCCCAAGAAATTAAAGATCAAGATTTTGAGTAAATTCCTCAGTTGGATAATTTTCATTTTGAATTTGACTTGGTCAGGATATAGTAAGGTTTATCCAAAGTAAATGGAAAAATTTCTCCTATAGTTTACATGGGATTTTCAAGCCTAATAGGACCGAGTAGTCCTCAAGTCAGGTGAAGAAATCAAGTAGCTATTGGTTGGGAGTTAACCATTGTACAAACATCCAAGTCAAATGTTTGGATCAATCAAACTTCAAGTTTTTCAAATAAAATTCAAATGAATCAAGAGTTCTCAAAATCTTGATAGGGTTAGGAATCCCACCTTAGTTACTAAGTCCATGCACTAGTCATGCTAAAAAATGGACTAGTAGTTTGCATCCATCCATTTCATATGTTTGTGCCTAGATTGCACATCAAGAAGCAATGAAGTGGATGGGGATATTTTTTAGATGCACCCTTATAATTCATTCACTACTTTGTACTTTAACCAGTTTCTCAAAATGCAAAGCCATATAGTGTTTTGAATCATTTGGGAAGGGATCGCACCATAGAGATGAGACATGTTCTTCTAGTCTTAGAACATGACCATGTTCTTCTGGTTTAAGAACATGAGTCTTGGGGGTTGCCTATGGTTAGTATATATAGCTTTATTTTTTAGGACGAAAATCTTTCTCAATGGAGGAAGAATGTAATAAATTAAGTCTATGATCTAAGGGTCTCGTCGGTTCAGATAGATATGAAATTGAACACCGTTTGGTCACTCATGTGTATGACCAAAGATCTCGAGACTAGACTTAAGCATAAGTTCATGTGCTCTTTTAAATAAGTAATCCACTTAGCCTAGTGGTTAAGTCTCATGGTTGTGAAGGAGGAGGTCTTGGGTTCAATCCCCATGGAGAGCGTGGGGAGAGTGTTTTGCCCAAGATGCTCTAGAGCCCTCTAACTCAAGTTAACATGAGTTTACTTAAGACCAGTGGACTTAACTCAAGAGGCGAGTACACCAACCACTAGTGGACTCTAATGGAAGGTACTAAAGCAGTGGTTGAGATCCCTTGTAGACTCTAGTGGAAGATATGAAAGGAGTGGATGATATTGTGAAAGAACTTGGAGAAGCTTGTATGAGGTAGAAAAGTGCATTGATAAGCGATGAAGTTTGGTTTAGCGAACCGGCACAAGACCAGCCCTTGCACTTATGGAGACTCAAATAGACCTTATAGGCATGGGATAAGTGCAAAGAAATGCACTATGTGCTTTGGAGCATCAAAGAGAAGGAGTTGATACAAAACAGATAGGCTCGTGGGTCAACTAGCTCAAAAAACTTACTATCTATGGAAGAGACAATGAACTTCAAATGCTCAGAGCGACCAGCATGATTACAATTAGAAAAAATCCTTTTATGGGAGTCATACACATAGTGTTGAGTATATGTAATGCACAAAAGTATAAGGAATAAGCAAAATATGCTATAGGAATGAATCAGACACTCAACGGTGGTACGTCCTATTTTTTAGGGATATGTAGAGATTGACCCCGAGACAAAAAAACTACAATTTTTCCCAATCTATTGAACCGAATGCTATGAAAATGTACAAGCATAAACTAGACACTAATACCTTTTCAGTGAGTCATCTTGCACTGAATTTGAAGCTCTGTAGAGAGAGCAGCAACCTCTGCAAGATTACTGTTGGTGAAGAAGATGATGCAAAAAATTGAAGGAGCAAGACAATGATGGTCACAAGTGTATGTATATTGCTTCCATGATTGTACAAGTGATTTCAAGTCTTTTTATAGACTCTAGGAGTTTTCCATGACTTCTACAAGTGGAATTTGAAATCAAATGAAGGTGGGAATGGTTGTTGGAGGGAATCAATTCACTTTCCTACAATCTAGGAAAAGTGAAGATTTAGTTTGATCTACTTTTAGGTGATTGATTGCTTGATTGAATGCAACTCAACCACCATAAATTCGTGGGATTTGGGCTCTATCTTTATACCTTTACATGTGTAAAGCTCAAAGCTTTTTCCATGGTAAAAGATCCATGAAAAATCTTTTTAAAAAAATACAATAAGTGAGCATAATAAAAAGAACTCTCCAACAGATCTTTTTTCGATGCGATAGCCTTTGATGTAGATCAAATCCACCTCAAGCATAGTGTAAGCTTAATGTTCCAATAGCTCCCCCTCAAGCTAAAGTATGCTTCAATCTTCATTCTTTGATAGGTTGAATACGTGCCATAGCTTTGAATCTACAAAGCTTTATTCCATCAAGTGCCTTTGTCATCATATTTGCTACTTGCTTTTCAATACGAACAAAAGAAATGTCAATCTCCTTTGCCATGAGCTTCTCCCGATGAAGTGGTAATGCACCTTTATGTGTTTGGTTCTTGCATGGAAAATAGGGTTTGCTGCTAGATGCATGGAACTTACATTATCTCCAAATATGTGAGGTTTGGAACTCACAAGTCCCAAATCTATATACAATGCCTTTAACCATATTGCCGCTTGATTTGCTATGGTCAAGCCTTTGTACTCTGCTTCCATTGAGGATAAAGCAATTGTTGCTTGCTTCTTGGAACTCCATGACACTAGGTTTGAACATGCAAATGCTAAGTAACCAGAAGTACTTCTTCTATCATCCTTCGCTCCTGCCCAATCTGCATCTGAATAGATTTTGATATCCAAATCTGAAGAGTAAGGATAGAATATACCTTCATTGATTGTACCTTTGAGGTACTTAAGTACTCTCTTAGTTGGATCCATGTGTGGTCTTCTTGGTGAGTGCATGAACTGAATAAGCACTCTCACACTATATGAGATATCTGCCCTTGTATGAGTAGCATATAGCAAGCTACCTACCAAGTTTTGATACTCTTTAATGTCTTCAAATTTCTCACCTTCATAAAAACTAAGTTTATGATTCATCTCCAAAGGTGTACCTGCAGGTTTTGTGTTCTCCATTTTGAACTTGAGAAGTAGATCCTAAATGTATCTTCTTTGATTCAAATACATTCCTTCATATGTGTATATCACCTACATACCTAGGAAATATGTGAGCTCACCTAGGTCACTGATTTTGAACTCCTCTTGCATGTGTCTCTTGATCCTTTGAGTGTCATTTAGATCATCACCTATCACAATAATATGTTCTACATATACACATAGATAGATAACCTCATCGTGATCCCTTTTGATGAATAGAGAAGGATTTGAGTTGCTAGCTTTGAACCCTTGATCTTGAAGATATGTAACCAACCTATAATTCCAAGCTCTATGAGCTTGTTTCAATCCATACAATGCTTTCTTAAGTCTACAAACATAAGATGGATGATTAGGGTTTTCAAAACCTGGTGGTTGTGACATGTACACTTCTTCACTTACATGTAGTCATCTTTGCAACTGGTGAGAATGTTTCCTCATAGTCTATACCATGCGTTTGTGAGCATCCTTTGGCAACTAATCTTGCCTTGTTTCTGCAAACTGATCCATCTGAATTTCTTTTAACTTTATATACCCATTTGCAACCAATTACCTTTTGATTTGGCGACATTGGAAACAAATCCCAAGTTTCCATCTCCTTCAATACATCTATTTCTTCTTTCATGGCCTTTTCCCAATTAGAGTCTTTTGCCAAGTAGATTGAATGCTTCGTAACAAATGTGGAATCATATCCATACCTTTTTGGTTGTTTCTTCTCTCTTGTTGATCTTCTAGGTGCTTGTTTGGAGCAGTCTCCAACCTCTTCCATAGCTTCTAATCCTTTTCCCTTTCATCTTGGTCATCATCTGTATCAATTCTTGGATCCTAGGCATATGTATCATGCTTGCTTCCTAATTGATGAGAATCAGAATCAAGATCATATGGTAGAGTTACCTTTTGTTTGTCTTCATCATACCAAGATCTATGTTCTTCAAACACAACATCTCTACTTGTAGTGAATTGCTTGGTTGGAGGATTATAGAACCTGTAACCCATCTGAGTTGAATCGTATCCAATAAACACTTCCTTTGTTGCCCTTTCATCTAGCTTACCTCTTATTTGTGATGGTACATGAACATAAGCTAAACGACCAAAAACCTTGCAATGTCCAAGACTAGGTTTTCTTCCATGCCGTGCTTCATAAGGAGTCATACCTTGAAGTGATTTGGATGGAAGTCTATTGACAAGGTACACAGTAGTTGAAATAGCTTCTGCCCATAGATAATGTGGCAACTTCTTCTCTTCAAGCATTGTTCGTGCTGATCCAACCAATGTCTTGTTTCTCCTCTCGGTGATTCCCTTTAGTTGAGGAGAGTTCCTGGTAGTCACTTCCCTTTCGATACCTTTATCCTGCAAGAACTCATCAAACTCTTTGGAGAAGTATTCTCCCCCTCCATCAGATCTGAGCTTCCTGAGTGATCTACCTGTATGATTCTCCACATGCGCTAGATACTTTTTGAAGCAATCAAACACTTCATTCTTCTCTTGATAAAGTAAAGAATATTCCATCTACTACGGTCATCAATAAATGAGACGTAATACCTTGATCATGCCAATGAAGGTTCTTGACTTGGTCCCCATACATCTATATGTACCAAGTCCAATAAGACTTGCAAGCCTTTTTCAACTATTTGGCCTACACTTATTAGGTTTTTAGTGATAGTGGGTACATAGAGAACCTTACTCAGAATGTTTTTCCTGCCATTGGAAGCTTTGACATTACCAATCTTCTCCACATTGTGCTTTGTGTCATCCCCTGTTTGCACTTCATGTCTATGCTTTAGACTTTCCAAATCAGATAGAAGAGCAATGTTGCATGCAACATGATTCAAACATCCTGAATCTATGTAGAACAAATGATCCTCTTCTTTACCTTTTTTGTGGCTTAGATTCATGAGAAGAATGAGTCTTCATATGGTTGATCTTCTGAGTAAATGTTGTAGTCCCTTCTATTATAGCCTCTATTGTTATTGTTGAAGTTGTGTCCATCTCTGCCTCTATTGCTGCCATATCCACCTCTTCCACTTCCTTTCTGGGTCTTCCCATTGAACCAACAATTTTGAGTGGTGTGGTTGGTCTTATCACATATGGCACAAGGTTGGACATTCTGACCTTTGGATTTGTCTTGCTTTGGTCCTTTCTTCTTCCCTTTCCACTTGCTTTTGCTTGCAAAGTTGGATTGGGGAGTCTCTTCTTCATCTTCTTCCTTCTTCTTGCCTTTCTGCTTCTTATCCTTCTTATCTTCATATAGATCACTAGTTGAATTACCATGATAGGAGTTACCTTCCTTTATGGTATTGTTGGCCTCTTTATTGAAGAGTTGTCCAAGAAAGATGTTGAAGTCTGGAGTTTGCACTTCCATGATGAGATCGTAAGCCATGGTGAAAGATTGCCATTGCTAGATGAAACAAGGAGAAGTGACCCAAGACCAAGAAGATCTAGGAGGATGAGGAATTCAATGCAATGATTGACGTATGATAGTTATATGGCTTGTCATTGTGCCTACATGACCAAGGTAATACAAGATGTTGAACCTTCTTGCTTTGAAGATGCAATTGGAAATGCAAATTGGAAAAAACCTATAGATGAGAAGATGGTTGCACTTTATGGAAATGAAACATGGAAGCTGGTTCCACTACCACAATGAAAGAAACCCATAGGCTGCAAGTGGGTTTACAAGGTAAAGCACAATGTTGATGGTAGCATAAGCAGGTACAAATCACAATTGGTAGCAAAAGTTTAAGTACCACTTCTAGTGGTTTGGGACTTCTGGGGAACTACTTGCTATCCAAGAGTTTGAAGAATTTCATTCTCAACTACTTGAGAGAATTTTATTCTTCAAAGACTTGAGATTCCTTATAGGGAATCAAATAACTTGAGCAAATGATTCATCTTGGAATCTTTTGCAATGCTGGAAGGATATTTGAAAGAAATTCTTTCAAAAAATCTCCAGAAAACTTTACTAATTCAGATGTGTTCATTTCCTGAGTATCAAACTAGAGAATAAATCTCACCTTTTGGATATGGTTTCCCATTCCTCTATGAACGTTTGACTTGAACTTTCATTTATGTGATATTGACTCCTGTTCTTGAGTTTGATACAAGATTAATTATTATTGGTCAATCTTTAGATGTTACTAGAATACTTTAAACATCTTTTGATGATTGATCAAATAGTAATGCTACTATGAACACATAACTTTGAACTTTGAAGCTTGTTTAGGAAAAGTTCATGGATTGGATATCCATTTCTTGGAACTTTGTATTCCTAAATGAAAAGTTCACTGTTTGATTCAAGTGTTTAGGAAGTTATCACATTTCCTAAAGATTACTTACTTTGGTTTCCTCTTGAAGCTTCAATTAACTTGAATGAAACCAAAAGTTAACTCTCTAAAAGAGTTCTTTCAAATTTCCATGATTGCTTAGCAAGTTGAATCATTACCAGAGATGCAACTATGGAACTTAACATCCTCCTATTGAACGTCAAAAATCAATTGATGTTGAGGTTTAACCTTTGATTTCCATCACTCCTTGGGATGAAATCAAATGGAAACTTATAAAAGCTTCATAGTTTTTCTTGGCATTTTGCATCCTTACCAGGGATGCCACTTATGGAATAGAACAACTATCTTGTGAACCTTAAAAGTTTAGCTAGTGTAAGTTCCATTTAGCTTTATTTTTTATTTTGATCACGTCTTGGTATAAATTCAAATAAGAGCGTTCATTATAAATAATCAGATATCTAAGAAAACTCTTATCATCCTACTTGGATACAAGATTTCTTAAATCCAAGCTAATGACTACATCTAGGCTTGTGGTTAGGATTCTCTAAGTTTTCTCCTAAACTTAGAGTATCATGGAAATTTGAAAGTAGCCTTATTTTCTTGCCACTCCAATGAGCAAGAAAATTGAACACTTGAATTTTGAAAGGCCAACTTTTCCTAAGAGAGACTCCTAGTTTGTGATACCTAAGTATCACGTTTGGAAAAAACAAACTAGCTATTTGAGTTGCATGGCAACCAAGAGCCTTGCAACTACCTAGTTTTCTATTTTTCCTAGCTATCTAAGTCAAGTTAGAAAAAAGATGTAACAGAAATATGAGTATTCAACTACTAACAAACAATCATGCAAAAAACCATGCCTCATCATATGCCAATGCATGCTCTTCCATGCAAATGCATGTGAGTGCATTCATGTGTTTGCATGTGTTTTCCTTTTCATGCTCCCAACATTAATCAAGCAGTTCTTGAGCTTGACATGTGTGCATCCAATCATCCATGTCCAATCATCCATGCACAAACAATCTATCTTCTACCTTACAAAAAGTTATAAATATACATGTGCACAGACTTTAGTGCATCCTATTCCTTTTGCAAGCAAGAAGAAAATGTGAATTGTGCATGAAAACGTTCTTTTGAAAGGAGAGATGCACCAAAAATCATTTTGTTTTTGGGCATGAACTTCTAGATGCATGCAAGTGCTTGATGATTTTCCCAATACTGCTATATCCGTTTGGCTTTCATAGAGTTCGTAGCGTTTGCAATCATTCTTAAAAAATGAAGACTTCTACCATGCTTCAATAATGTTTAGATGCAAGCTACATGAAAGCAATGAATAAAGCAAGTATTGAAATGAAAACATCAACTTGTAAAATACTTATCTCTCGATTGAGCTACGTCCTTCCAGTGATCCTTGGGAAGAGCGGTTCTCCATCCATTGGTCCATGAGGAAAAATTACATATTCCTCCTTAAAGACCATTGCCTCCTCTTCTTCTCTTCTTTGAAGAAATGAAGCCTTCCTTTGATTATGCTTGTATTAGCCCACCCTTTGCCTTCGGATGATGTGTGATTGATGGATGATGCTTCACTTGAACTAGGCTTGAGATGAAGCATAGACTTGAGATGAAGTCAAGAGCTCCAGAGTCAAAGCTCTCTATAAGACAATTCGACAAATAGGTTTTGGCTCAAAGGCCTTTATCAGGATATAGTAGAGAACAAAAGCTCTTATTGTTGTGGGTAGGGTGTTCAATTCCATCAAAGGAGGTTGCAAGTTTGATTGCTATCTGATGGATGAAGAAAGAGTTTCTTCAAGAGATCATATTGATTTTTCTAAATAAAATCTCTCATGTTGATGTCGTGGATAACACATCATCATCGACAGTAGAAGTCATGGGTAGGACCATGGAGCTACAGGTTTGAGATATGTGCGTAGCACCTTGTTTTGCCTTTGAGGTTCTCCAAGACAAATCTATCATTTTCTATAATTTTTGGATACATCAGCACCACATGATCATGGTTGAAGCATAATCCTTTCATCCAAGGGGTCACAGGTTCAAAGACACTCGTGACCGTTCGTGGAAAGCTCCCTCTAGGCTTCTCCACAAAATTATTCCGGACCAATATCTATAGGTTTGATGGGTATTTGGATAAGTGATCCCGCTCTTAAGGCATCCCTCCGGATTCAATTCTTGCTCACCATAGTAGAGCAATGGGGCTCATAAAGTTTCCACTGCTCTGTTATTAGAACAGATCTTTTAGACTGGGCGAGTGAGCAAAAAACAATCAAGCATGAGTGCTTAGCTTAATGGCAATCTGCCAGGCACATCATGGGTTCGAAACATCATTGCAGCACCGAAGAATGAAGTGAAATCATTTTCCACGAAGAGGATGAATAAAAATCAGATATAAATGAAACAAACATGCATCATGGTAGGAATGCCTAGCTCAGCCATCTCCCGGAGACATAGTCTGAGGTTTGACACCCGTTGCTGCTGTCGTATATGTGAGGATATGATTGTATTCACCTTTTGCACAAGTGTAATTGGCGAGAGACAAAAGACACACCTAAGAGCGAATCCATAGGTGATAAGATTCTACATGCGAGGATAGTACATGAAGACGATGATGGCCAACACGTTGAAGATCTTCATGAGATATTATGAGAAAGATGATGACCTATCAAAGGTCTCCATGGGAAATTGCCTAGAGCTCTGATACCAATATAAGAGAGTAAGAATTAGGACCACCACATATGCAAGAAACTAAGGATTACGACCACCACATGCTAGAGAGATGACTCTCCTCCCAACCTTATAGCTGCTCGAATCAAGGAGGACCACAAATGTAACTAGAGTCCATAAGTGCATGTGCAATCTCCTCCACTCCTTTCATATCTTCCATTGAGTCTACTAGTGGCTGAGGTGATCTCGACCACTGCTTTAGTACCTTCCACTAGAGTCCACTAGTGGTTGGTGTACTCACCTCTCAAGTTAAGTACATTGGTCTCAAGTTAACTCATGTTAACTTGAGTTAGAAGGCTCTAGAGCATCTTGGGCAAATCACTCTCCCCATGCTCTCCATGGGAATTGGACCCAAGACCTCCTCCTTCACAACCATGAGACTTAACCACTAGGCTAAGTGGATTACTTGTTTAAGAGAGCACATGAACTTATGCTTAAGTCTAGTCTCCAGATCTTTGGTCATACACATGAGTGACCAAACGGTGTCCGATTTCGGATCTGTCTGAACCAACTGGACCCTTAGATCATAGAATTACTTTATTACATCAATCATGAATTTTAAATTCAATTTATATTCAGCCTAAGCATGACTGTCCAAACACTATCATACATATTGATCATAAACTTCATAAACATGCATACATAAGTAGTTTCATTGCATAATCATATAACAATCCTCAAGCTTACATATAAGCGTCAATATTCAGCCATGTACATAATATAAATTTTCACTTCATTCACTTGAGTGCTATATCAGAATGCTCATATACAACTATATGTACTTGCTCATCAAAGATTCTTTGCTTGAATATTCATCTCCTTCTATAGGCTGCTCATAAAGCTTCATCCAAGTGATTAGTATCACTTATAGCATGGCTCAATGATCAAAATATATAGTGGAGAGTAGGACAAGAGAGTGTATGACATCATATAACCTCAAGCAAAAAAATTGTCTTACATACAAAAGCTTCATCTCCATAGCTTTCCAATAGCATGAATGTTGCACACTCCATAGGCTCATAGCTCCAAGCTTTCCTTTGCCATCTCTGCATCTTCTTCAAGTGATTGTCTTTGTTCAACCATGCACTTCAATGCCAATGCTCTAAAAACAAAGCTTTTATACCAAATGTGGAAAAATTTGACTCCAACATGCACAACAAAACTTAGAGAACCTCTTCTACAAAGTGCCCTATAAGACACATGCTTACTAAAACTTGATTCCATCATAACTCAAATATCCAATGACTACGTTTTTTTTTCACGCATATTAGATAGTTGTAGTTCTCTAAAATGCTAAAGAACACTCCATTTGGAGTTCATATGACTAGGTAAACAGCTCTATAAAGATAGACTACCTATTAACTCAAGTTAGGCAAAAAATTGAGGTTCACAATAATTGTTCCTAGTCACTATTAGAAGGAAGAGAATCAAGAATGGGGAGTATGATTATGACACCGTAATCATAACATGCATTTTTGTTCCTTTAAACTACTACTGCATACTTAATATGATTTAGGTTTCATTAACACATTTTAAACTATTGCCATTGAACTCTAAGATTCAGAATACTTTAGGACAATTACAGAATTTGGTGATATAGTAGAATTCAATGATAATACTGAAATTGGGTTTACAGCAACGTACACTACACCTTAAACATTGCATACAAATCTCTGCATTTTGTCTTTAGACTTATTTCTATAACAAAGACAAATTCTGCAAGCATTGATAGTTGCGTAATACAGACAGTTTTGCAAGGTAATTTTTTCTTCTCTGTAATTCTAGACTCACCATCTCTTCTGTACTTCTATCTCCCTTTCTTTCATTCCACATAGGCAGATTACAGTGCTATGCCACACCGATCTGAACTTCGAGATATACAAGATGTTGCACTTTCAAAAATAACTCTTTGGATCTCACAATAAAACCCCTTCTCCAATTACAAATAAATATAAGTTAAAAAATATGAGTCGGTCCATACCAATTGCTAACAAGAGATAGTATGAGAGATGATCTTTCCAACAACATATTATATACATTAAATGGATAAATACATAGAGATATATCACCTTCACAAGGTGGCTATGTATAGAAAAGGTATGTAGCTGGAATACCTATGTGCCTTGTAGCACAATATTGAGGACCCTTCTTATCTCTATTGTGAGAGAATGACAAACAGTTCTTCTACACCATCTCCCTGTCATCTTCTTGTTCAAATGACTTCTATATATAGAGATATGTGGATGGGTGTTTATTTCTCTTCACTACCCTTGCATCTGCTCTCACCTCTTCACTTTCCACTCCTTGTCCTTTGTCTTTCCATTGCCTTGGGTGACTTTTGTTGCTCCAAGTCACTCCACATGGATATGGTTGAGCCTTTTTTGAGTGTTCTATCACTCTAATCATTTTTTGGATTTTACCCAAGCCATAAATACATTTGCAGCTTTTTACTTTAACACTCTCTTTTAAGGCTAGAGTGTACTCTCTATATTTTCAAGGCCTAGCTTCCTTTTGAGCTTACATGAAATACATAAATGATGAAGAGGTAAATAATGAGAGGTGATTATGTGTCAAGCCTCAAAGTTGGATCTTGCACAAGTTCCATAACTCTCAACATATGGTCCATTGATAATTGATCTGACCTCCGTGAATGAGGCAATACAACTCACTTCTTTGGAAGAAGAAGTCATCCTAATTACAATAGTGGATGTAGAGTGAAACTCTACAATGAACCTCCCATGGAAGAGATGTTTTTGAAATTACACAAGGCTAAAGACCATAAAGATGAAGAGCTAGGTATCGACAAAGATGCTCAAGAAGAGGTGTTAGAACATATCAAGAAGCAAACATTGATGCAACAATGAGCATGCAAATATGTAGAGAGACGAGGCATCCCTATGGGAATGTGTGAAATCGAGGATGCTCCAAAAGGACTTCATGGATGAAAGGCCATACATATGGGCTGTCTTAGGACATTGTTCCAATGCACCCTAAAAAATTCTAATAGGTAGTGGAGTTGTAAGAAATATCATATGTCTCTCACTCATATACCAACCGGGGGTTACCATCAAACATGTGCAAGATAATCTGATTGGCATTGGAAACATAAAAAGATCATGTTGGGGAGAAGCAACCATAGCAATCTATACACCATAGAACACGCGACTAGAGCCATGTTCATAGTGTGTTGTGATGCTTATCTTTCCCATATTATAGTTCTAGGGCAATATTGGAGCTTAGATCATTCGATAAGATTGAGCTAAGCTACCAACCATCTCATGGAAAGGCTAGAAGATGAATGGATTACAATCCCATTAGATCAATTTATGAGAGACCCACATATACATTCCACACAAAAGGGAATGAATCACAAGGACAATAAAGACGACACCGCCTTGAATTATAAGAAATTAACAAGTTGTTAAGGTTCATAGGGACAAAATAAGCCTAAAATGTTATGTAACTCAATCTCCAAGAAAAACATGGGTAGTAAAGGGAAGTATGTCTCAACCATTTCACAATCGCAAAGTATGATGCAATAAATGCAAATTATGTATTTTCATTTGACTTGCTCCATAGGAGAGATTTGGGAACCAAAAGCATTGTTAGAACCTCAAAAGTTTCACACTCAAATTTGGCTTCCCAAGTGTAGTGTTTTCTAGAAGCCCATCAAGAAGATCCATTAGTCAAATACTAAATACAACCAAATTATTCCACCTAAGGGCATTGCAAGAAGAGAATGGTGCAATAGATTCTACCACCATGATCTAGAAAGCTAGTTTGGAGAAAGAAAACTATGTAGAGATTATTTATGTTGATGCATTAAGACAACCACACACTGATGAAGCACCATCTAAATTCCCAACTACATACTACAAGCAGAATATTCTCAAGCTTTCGACTAAGAAAAGCATCACTAAAAAGCCTACTTTACCTATCCAAAAATGGATTCATAAATAGATTCCAATCTATCTCGTGATCAATGCTTAGTAATGCAATATGATTTGATGATCATGGAGATATGCATGCTTAGTTGACTTGACTTATTAGAGTTGTATCTTTTGGAAATCACCAAGTGAAAGCCCACTTATATTGGACCTTTGTGTAATCATAATATATCATTTGAGGAACAATGAGTAGAGGAAAATAAAAAAGCTAGAGTTTGGAACATAACACATACATACTTTGAAAAAGTTATTATTGAATAACTAAAAATCCATCACTTGAAGTGTTTAGTCAAGCGTCTCCATCTTTATCTGTTTAAGGATAAAGTAATGGATATGGCAAGTCCTTCTAATTAGGTAGTATTTACTCCACCAGACCTATTTGAGAACTTTATAAAGCCTTCCATTGCTCATTGGTTCTAGTATCACACCTCAGAGCATTGGAGCCAAGGTGAGTTTATCTTCTACTACACATGGGAAGCACATAATGGCAAGATGTTCTTTATGATGAAGGAATGTGGAGTATTAAAATGAGTGATAAATAAATTTTGAAGATATGGGACTACTTAGGGTGTTGAAAGGCTTACTCTCCTTTTAATAGACCTAGATAAATGTGAACGCTTAATGTATATCTTACAAAGAGAGGATGGAAAAGTCTATGCCATGGTGAAAGATCTTGAAGGAGAACTTATTGAGTTTAAGATCACTGGAGTAATTATCCGGAAGGAATTACATAATGAATCTAGCATTGTGACTCAAGATGGTAAGGGATACCTAGAGTAAAAGGGGGTAAAACATCTACAACATGGTATGATTCGAATAAGAAGATAAATTTTGATATCATCATGAGAATGGTGTTAGCCTACAACAGGTTGATTTGAATAAGAAGATAAATTTTGATATGATCATGAGAATGGTGTTAGCTTTATGGTGGAAATATTTTCATTTTCACAAGGTAGATAGACACATCATTCCCCACCAGAACATTTTAGATTGTATGTAGTATAGTTTGAAGAACAAAAAACTATTGATATGACACATTATGTATAGGAGAACTTCATGGATAGCTCAACTATGGAGAATTGGAGGCAACACCATAAGTTGCATGGTATGTAGGCCATCACTAGGATCATATTCCATGATTGGGGGGAAGATGTAACCAAACCATCCATGAGCACCAATTCACATGCATCACAAAGAATAAGAGGATCTAGAGCTAGCACTAAAGTCACATCACCAAAAGTCATAGTACAATAAGAAAAGAGAACAAAAATAAATGAGTATATGAAAATCAATATCTCAAGAGGACAAAGATTTAGTACAAAAGTACCAAAAAACACTAGCCATGCAACTTGTGAGAAAGATGAGGTAGTGCTAGTTGTCCATGAAACACATTACAAGGAAGAGGACATAGAAGAGGAATGCCAAGATGTATTCTCAAGAATAATGAAGATGAATAATTTACTCACATGCTTAAAAACTTATCTCTATTTATGTCTTTAGAAGAGATCCACCATACCAAGGAGCTGATTTTATAAATGGTTGTTCACACATCCTCAGAAGACAATATTTTAAAGCTACAAGGAGCACAAACTATAAAAACGTGTGCCAATCATATGACTTGAACCCTCCATGATCATTGTTTCATATGAAGGTAGTCTTTAGACACCTCATGCATCCAATAGGTGTCTAAAACTCTCAAATCACCTTCTTCACTTCTTGCTCTTCCATCTTGCGAAGCACCCAAGGAGCTCTTGGTAGCTACACTGTTCCATTGGGATTAATAATTGCCCATAACTATTCTCAATGCTCATACTCATTCCAAAAGAGAATGCAATCATTTGGAAAAGCATGAATCTCGGTGTAGTCCATTCCAATGGATTGTACAAGTTTTTTTGCATCTCCACGTGTTGGAGGCATGTCATTGCCATCTCACAGAAACTAATCTTTAAGAAGCCTACATAAGCAATTAGAATGATATTAGTAAATAAAATTATTTTGATACAACAATGAAAGTTTATTTCAACTCCACTTACATGAACAATTCAAAGACACTCCTATCTGACCATCCATAAATGGATTGAGGATTGAGCATCACAAGTGACACATGTAGTACAAATATTTTTGCCCTAGTGTACAGTGGTGAACGGGCTATCTTCGCATGTTCTTGTATTCTTCATCAACTTCTGATCGTGGAAATTCTATTGTGTCCATGGAATCCACAACATCTTCTCCACCATCGTGATCTTTGTCCATCTCATAAAATGATTCAAGCATTTCTTCCATGTGTTCATTCTGTGTAATGCTACCAGTACCTTGTACTTCTACATCCCTCTTTGTTCTCTTCTATCCATGAGAGGTTATCGATGCAATGTCATCCGGGTCCACCTACTCACCAAGGGGACCATGCAAATGGTAACGTAGGTTTTGTAGTGGACTTTTATCAAAGGATCCATATTCTCTAACATGTGTAGTACAAATCTTTCATTTTTGATAAATTTGATACTTATACTAAGTGCAAGGACATGCCATTCTCTCCTTTGGATCCAAAGATGCCATCTGATACCATGTGGACATTTTAGAACATTTAATTCTAAAAACATAATTTCTCTTACTAAACCTAAAATCCCTAATCCTAAAGACCTAGACCTAAAACCTTAAAATACATATATATTTAATTAAAAAAGAAAGCCCTAAAATCGTATTTCTATATATTTAATTATATATGTTTAATTTATATATTTAAAATAGTAGCTCTTTTCTTTTTTTCTTAATTTTCTTATACATATATATATATATATATATATATATAATTTAATTAAAAAACCCTAAAACCCTATTTTATATATATTTGATTATATACGTGTAAAAAACCTAAAAATCCTAACGACCTATTTTTCATATATTTAATTATATATATTTAATTATATATTTATTCTGCATGCATGTGTATATATATGTATCTGTGTATATGTATTATGTGTATTTTTTTCCTAATGTTTATAAATATATGATTATATATGTTAATATCAAACCAAAGTCTCTAATTTTTATATATTTAATGATATATATTTAATTTGATAAAAACCCTAAAATTCTATTTTTATATATTTAATTTATATATTTAAAACACTAGCTCTTTTCATATTTATTTATCTATACAATGATCCTATTTTTTATATATATTTATTTATATATTCTAATTTCTTTCTTGAATTTTTCTTATATAAATTTAATTGAATTAGAAAACCCTAAAACCCTATTTTTTATATATTTGATTATATATATGTAAAAAACCTAAAAATCCTAAAGACCTATTTTTTTATATATTTAATTATATATATTTATTTTTGTTGTATGTATGTAAAAAACCTAAAAGCCTAATCCTAAAGACCTCGACCTAAAACATGTATATGTGTGTATGCATATGTATATACATGTATATGTGTATATGTGTATATATGTTATGCATGTGTAAAAACCCTAATCAAAATGACCTAGACCTAAAACATGTACATGTATGTATGCATGTGTATATATATGTGTATATGTATTATGTTTGTATATGTGTATGTATGTTTAAAAACCCTAAAGCCCTAATCATAACAACCTAGACCTAAAACATGTGTATGTGTGTATGCATGTGTATATATATGTGTATGTTAATGTGTGTATATGTGTATTTATGTTATGCATCTGTAAAAACCCTAGAACCCTAATCATAACAACTGTTAGACGGCCGCCGAACAAAGGACAATTGTACTTAGACAGAGGTTTTTAATGTAGAAAGAACCCTTCTGTAAGTACGCGGTAAAGATAGGTCGTTAGGATTTTTAGGTTTTTTACACGATCTCGACCTCCATTTCTAGCCCGCAAGGTGGGCCTACAGAAAAACCAGGTTAGTTTCAGAAGCTCTAACTTGCGTTGTGTTCGGCAACACTCATATATTCTAGATCCAAAATTTCAAGAAATTCTATGTACTATTGATACACGAAAACTGTGTTTTCTGAGATCAAACTTTCACGTCATAGTGCAACAATTTTCAAGGAGAAGTGATGCTTGTAGTGTTTTGCAATGTTGTGAATTGCTGCAAAAATGGCAAACACAGATGGAATGAGTTAGTTTATGAGCGATAAGCTGGACAAGAACAACTTCCATGCTTGGAGATTCAGAATGACGAATTTCCTGATGGGAAAAGGCTACTGGAAGTACATTGAAGGAGAGAATGGAAATGCTCCACAGTTACCAGAAAGGAATCGAACTACAGATCAGGTAAGAGCATATGAGGAATGGAATAAAGGAGCATGAAAGGTAATGTATCGGCTATCTGTTAGCATATAGGATAGCATGATTGGACACATATAGGATGCCAAGACTCCAAAAGAGGCTTAGAACAGTTTTGTCACATTGTATGAGACCAATACAAAGGCACGGAAATTGCAACTCAAGAACGAGCTGCATACATTGGAGAAAAAGAGCATGTCGATAAGTGACTACACCTTGAAAATCAAAAGCATATGTGAGTCACTTGCATCTATTGGCGTGACTGTAGATGATGATGATAAGTTGGAAGTGTGTCTTCGTGGTTTAGGAGCTGTATATAAGCAGTTCAAAACTTCCATACAGACCACAGAAAATATTCCGAATTTTGCTGATCTGGTATCTGTGCTGATTATTGAAGAAAAGAATCTTGGTGAGGATTCAACCTCGCAAGGAAAGACCAGTTCTTAGAAGGTATTCTACTCTGGTAGAGGAAGAGGCAGAGGTAGAGGCTTGGGAAGTGGAAGAGGAAACAATAACCAAGACCAAGGTCAACAACAGAATCATGCAAGGGGAAGAGGACAGTTTCGAGGCAGGGCGAGCCAAAGAGGTCGCAAAAATTTCCAAAGAAATGATTCAGGTAATGATAGTAAAGGGTCCTGGAATTGTGGTAAACCTGGACACTTTGAACATGATTGCAGGTTGAAGAATCAAAATAACAGAAGGCAGCAAAACAACTATGCATTCACAAGTGCAAATGATTCTAAGAAGCTGTTCATGGTTCAACATCACATGATGAATACGATGTCTACTGGTATTTCAAAATTGAATGATAATGTGTGGTATGTTGATTCATGTGCTTCAAATCACATGACCTGCCATGCAGAATGGTTTAGTAGTTTGCAAAAAATGCAAGTTCTTGGATATGTTGAGATACATTGCATCCTATTGAGCATACATGAAACATAGCATTGTCTATGGAGGATGGGAAGGTAAAACATCTTGTTGATGTGCTGCATGTTCCAAATATAACAAAGAATCTGGTTTCTGTTGGATAAATGGTTGACCAGGGATTACAATTCAGGCTCAATGCTGATGGATTATATGTAGAAGAGTACAAGTAGGATGTGTTAGTATATGATCAATGTCTACCCCTCATGATTGTATGCACATTTTGTAAGGCCCCCTTTATGAGGAGAAGCCAAGCGTGCATTACCCAATTGATGGGAATCCCAACTGGAATGTTGGATGAAGGTCATATTGGACCATGTAAGATATTATAAGGAAAGGGAGTTACTAGGGTCCCCAATTGTGGGGTCCGGGGCAGCGGTGAGCAGCCCCGGCTGGGGGGTCCAAGGGGGCCAGCGGGCCCCCTGGCGCTGGCCCCCTGGTGGGGGTCCGGGGGTAGCGCCCCCGACGCGACGGTAAAGGGAATATTCCATGGAATATTCCCTGTCGGAGTCAGAAATCATTTATATTTGTTAGGTCCGTTCAACCAGTCTAAGCCGTGTATGGCAATTACGCGGGCGGTGGCCGCCCACGCTCTACCGCCCATGTATAGCCGTCCATGGCAAGCCACCCATGATCCTATATATACATGACTTCTGCACTACCTAAGATACCGAGTTGAGCCAGCATACCTCTACCTTGTATCTCCCTATCTAGAGTTGTCTAGATCACCATTTAAGCTCTACCTTGAGAGCGCACGGGTGGACAACGCCATCATCTTTGTACTTGCTGCTAGTAGAAAATTGTTGAGATTCTCCTATATCTGTTATCTTCTCTGCTATTGCTCCTGTGTTATATTGCGTAACTATTGTCTTACATGGTATCAGAGCTGTAAGGTTCGAATAGCTTGAGAAGTATCATTATTTTAGCCTACTAGCAGACTAGAAAATCAGTATATTATTTGAGTGATTACATGATGGCTTCATCGTCGAATAGTAGTCTTGGTGCTTCAGCTAATGTTAATGCTGCACCTATTCGAATTCGCCCACCTGCATTCACTGAAGGGAAGCTGGATGGAACCAACTATACACTCTGGAAGTTCAAAATTTCTACAATTTTGGACTCCTATGATTTACTTGACACTGTCATGGGACCGATGGGATTGGATCCAGAGCCTATACCAGTTGAAGATCCAGCAAATTCAAGATTGATGATTCAGCCAGATCCAGATCTTCTACGAGCTTGGAAGAGGCGGAATGCTGATGCATTATGTGCGATTGTCACTAGTGTAAGTGATTCTGTGCTTACTTTAGTTCAACATACTACTAAAGCACATGAGGCTTGGGGCATATTGGCTCGACAATATGAGACCAAGAACCACACTAGGATACAGAATTTAGAAAATCAGTTGGCAAATGAAAAGCATTCTGATTCTGAAAAGGCTGAAGATTTTATCAAACGGATAAAGCATCTTCAAGATCAATTGGCTGCAGTTGGTGTTGTTATAACACCAGAAGAGCTGGCTCGAAGATCTGTACGTGTTCTTCCAGCAAAGTATGATGGATTAGTAACAGCCCTTAACACTCAGGTAAGGCCAACTCCTCTTACATTTGAAGAGTTTTGTGCCATGCTTTTAGAAGAAGAGATGCGGCTGAAGAATCGGCAAAGTACAACTGATGCTGCATTCTCAGCAAATGCAAAGGTAAAGGCTCTTCAGAGGGATCAAAGAAGAAGCCAAAGAAGAAAAAGTTCACAGGAAGTTCCTTCTATTGTGAAAAGAAAGGCCATGCCATCAAGGATTGCAGAAAGAAGCAAGCTGATGAACGGAATGGGACTGTAAAATCATCATGGAAGAACAAAGAGTCTGCAAACAACACAGAGCTGGAACTTTGGGTAGCTATTGAAGAGGTATGTTCATCTGCTCAAGCTCGTGTTGATGAGCCATGGATTTTAGATAGTGGAGCTTCTCGCCATATGACTAGTAAAAAGGATTGGTATAGTTCCCTAGTGCCTCTACGGGAATCCATCAATGTAGTGGTGGGAAATGACTCCAAGTGTCCAGCTGAAGGAATTGGAACCATCTCTTTTATCACTTCTCCAGGTGTTGAGAAAAAGTTATCCGATGTTCTCTATGTACCTACACTCAAAAGAAATTTGTTGTCAGTTTCTGCAATAACAGATCGTGGACTCGAAGTTCACTTCAATAAGAGTGGTGCGGAAATCATGGATTCATCAGGTAATGTTGTAGGTAAAGGCATACGACGGGATAACTTGTATGAGTTAAGTGCTTTAACTGCTACAGAAGATAAAGATGTAAGCAGGTTATGGCACCGACGATTTGGGCACCTCGGATTTGCAGTTTTGAAGGAGATGCAACGAACAGGGATGGTTGCTCATATGCCTGCATTTTCAGAGTTGCAAGAACCTTGTGAAGCTTGTATGATGGGCAAGCAACAACGAAAGGCATTTCCAAGAGAGACCAGCAATCGATCTCAAGCTCCTCTAGAGTTGGTACATGCTGATCTCTGCGGTAAAATGTCTACACCTGCTTTAGGAGGATCTTTCTACTTCTTGCTGTTAGTCGACGATTATAGTAGAAAGATGTGGGTTTATTTCATTCGAGAGAAGGCTGATGCTTTTGAAAAATTTAAAACGTGGCATAAGTATGTAGAAAATGAATCAGGAAGGAAACTGAAGAAATTTAGAACAGATAGAGGAGGTGAATTCTTGTCAACAGAATTCAACAATTACTGTAAGGAGCATGGTGTGAAAAGGCAACTTAACACAGCTCATACACCCCAACAAAATGGCGTTGTTGAGCGTAGGAACAGGACAGTAGTTGAAATGGCTCGTTGTATGTTGAAGGCTCAAGACATGCCTGATTCATTCTGGGCAGAAGCAGTCAATACAACAGTCTACATCCTCAATCGAAGCTACACAAAAGCACTGAAGGGGATGAATCCTCAAGAAGCATATTCTGGTAAAAAGCCTTCAGTTTTGCATTTCAGAATTTTCGGTTGTTTCTGTTATGCACATATTCTTGATTCAACAAGATCAAAGTTGGATTCAAAAAGCAAAAAGTGTGTCTTCCTAGGATATAGTGAAGAGTCTAAAGCATACAGGTTATGGGATCCTGAGGCAAGGAAGATTTTTGTTAGCCGAGATGTGGTGTTTGATGAACGACCACACTTAGTAGAAGATAAAGGTAAATCTACTATCTCATCAAGCGGAGAAATATCTCACCTTGTGCCTATCAAAAGACAGGTTAAAGTTGAGGAGGAGGAAACATCTAATGGAGAAATTTCCTCAATAAAAAGCCAACCAGTTGTAGCTGCACAGCGTAAGCCACTACCGAAGTGGGCACAACAGCTCTTTGATGATCACAATCCACATGTAGATGTACCAGAATCATCATCGGATGGATTACGAAGATCAAAGAGAGTAGAGGAGAAAAGAAGAGCCTCAGAACACATTGTTAACATGGCTCTAATGGCAGATATCATGGGTTCGATAAAGGAACCTACCACCATTGAAGAAGCCCTTGATGATCCAGATTGGAGAGCGGCAATGCAGTCTGAGTATGATAGTATACTAAAAAATGATACATGGGATCTAGTCGACTTGCCGCCAAAGAAGAAGGTAATAGGTACTAAATGGATTTGGAAAGCTAAGTATAAAGCTGATGGAACATTAGAAAAGTATAAGGCACGATTAGTTGCACAGGGTTTTTCACAGATTGAAGGATTTGATGTTCAAGAAACTTTTGCACCAACAGCACGCATGACAACTATTCGGACGGTACTTGCAGTAGCTGCACAAAAGTCTTGGCCTATTTTCCAGATGGATGTCAAATCTGCATTTTTGAATGGTCACCTCAAGGAGGAGGTATATGTATCTCAACCACCAGGTTTTGAGGTGCCCAATTCAGAAAATAAAGTTTGCAGGTTGAAGAAAGCTTTGTATGGACTTAAGCAAGCTCCACGGGCTTGGTACCAACGAATAGATCATTTTTTCAAAAATATGGGTTTTGAAAGAAGTACTTCTGATGCTAACTTGTATGTAACGAAAGGGGATAGCAAGCTAGTTGTTGTCATTGTATATGTAGATGATTTGATCATTACAGGAGATCATGAGGAACTCATCAATCAAACTCGGATCAGCTTGGGAACTGAGTTTGAAATGACAGACTTAGGTCTACTCCATTTTTGTCTGGGAATTGAAGTATGGCAAAGGAAGGATGGCATTTTCATCTCACAACAAAAATATTCCAAAGAAATTCTCAAGGCATTTGGAATGATGGACTGCAAACCAACTAGCACACCTATGGAGGTAAATCATAAGCTATCTATGGATGATAACATGCCTGATGTAGATGCTAAGAAGTATAGGAAGGTCGTTGGAAGTCTTATTTTTCTGTGCAACACTAGACCAGACATTTGCTATGCTGTTGGAGTGTTAAGCAGGTTTTCCAACAAACCTAAGGAGAGTCACTGGAATGCTGGAATGCGAATTCTAAGGTACATTGCAGGAACCTTGGATTTTGGTATTTTGTATACCACAGGTGATACACTCCAAGGATATTGTGATTCAGATTGGGCTGGAGATTGTGATTCTAGAAAATCAGTTTCTGGATATTGTTTCTCACTTGGTTCAGGAATATTTTCTTGGGTAAGTAGGAAGCAACCAACTCTCGCACTCTCCTCCACTGAAGCAGAGTACAAAGCAGCTTGTTTTGCTTCTTGTGAGGCAGTCTGGTTAAGGAGAATTCTTGCAGATATAGGCTTTCCATCAAATATGCCAATTGTACTCAAGTGTGATAATCAAAGTTGTATGGCTATTGCAAAGAACCCAGTATTTCATGCTCGCACCAAGCACATAGAAGTACAGTACCATTACATTCGTGAGCTAATTGAAGATGAAATTGTGGAGCTAGAATATTGCCCAACAGAGGCAAATTGTGCTGACATATTCACTAAAGCACTTGGAAGAGAGCAGCTCAACAAGCATCTTCAACAGATGGGCATAGGACCGAGACCTACTTGATTTATCATCAGTAAACATTGAGGGGGGGTGTTAGTATATGATCAATGTCTACCCCTCATGATTGTATGCACATTTTGTAAGGCCCCCTTTATGAGGAGAAGCCAAGCGTGCATTACCCAATTGATGGGAATCCCAACTTGAATGTTGGATGAAGGTCATATTGGACCATGTAAGATATTATAAGGAAAGGGAGTTACTAGGGTCCCCAATTGTGGGGTCCGGGACAGCGGTGAGCAGCCCCGGCTGGGGGGTCCAAGGGGGCCAGCGGGCCCCCTGGCAGGGGGGTCCCAGGGGGCCAGCGGGCCCCCTGGTGGGGTCCGGGGGCAGCGCCCCCGGCGCGACGGTAAAGGGAATATTCCATGGAATATTCCCTGTCGGAGTCAGAAATCATTTATATTTGTTAGGTCGGTTCAACCAGTCTAAGCCGTGTATGGCAATTACGCGGGCGGTGGCCGCCCACGCTCTACCGCCCATGTATAGCCGTCCATGGCAGGCCACCCATGATCCTATATATACATGACTTCTGCACTACCTAAGATACCGAGTTGAGCCAGCATACCTCTACCTTGTATCTCCCTATCTAGAGTTGTCTAGATCACCATTTAAGCTCTACCTTGAGAGCACACGGGTGGACAACGCCATCATCTTTGTACTTGCTGCTAGTAGAAAATTGTTGAGATTCTCCTATATCTGTTATCTTCTCTGCTATTGCTCCTGTGTTATATTGCGTAACTATTGTCTTACAGGATGGACGATTGGTTGCCAAAGGAAACAAAGTGGGTAGGATGTTGACCTTAAATGTGAAGATTCTTGAAATGAATGCAGCCATGTTTGCAAAAGATGCATGAGTTATTGCAGATATAGGGATGTGGCACAAACGGATTGGACATGCAAACTTGCAAAGGCTAAAATTGATGCAATCAAAGGAGATTGTCAATCAACTACCGAATTTCAAATTTGTAGAAATGAAAAAGGTATGTGTAGCCTGTCAATTTGGTAAATAGTCAAGAGCATCATTTCCACATGACAAGCATGTTAGTGAGAATGTACTAGACATAGTACATATAGATGTTTGGGGTCCAACAAAGACCACATCTATGGGCGGTGGCAGGTTTTATGTTACTTTCATTGATGACCATACACGCAAAGTATGGGTATATTTCATGAAAGAAAAGAGCAAGGTGTTCATTCACTCCCAAAATTTTAAAGCTATGGTGGAAAAGCAGACAGGGAAGTACATTTAGACATTAAGATCTGATGGAGGAGGTGAATACATGTCAAATGAGTTCAGCAGTTTTCTAAAAAATCATGGAGTTCGGCGTCACTTTTCATGCAGGTACACACCACAACAGAATGGCGTTGTTGAATGCAAAAATAGACATATTGCTTGATGGCTGAGAAAAATATCCCTAATTGTTATTGGGCAGAAGCTGTGCATACTGTTGTATACATCATGAACAAAACTCCGACTACTGTTGTACATCAAGTTACACCTAAAGAGAAGTTTACAGGTAAAAAGCCAAACTTATCACATCTAAAAGTTTTTGGCTGTATTGCATATGCACATGTCCCAGATGAATTGAGGATGAAGCTTGATCCAAAAG
Organism: Ceratopteris richardii; assembly: GCA_020310875.1. Lineage (NCBI taxonomy): Eukaryota > Viridiplantae > Streptophyta > Polypodiopsida > Polypodiales > Pteridaceae > Ceratopteris > Ceratopteris richardii. The sequence continues at coordinate 129,254,348 of CM035409.1, forward strand.
CAGAAAAGTGTGTCTTCATTGGATACTCCCTTGAGCAAAAGGGATATAAATGTTATAACCAATTCACACGACAGGTAAAGGTGAGTAGAGATGTGGTATTTGATGAAATGTCCAGCTTCTATGTAGATGCCAAAGAAGGACTGAGTCTTGAACCAAATGACAAAGAAAATGCTAAAAATCAAGTGCAAAATCTCAGGTTTTGAGTGGACCGGATGCATCACCAAGCAATAGTTCCAACTCAAATCCATGGAGTGGAAGATTACGTGGAAATTTGAGTCTATAAAATTCATCAAATACATCCAAGAAAGGTAAAGAAAAGCTTTCTGTTGGTCATAAAACATGTGCAGGTTTTGAAGACATTGATGGACATTCAAGCGGTTCAGAAAAGAGTCTTGATGAGGAACTTGGATTGCCCTCTGTGAAGACTCCAAGAGTAAGAAGGGCACATGCAGATGATACAAGGAGAAGTGATCCAGGACCAAGAAGATCTGGGAGGATGCGGAATTCAGTGCAACGATTGACATATGATAGTTACATGGCTCGTCATTGTGCCTACATGACAAAGGTAATATAAGATGCTGAACCTTCTTGCTTTGAAGATGCAATTGGAATTGCAGATTGGGAAAAAGCTATGGATGAGGAGATGGTTGCACTTTATGGAAATGATACATGGAAGCTGGTTCCATTGCCGCAAGGAAAGAAACCCATAGGCTCCAAATGGGTTTACAAGGTAAAGCAGATATGCACAGACATATGGCATAGATTATGCGGAAACATTCAGCCATGTAGCTAAAATGTCTACTATCAAAACATTTGTTGCATTAGCTACAACAAAAAGATGGACTTTGCATCAGATGGATGTGAAGAATGCTTTCCTAGCATATGGTGAGTTACAACAAGAATTATATATGGACCAGCCATAAGGATATGAAGATTCAAAGTATCCAGAATATGTTTGCAGGTTGCAAAAGGCTTTGTACGGACTGAAGCAAGCCCCTCGTGCATGGCATGCAAGGATTGTTGATTACTTAACCAGCATTGGGTTTTCTATGTGTGATGCAGATCACTCACTATATGCAAGGAAGGTTGATGATGGCATCACTATTGTGGTTATTTATGTTGATGTCCTGATTGTAGGTGGTGATAATGAAGGAAGCATCAAAGAGGTAAAGAAACTTCTTATTGAGGAATTTGACATGAAAGATCTTGGTGTGCTGCGCTATTTCTTGGGCATTGAGTTTATACATACAGAAATAGGTATATGGATGTCACAAAGGCAATATGCCTTGAATATGATGCAAAAGTATGGTATGGCTGGTTGTAAGCCAATTTCTATGCCATTAGATCAGAATTTGAAGTTGGATACTACATCAGGTGAAGCATTGGAAAATGCTACTATGTAAAGGCAAATTGTGGAAAGTCTTATATATCTCACAACTACAAGGCCTAATCTAAGGTATACTATTGGACTTGAAAGTCAATTTATGCAGGTTCCCAAGAATCCACATTTGGATGCTCTGAGGTGCATTTTGTGATTGCTACTTTGGATTATGCATTATTTTATGAGGCTGGTGTAGATTTGCAGGTTTATGGATACACCGATGCAGATTGGGCTGGTGGCATTCCAGATAGAAGATCCACTAGTGGTTTTCTATTCTCACTTGGGAATGCAACTATTTCATGGAGCAGCAAGAAGCAACCCACTATTGCTTTGTCGAGTACAGAGGCTGAGTATAGAGGTGCTGCAATGGCAGTATCTGAGGCATCATGGCCGGAGATGTTACTTGCAGATTTAGGTGTGGAAGTGCAAAAGCCTATCACTATCTATTGTGATAATCTTAGTAGCATACAGTTAGCACGGAACCCTGTTTTCCATGCTAGAACAAAGCATATTGAGATACATTATCACTTCATCAAAGAGAAGGTATTCGCAGGTGATATTGATCTTGTTTATGTGAGAACATATGAGCAGGTTGCTAATATTTTCACCAAAGCACTTGGAGCTGAGAAGTTGAAGAAGTTTTGGGAGATGCTTGGATTGCAGGATATGGCGATGAGCTTGAGGGGGAGTGTTGAGATATCAAGCTCAACATGTGATGATCTAGGATGATACGTACCAGTTTTTCGTTTCTCTGACATGTATAGTGGTCACGTCGGTATATGTCAGGGATACTTCATTGAGCTTTATTAGATTTATCTACCGAGAGTGATGGCACATTTGTTCCTTGCCAGCTCACTCATTGGTAGAAATTAGGTTTTTCCTTATGTACTGATCTTTATATATTGCACTTGTTGTATTCTCATTTTTTAGGTCATTCTTGTACATTCCTTTTTATGTAATAGAAGAAGAAGAAGAAGAAGATCATTCTTCCTTGTCTCAATCTGTGTGTGTGCTTCTCCTTGAGAGTGAGATTGTGTGTGTGAACTCTCTTCCTTATCTCCTTCCTCATGACATATTATGTGTGTATATGTGTATATGTGTGTATGCATGAGTAAACAGCCTAAAAACCCTAATCCTATTTTTTATATATATTTGATTATATATTGTACTTTTTTTCTTAATTTTTATAAATATATGATTATATATGTTAATATTAACCTAAAACTCTTATATTTAATTATATATATTTAATTTGATAAAAACCCTAAAATCCTTTTTTTATATATTTAATTATATATATTCAATTAAAAAACTAGCTATTTTCATATTTATTTCTCTATACTCAAATCCTATTTTTTATATATACTTTATTATATATTATAATTTTTTTCTTATATATATTTAATTTAATTAAAAAACTATAAATCTCTATTTTTGATATATTTCATTATATATATGTGAAAAACCTAAAAATTGAGTGAAACTATTTTTTATATATTTAATATGTGTGTATGTATGTATGTATGCATATGTGTGTATTATATGAATGTGTATATGTAATATGTATGCGAGTGTGTGTATATAGGTGTGAGTGTGTATGTATATATGTGAGTGCGTGTGTATATGTATGTGAGTGTGTATGTATATGTGTGTATGCATGCATGCATATGCATGAATATGTGTATGTGAGTATGTGATATGTATGTGTGTGTACGTATGTGTGTGAATGTATGCATGCATATGTTTGTGTATGTATATGTATGTATGCATATGTTTGTGTATGTATATGTATGTGTGTGTACGTATGTGAGTGTGTATGTATATGTGTGTATGCATGCATGCATATGCATGAATATGCATATGTGAGTATGCAATATATATGTGAGTATGTAATATGCATGTGTGTATGTATGTGTGTGTACATATGTGTGTGAATGTATGTATATGCATGTGTCTATGTGTGTGTATGTATGCATGTGTGTATGTGTGTGTGTGTATGCATTTGTGTATATGTGTGTATATATATGTATGTGTGTATGTATGTGTGAGAATGTATGTATATGCATATGTATATGTGTGTGTATGTATGCATGCGTGTATATATGTGTGTGAATGTATGTATGCATATGTTTGTGTATGTATATGTGTATGTATGCATGTGAATGTATGTATGCATATGTGTGTGTATGCGTGTGTACATGTATGTGTATGTATGCTGTGGAAGGGGAATCAAGCAAGAAGAGAAGAAGAAGAAGATCAAAGTAAAAAATGGCTCAATAAAGAAGGAAGCTCATAAAGTGAAAGACCTACCCTCTGCCCAAAGCTCAATAAAGAAGGACATTTCATGGGAAGGATGGACCAGGGCCAGGAACTATTCATGAAGAAGTGCAAGAAAATACTTGGTAGGTAGTAATCCTCCCGCTGTTAGCGTGCGTTGGCAACCAAGTAAACAGGCTTCAAGCAATGCAACAGGGTCAGATGTGTGAAGACAAAGACAAATCAGAAGACCAAAAGTTAGAAAGAGGTAGAGGCTAAAAAGTTGAAGAGGGTGACTAAGAACAACACATTCCTAGTCATTGGTGGCGTGTGTGGTAGCCCGACTGAATATAGCAACCCAGATTTGTGATATAAGGAATACCAAGGGGCAAATTGAAGCAAAAGACATACCTCGGATAAGATAACCAATTGTCTGACAGTCCTTGTTGCCGCTTTGACCGCTGGGTGCATGTATTCAGAACTCTTAAACAAGTTGAGGACAAGAAGTAAAGCCTGTCAAGGGACGACAGAGACAAAGAGGGGGAGAGTGTTGCAGAGCAAAGAAGCACAAGAGAAGAGCCCCAAAATTTTCAAATTAATTGGCATAATTTTTCTTCTTCAAAGTCCTAGAGAATTCCCTCAAACCATGTAAATGCACTAGAGGAGTCCTCTAGTTGCATAATCCAAACTTATTGTAAAATATCCCTTGTAAATTAGTAGGAAATTCACTTTTTAATAATAAAGTGCCGGTCTCTTGTGTGAAAGGACCAAATTTAGGGCACATGTATATAAGTCACTTGGTGACTCTTTGTAAACACTTTTGCTATTGTGAACAAAGAGAGCTCTTGAATCTCGAATTTGCCTCTTTCCTGCAGATTTCCATCTTCTCTTTGATCTTGTATGTGTGAGTAATGCTTGGAATGTGTGTGTAGGACTGTTGTCTACCCATCCCCACTATTTTTGAGCTACTGTAGTGTGTGTGTGAGCTTGTAGGAGTTGTGGCGTGAGTGTGGGTACTTCTCGCCACTCACTATTTTGATCATTACTTCCAATAATGCGTCTCGTCGAGAGCTTCAAAACGAGTACCCTATTGAATATATTCGGAGTTTGGAGGTGGGAGAAATCCTCGATGTCAGAATCAACTTCCAATAATGCGTCTCGTCGAGAGCTTCAAAACGAGTACCCTATTGACTATATTCGGAGTTTGGAGCTGGGAGAAATCCTCGATTTACTGAAAACTACTGTAAGTGGTATCGCGGCAGACACTTTCAGTCTTTCAGTGAGTTTGAGAGGTGGATTAGTCTTTTCTCATGCATATCAGCTGAACCACTTCATTTTCCATCATGTGTGCACATGTCTTCATACACTTGGTTAGGTCGTTTGATCGGATTGACATATAACCGTGTGTCAATATCCCATTATACGCACTTGTGTTGCAAATGAGGTTTAGTCTCTTTGGCACACGTCCTTGAGTCTTCTTGACTTAAGTACACATATGCATGTGTGTGTGTATGTATGCATGTGTGTATGTGTGTGTGTGTATGTATGCATGCATATACATGACTATGTGTGTGTATGTATCTCTATCTCTGTCTTTCTGCCTCTTTATCTCTCTCTTTCATCTCTCTCTCTCTCTTTAATCTCTCTCTCTCTCTCTCTCTTTAATCTCTCTCTCTCTCTCTCTTTAATCTCTCTCTCTCTCTTTCATCTCTCTCTCTCTCATCTCTCTCTCTCTCTCTCGCTCTCTCTCTCTCTCTCTCTCTTTAGATCTCTCTCTATTTCTCTTTTTTTCTCTCTTTCTTTCTCTCTCTCTCTCTCTTTCTCTCTCGCTCACTCTCTATCAATAGAGAATAAAACAATCACTTATATGTATGTCCCTCTTTTGGATTGTTGTCGTCAAAGCCTAATGAACATCGTCTCTTATCGAATTCCAAAGAATCAACGCCAAAAAACTCCTACAAAACAAAAAAGAAGAGAAATTATAAAAGAAAATGTAGAGAGTATACGTGCAAAAGCAAAATGAAAAGAAGAGTGTACTCACAAAACAAAGAGTGTGTGAGACCCAAAATTAGTAGACCATGAAATGGGTAAACTCATGTGGATTAGAAATGAGCTTGCGAAGAGCATAGAGTAGGCTCCTCAAGCTTCTAACCAACTACAAATGGGGGGAGAGGCCCTCCTTATATAGATTTGGGAGGGGCTCTCAAAAGTACAGCTCATGTGGAATAATTTCCCTAAAAGGAGAATGAATACAACTAGTAGAAGAAAATGGCAAGGTACCATGTCACTCTAGCACAATGGTAAGTACCAACGTGATGAGCTTCACCTCATAAATGTCAATCCACAGAGACGTGAGGACTAGTATGAAGACTATGAGCAAGTGATGGCACAAGTGCATGAGTGAAAGCACACAAGCATGCACACACATACATACACACGCACACAAGGTAAGAGCAAAGAGTGGAACAATGGAAAGCTTCAATTACAAAATAAATCTCTTACAAATCTCAAATCTACAACAAGCTAACCTCAAAAATGAGCTCTCCAGCCCTTTCTATGGTTTTTTGAGTGGTTTTGGCCCTGTCCGGACCTAATGTCCGGCCTAGTTAAAAATTAGGTTCCAATGCTTATTTGGGGGCACAAACAGAATCTAAAAATTATGAAACTTGGCAGGACGATAGTTCTAATACTCCTTAAGCTTGAGGACTCCTTGGATTGAACAAAATGAAGTTGCAAAAATGGAAATTGGTATTTACAATTGTTTTTAGTGATAAAAATCACTATTTTTATAGGGATTTCTTCTGAAAATTTGACATGTGCTTCTTCGAGCTCCCTAAATGATACTTCCTCTTGTGTGTCCACTTCCTTGATGTGCTTCTATGCTTGTGCTTGACCTTGAGTGTCAACACTCCCCCCTCTAGAGTCTGTCATCCCTGACAGACCCTTGTTGTAGTGGTTGTTCCATGTAGTACTTTGCGAGGTAGAGTTCCTCATGTCTCCACCATAGCGGTCTGTCTTCCACTTGTAACGGGGTCGCTTGTCCCATTCTTCATGTTTACTCCCTCTATATATAGTTCTTTATTGATTCCAACATGAGAATGTATTGTTGAGTTTTCAAAAATTGTGAGCTGCTCAAAAGATGTTATCACAGTTGATTGTGAGTAGCTCTCGGTGGTGGATTGCTTCCTTGCTATTGTTGTTGTCGGCTTGATGTCCTCTGGTTGTCAAAGATGGCTTCCCAAGTTTTCATGCCAGGTACTCGTGATGCATAATGACTGATGGATAAGTGCATTAGTGCATGGGTTGGAAGAAGAATGTGCCTTGTGCACGGCCTTGTAATGTAGCCCTATGCATGCATACTTGGGAAATGCATTGGAAGAATTACGGTGGCAAGAAGTTGGGTCTTGAGCTAAGTGCTCAAGGGTATGCCGATGATGAGGTTTCCTAATCTATCATGGTTATAGTGTTGTTGAAGCATACATGTCTTACCATGGTGAAAGGTCCATCAATCTTCATCTCTTAGTGTTGTACTTCCATCATGGTGGTTGACCATTGGCTTGTCGTTTTTGTTGATGGATGTCCTTGCTGATGGTTCACTAATGAGCTTCTTCAAGCACATAGTCTTGTTCATTTTTCTTCTGCTTTTTTTTTTCTTTTGGAGCAATGGAAGATCACAAGAAGAAAGAGGTTAGTATCAAGAAAATATTTTACATGTGGAAATTGTATCTCATGTGCCTGGGATTTCTCAATTGTGTCTATGCACGGCCATCTAATGTGGCCCTATAATAATGCATACTTTGGAAATGCATGACCTAAATGGTGCAAAAGACAAGGCTATGCCAAAGGCACATGGCTGTTGTTGGTCAAGGCTTCTGATGTTACTTGGAGGCTTGATGCAATATTTGTTTGGAGGTGGCGATTGGATCTTGAAATGATGTAATCCTCCCTATAGGAATCCATTTTAGAATAGTAGTTCACCTTATAGAGATCACCTCTGGCCTCTTCCTCTTTGGATGGTTGCTAAAACTTGGTGTCCAGTGTGGTTGGTTCTTCGATTCTATGGAAGTTACTGGTACTTTTGGCTTCCAAACCCATATCCTTGATGATTGTCTTCTTACTTTTTTTGAAGGGTTGAGTTTATCTTCTTTTGGTCTATGTGCTCAGTTCTTACACTTTTCTTTCCTTCGCTTCTTTGTGGAGACTTTTTGCATGGTGGAGAGCATAGGCCTTTGTGCATGTAAGAGTCCTTTTGGAACCCACATGTGTAATCGCCCTTGTTGAGCTGCAACTAATTTCTTGGGCACCCAAATTTCTCGGAGACCTTTTGATTGAGTTGGTCCTAGTTGATTCGTTCTTTTCTTAGCATGGTTGGCTTGCCTGAGTGGGAATTGTGTTGGAAAGACTGGTGGTTGCTCTCCTTTTTGTACCCAGATCTCGCTTATGCCCGGACCTTCTTTCTTCTTGAAATCTCTTTGTCTATTTGATATACTGGTTGTCATGTATGGCTTTGCTTCCCTTTTTGGTTGAGTTTTTGGGACGGCATTAGTCTTTGCACAAGAGGAGGAGTCCACTTGCTTTTGATCCTGTTCTTTTGACTTCCTTTGGAACACAGAGCTTTTGACACATACAACATCTTTTGTGCTAAGATTAGTCCTAGAAGAACTAAGAGAATGTGTGACATCTAGATTTATGAGCATGCAATGCTCTAATTCTAATGTAATGCATTGTTCCTGTACCCAAACTTGAAGAAGTTGGCTTCTTAGGTTTAAGTTGACTGCATGGTCATAAATCCAATCTTGACCTAAGACAAGTGGCTCTGTAAGATCCTCATCATAACACACTAGCATTTTGACTTCCATTGGAACATCTTGAAGGTAGACGGGAAGTTCCACCTCGCCCAAACAAGGGGTTTCCACACCTCCCAAACCTATGAGATAGGCTTCTATGGCCTTGATGTTCAATTGTAGGTCTTGCCAATATGAAAGTCTAACTGGACTAGTTATTGCACCTGAGTCAACCAAGGCTCTCATAGTCCTTACACTCTTTCCTCATCCTACCTCCACAGTCACAAAGGGGCATCAATCGATTATGCAAGACATGATTATGCCCAATTTTTGGCACATGTCCATGTGATATTTTGGGACTTTTAGGTTGAAATCTAGGCCTAGTCACCTGAACTTATTTCTCCTGATGCACTCTCTCGCCTCAGCTTGCACTTCTTCTCTAAACCTCAACTCTTCTTCTTTTCGCTTCTTAGCAGTGTTGAGTCTCATTAGCATATCCTCCGTAGGAGGTTCCTGATATAACTTTACTTGGCATCCACTGATATAGTTTGGCAAGATGTCACCTTCTAGGGTGGCCAATTGAACCGCACCACTAGTGGAGATTCTATTAATGATCATCGGTCCATATCCTCATTTCTCCAATTTGCGGGCATGCTACTTTAGTGTATAAACCAACACTAGATCTCCTTCTTTCAATCCTTTATCTTTGATGTGTGCATCAAAATATTCCTTTTGTCTTTTCTTTGCAGCATAGATGCCTGCTATCGCTTGGAGCCTCGTTTCACCTAAGCATTCTAGATCAAAGATCCTAGAGGACAATTCATGTCCATTCCACTCATGCTCTTGTGCTACTCTTAAAGGTGGTATTAAAAAGTCCAATGATAGCACCACATTCTGTCCAAAGACCATCTAAAATGGGGTGGCATTGAGTACCATTTTGTAGGCAACTCGATACGCCCAAACAACATGATGAAGTTGTTTGTCCCAATGAGAGCATTTATTATTTACTAGTTTTGTCAACACATTACATAGGATCTTATTCGTGCTCTCGGCTTGTCTGTTGGCTTGAGGATGATAAGGGGTAGACTTCTTATGTATCACCATGAATTCTTGAAGGAGATTTTCAATGACCTCGTTCAAGAAGTGCGTACCTCTATCACTGACCAACTCTATTGGTAACCCATATCTGGTGAACACGTTCTCAAATAAGAACTTAGCAGTCATTTAAGCATCATTTTTTGTAGTGGCTTTGACTTCTACCCACTTTGTAAGGTAATCCGTGGCTACAATAATGTACTCTGCATGAGAGTTTCTAGTTAGGGGGTTAATAGGACCAACAAAGTCTATTCCCCACTTTGAGAATGCACATCCTCCCATCATTGGTCTCAAAGGCATCTCATCTTTTCTTATCGAATATTGTGCACATTGGCATGTGTCACATTTCTTCACATAAGTATGTGCATCCATATGAAGAGTGGGCCACCAAAGTCTTGAGAATAGAATGGTCTTGATTACTCTGTCAGGCCCAAAGTGTCCACCTACAACACCGCTATGTACAATTTCTAAGATTTTCAAGTAGTTTGATTCATGAATGCATAGTCTTAGGTAACCAGCTTTGCCTCTCCGATATAGGTTGTCTCCTACTAAGGCATAATCATGAGCCTCTTGCTCCATGCTTCATTTTCTTGCTAGACTAGCCTCACTAGCTAGTGTTCGTGATCTCATAAATTCTACCAATGGAGCACTCCAATCTGGAATTAACGACACATGATAAAGGGTGGCATGCTCCGCTGGGGGTCTCTCTTTGCACGTTGGACAATTCTTAATCCATTCATGAATTTCTTTGTCCATGCTAGACCAATACACTCCTAAACTTTTTAGATTTTGCAATGTTTGTTGTTTAGAATAGTGATTTCCTAGCAATCCTTCAAGGGATTGTTGCAACCAACTACTATGTTCATCATCCTCGACACAACAAGCTAATACACCATTTAAAATCTTGTTTGTACATGCTTCTTGCCAATATTTGATATTTTTGTGATCTTACAATGTCTTATTTGTTCATTTTCACATTCTTGTTTGCAGGTCCAAAGATCAAGATAGGTACCAACTTATTTGCCCATTTAGGAACAACTTCTAATATGAACAAATAAGCATCAGACAATTCATCAGACACTCCTTGCGGTGATGCGAGAAAGGTGATCAGCCTTAAGGTGGGTTCTACCCTTCCGAACAACCACTTCAAAGTCATATTCCATTAGTAAGAGAAACCATCTTACTAAGCCTCCTATATTGCAAGGTTTATTGACCAAGTATAATAAAGCTTGATGATCACTGAAAAACTTGAACTTTTTGGCCAATAGATAGTGTCTAAACTTCTTCACAACATATACCATGCCTAGGCCTTCTCTCTCCATTGTTGTATAGTTTCGTTCAGCTGCATTGAGTTGCTTGCCAACATATGTTATAGGCAAGTCTAGATTTCCTTCACCTTTGGGTTGTGACAACACACATCCTATTGCATAATTGGATGCATCCACGTGGACATGGAATGGCTTATTCCAATCAAGAGTGGTCAATATTGGTGTTGTGCACAAACGTCTCTTCAACTCATTGAAGGACTTTTCGCATTCATCGTTCCACTCAAAATTTGTAAACAAGGCATAAAGAGGTTTGGTTATGATTGCATACATGTGGATGAATGTTGACAGTCAAGGTCACACACAAGCATGGAAGCTCATCAATGAAGAGGACACACAAGAAGAAGGAGCATGTAGGGAGCTCCAAGAAGCAAGGGAGGTCCAAGAAGCACATGTCCAATTTTCAGAAGAAATCCCTATAAAAATAGTGATTTTTATCACTAAAAACCATTGTAAATACCATTTTCCATTTTTTGTAACTCCATTTTGTTCAAGCCAAGGAGTCGTTGAGCTTGAGGAGTATTAGAAGTATCATCCTACTAGTTTTCATAATTTTTAGACTCCATTTGAGCCCCCAAATAATCCTTGGAACCTATTTTTTAAGTAGGCTGGACACTAGGTCTGGATAGGGCCAAAACTACTCAAAAAAATATAAAAAGGGCTGGAGAGCTCATTTTTGGGGTTAGCGTGTTGTAGATTTCAGGTTTGTAAGAGAACTCTTTTGTAATCGAAGTCCTTCCATTGTTCCACTCTTTGCTCTTACTTTGTGCGCGTGTGTGTGTATGTGTGTGCATGCTTGTGTGCTCACTCGTGCACTTGTGCCATCACTTGCTCTTGGTCTTCATACCGGTCCTCACGTCTCCACGGATTGACATTTATGAGGTGAATCTCCTCACGTTGGTACTTGCCATTGTGCTTGAGTGACACCAAATTTGGCGCCGTTGCCGGGGAGAGAGCTTGGAGGACGAGCGTGTGACCGTAAGACGTAGAGTAGCGACATTGGAAGGTAAAAAAATCACCATTTTCAGTTCAGTTTTTGAGTTTTCCTTCTTCTTCTTCTTCATCATCATCACTGTCATCTCTTCCATCTTCACTTTCTCTGTTTTTCCACTTTTTTGCATATACATTCCCAATTTTCGCCTCTTCTTCTTCATTCTTGGTGTGCAAGGAGTTTAGAGAGTGTTCAGATGTGGAGCGTGGAAGAAATACAAAGAATCGTGCAGTTAAAACTTCAAAAAATTGAGTGACTGTATCGCAGCGTGACCAAACCTGCGTTTGGTATTGTGGAGATGATATCGTGCATTTGGAGATAGATTTCGCATCTACAGCTAATAGGAGTGACAAGGAGGACACAAGGTACACATATCTGCAGAAAATTTTGAATTTGGGCTTAAAAATCTCCAAGTATCGTGTCTGGTTGAGTTTTGGTATCACAATACTAGAATTCCCGAGTATCGCGATACTTGTCGAGGTATCGTATCGTGCATGCCCACTTGAGGTATCGCAATACCATTCTGGTATCGTATCGTCAAGTGTTGGTATCGCGATCGCGATCGCCCCGGTGGTATCGTATCGTGCACCTTGTGGTATCGTATCGTCGACTGAGCAGTATCGTATCGCGCGCGACAGTGGTATTGTATTGCCACTTGCATAAGTATCGTATCACGTGCAAAGTTGGTATCGTATCACCAACTGAGTATCGTATCGCCTCCTATTTTGGTATCGTATCGCCTACTCGGTATCGTATCGCCTCTTGTTTTGGTATCGTATCGTGTACGCCCACTTGAGGTATTGCGATACCATTCTGGTATCATATCGTCAAGTGCTGGTATCGCGATCGTGGTCATCCTGATGGTATCGTATCGTCCATAGAACAAGCATCATATCATGAGAGTTCTAGTATCGTATCGTCCACGTGGTATCGTATCGTCCACTAACTTGGTATCGTATCGTGTGATTTTTGGTATCGTATCGTGGACCTTGTGGTATCGTCTAGCAAGGGGTATCGTATCGTGAGGTGACTTGGTATCGTATCGTCTGCCTAAGCAATATCGTATCATGTAGCATAAGCAGTATCGTATCGCGGTTGGAGTGGTATCGTATCGTTCACAGACTGGTATCGTATCATGTGATTTTTGGTATCGTATCGTCAGCAGACCAAGTATCGTATCGCCGATTGTTTTGGTATCATATCGTGAGGTTGGTATCGTATCGTGGCCATTTCCAGTATCGTATCGTCGAATGCAGAGGTATCGTATTGTGGACTTGGTGGTATCATCCATAGTGGTATCGCGTGGAAAATCTGGTATCGTATCGCCTGTCCTGAGGTACTCCCAGAGGGATCTTGTTTCCCTGTTTTAACCCCCTGAACCCTGAACTGGCATAAATTTCTCATACGAAATCCATTCCGAGGATTATTAGATAGGGTATTTTGAAGTTGACCCTTAGGTGGGACTAGGAAGCAAGGGGTTCCACAAGATTTTGAGCAATTCAAAGGACAATTTTGGACTTGTAGACAAGGCTTATGAACCTTAGCTCAAGTTGATACTTAGGAAGAGATAGATAAAGTACCAAACCACTTGAAACTAAGGTCAACCGCACAACCAAGTCAAGAACTCACAACTCAGTGGTTAACACTACGTGATGAGTTCATAGACAAGTGAGTCAAAAATGTCATTTAACTGGGAGAGACTCTTGGGTTCTGAAGACATGCATAGATCCGTACCTAGGGAAGGTTTTATGTCTACAGTGGAAGGGGAATATAGGATGTCTCTTCAATACGTATCCACTAACCTGCAAGGAATACCCATCTACCTTGACGATCTACACAGGTCAATAGCAAGAACAATAAAAACTACAGATTTAGAAATAGTCCCAAGGCCAGCTGTCAAGTACGAAGATGGAGTCTACATGGACAAGATGGGCCAGATCTATGTAGTAACTGAAAACCCTGATCAGATTAATGAAAGAGGAGAGTTAGCTCGAGATCATGCAACTACCTCACAAAATCCATTTGAGACCCCGCAAAGAACAAAAAATGTGATGTTAGGAGAAATGAGCCAAGGTAGTATACCCGACAGACCACATGAGCAATTCACCATGCCAGGAATTAACCCCCACGACCACACTAGCCAGAGAATGGGAAATAGGAATAGACCTACTTTTAGGACAGAACCACCCCAAGGTGTCCCCATCATAATTTGATCCCTAGAGCCCAACAAAAGACTGAGACCAATCCAACTGGCCAAATGTATGCGAAATCCTTACGATGGCACACGAGAGCCGTATGATCACATTGCAGAATTCAAGCAGGTATTGCGAGCGGAGCAAGTGGATGACTTTTTTAGGCAATATGAATCCTTTGGGCTAACCCTCACGGGAATAGCCTTAGCTTGGTGTTGTAGTATGCCCTTGGGAGCCAAGACCCACACCACCTTGCATGGAAGCAAGAAGGGAGGCCCAAGAAAGACTCTCCTTTCATCCACCCCATCCTCCATCATGTTCAAGCCATTGGCCATCAGCCCGCAGCTATGCCACATGCTTGAAAATATGGAGCAATGGGAGTCAAGGATCCTAGTCACATATGTAAAATACAAGACAATTGCAACACTCTACTTACACACAAAGGAAAATGCTAGCATGCACACACACCTCACTCTCACACTCTCCAAGACTAAATACATATATGCACAAAGCCTTAAGAGAAAGGAGAGTTCTTCCATTGAATGGATTTTACATGAGAGCACGACCAAAAGCTCTCTTTTACAAGAAATAAGCCTCTATTTATAGGCTAGACACATTCCCCCATGTGCTCTTTTTGACTAGTCAAAAAGGAGCACATGCCTAACTAACATATCTCAAAAAGATCTTGGGAAATATTCTTTCTAACAACCATATCTCCAAGAATACGTGCGTGGGGATTTTTCTACATATCTACCAAAAATGTGAGTATTTACAATGTTTCAAAAGCCTTACTTTTGGAGAAATATCAAAAAGAGTCTAAGAGGGAGTTCTCATGTGAAACTCTAGGTATATGCAAAAAAAGGGGTTCCTATGCAAAGAAAGGGGTTCCTATGCACAAATAAAGATGTGTGCATGCCCTATACTCAACACCCTCCTCTCCCTAGACTTTGTCGTCCTCGACAAAGCTAAGATAAGGGGATCATACATAGCTGAACTGTTTTGAGTCTTCAAATCTTGAAATCTGCAGCCCTTCAAGTCTTCAAATTTGCAAGTTTTCAGTCTTGAGATCTTCAGTGTTGAGCGACACAATCCCCCTAAGGGGCAGTCAGCCGAGCAACCGCTGGTGCCAAATATACAGCAATCCTTCTAAGCAAGTCTTTAGAGGACCTGAAAACTGCAAGTCCAAAAGCTCCATGTGCATACACAACAAGACAGAGCATGTAGCATACAAAACACTTAAGAGCAGTCCTAGCATCAAAGTTGTACCAAGCTTCCCACAGGATGGCTGGGAAAGTGGACACAATCCCCAAAATAGGACAGTCGCACACTGAAGTAGCTCAAGTCCAAAATCTAACAGCACACCTTGAGTAAGAAAGAGATTGACAGGGCACCACCAGCTTTGGCATCCATCAAGCTTCCAGTGTGAGGACCCACTCTGAGAATCTGAGAAAAAACCATCTGGACACAACAAAGCATCCACATATAATGCAGATCATCTTCTCCAAGCGAGGGAAAAGGCAGCAGACATAATCCCCACTTTGGGCAGTCACACAAAAACCCAAAAACCCTGTGCCAACCAATATCTTCATATATAAACTCATGAAAATGTCATGCAGCATCCCTGCTAGCAGTCAGCAAACCTGGTGCTTTTGAAGCCATTAACCTACAAGATATTGACTGAAGACTATCAGTAGGCTCTGAAGCCCAGGAGCCACCACTATCCATTCCCTTTATGCACATGCTTGGCCTGCAAATGATATGCAGCAACCTCAAAAAGGCACATTAAAAATAAGAACAAGTAAAGCTCCAAAATAAGGATTTGGCTGGTCCATCAGTATAGTGCCCTTGCACTCCAGCCTGTGCTGGTACCATTCACCAGAGGAGTTGTCTGAGCTGCAATGGCTGAGTACCCAAGATTCTTCTGGGACTCTCAGGACATGGTCAGCAGCCGCCTTATGTGGACGCATAGGTTGTACAGACACCACAGCCAACACTATTTGAGGATGTGATCCCAGCAAAAGCACTGCCCTTTAGTACTTTATGGGTGATGGGGGCAGGTTTGGATGCCATCCTTCAGATCTTTTCTTCGCCTGCATACCATCTTTCTCTGCCAAGAAATGCAAGTATAGCTTAGTTGGGCAGAGCAACCCCATCAGCTTGTTGAACCTAGTATCGGAGAGTTTCGGAGCAGGCCTGGCAGAGTAGAGACTTTGGCCAGGTCTATGAAGACCACATTAAATGGGCTTTCATCTTTTCTTCCAGCTGCATCTGAACCCTCTACTCCAGGGCATACTTGTTAGGCCTACTGAAGTGGATAGTCACTGAAGTTTCCAGTGCTGATGGATGTACAATCCAGGGTTTCCAAATAATTATGTCCGTCTGAATGCAGACTAGCCATACCATCAAGAATAAACTTGATATGCCACTTTTTCACATCTCAACAGGTAACACTAATTTCCCAAGATGGCTAGGAAAGTGGACACAGCCCTGGTAGTTTTCCTGATGTAGATATTTCCTCCAGCCACCCTTTGCAAGAGCAGCACATGCCTCACATATCTACTGAGAATTCTCCTTCCTCCAAGCCTTATCCTGTAAGTGATGTGCAGCAACCAAAAAAGGAGTATTTAAAAACTGAGAGCAACAAAAAGTGTCCCATTTAACTGTAGGAATATTTCTTCAATGAAACAACTGAAACACTGAAATTTGGTCATGGCAAACAATCTCTTCAGACCCTGCTCCCAGTAGCCCCTGAATAAGGATTAGTCGTCCAGTCCGGTCATCGAGGTTGGAGGGAATTCTACCAATATCAGCTCGCAATATTGCAACAACATTACCAATCCATAAGCAGCCTCTAGTCAATTAGTTGAATGACATCAACTCTAGCTGAGGGAGATTAAATTCTTTGACCCAATACCCACATGAGGCCACTTCAAGCTCTTCAACATCAGGGTCTGTCGAGAAGCACCTTTTGATGTGCCTCCTTCAAGAGTTTTCTAGCAAAATCATATATGGATCACCATCAAAGATATAACACCAACACTTCTCTCCTAATAAGCATCTGATGGAGCTTGGCAATGACTGTCATCGTTGTAGCTCAGTGATGAGTAGCACCTCCTTTAATGTCAATCCGGGAAGACGTGAGGATGGTATGAAGACCTCGAGCAAGTGGCGGCACAAGTGCGTGAGTGAGAAGCACACAAGCATGCACACACATACACACACACGCGCACACAAGGCAAGACAAAGAGTGAGAATCAATGGAGTTCTTTAGATTACTTTCAATAGCTCTTACAGGTTCGTTTCAATTACAATCTAACCTCAAAAATGAGCTCTCTAGCTCTTTTTATAGTTTTTGACTAGCTTTTGGCCCTGTCCAGACCTAGTGTCCGGCCTAGTTAAAAATTAGGTTCCAGGGCTTATTTGAGGGCTCAAACGAAGTCTAAAAATTATGAAAATTGGTACGATGGTACTTCTAATACTCCTCAAGCTCGAGGACTCCTCGGCTTGCACAAAATGGAGTCTAATCTACCAAAAACGGGATTTACAATGTTTGTGTAGTGATTAAAATCACTTGAGTTGTACATAATCTAAGGGAAAAAATGATCTGGCCTTGTTGCCGTATTGTGCATGACTCCTTTGTTGCTTTGTGTGCCAACAATCGTCAAAATAGAAATGCAACAGTTCTTCAAACCCCATGTGGCAATATAAGGCACATGATCCAAGACAGGCTTCTCCAAGGCAGGTAGATGCCACTCTACCTGCACATGATCCATGCTCTCACTATTTTGGACATGTAGCTTCATCAGCATATACATAACTTTCTTGAATGATGTCATCCTTGCCAACATCTGCAATGGACTGGGGGTCAACAAGTCTTGCAGAGTCTCCAAATATTATGATCGTCGTGAATACCTGCTACAATAACTCCACCAAATTCTTCAAGCAGCTGCATATCACAACATGTGCACACTATCATTGTCCAACATAAATCATCATCCAATGATGGCAGCAGCTAAGACAAGACAATCCGAAGGTTTGCCTAAGCACACTCTCAAGATGGAGGCAAGAGATTCCTAGCCTCGACCGAATCATTTTGTTTGTTCACTGTGCCCTGTTGGTTCACTAAGGGAGTTAGCCTATAGCCTCGATGTCTGCAAACCTGCTGCATGCTTGTGAACCATAACATGTCCTTGGCAAGGAAGAAAAAAGAGCCCCAAAGCCATACGCATCATGAGTGTTCAGAATGGTCAAAAACTTGATAACCCGTTACTCATAATCAAGTTGAACTGTAGTAACTGCCCAACATCTTAGATATGCATTCAAGATATTTGAGTTCCTTTGGAGATGGCCATAGCCCACACTTTTGTTGCAAGGTGATGGCATGACATAGCAAGCATCCCAGCTTCACTCATTTGGAAGCACAGTGGTAAAAGGAGAAGCAATATAATACATGGAGCCTCGCACCATTCCAGCAGCCTTTATTCCTGGTAGTAGCGAGCAGAGGAATACATGTGCTGGACCCAAACAATCACAAGCTTTTCCAACAATTACCTCATGAAGAAAGTCACCCCTTGAGCCTTGTGCAATATTTCCTTCATTCTGGCATTCATGAGTATGTTTGATTCAACCTTCAAGTTCTTTACAGAGGGCAGCATACTCAAAGATACATTCTGAACATCTTTTGAGGATGTGCCATATTTTTGCCAACTCCATTTCTCATGATGCTCTAACTCACCACAGGTATGGCTAGCCTTTTTCCACAGACTGTCATAAGACCTTCTAATGCTTGATCATGAAAACCATAAGTTTCAGCTGGTTCGAGGAGTTAATTATCTCAGTGTGAGAGGGAAACTTCGTGAAACACAATACATACATGCCATCAGCCAAAGACAAACCCCTTTCTATTGATTCAGCAATAATAGACCATGATGAACTGACTTCGGTACAAATTTCTTGAGTACATCCTCCGCCATTTGGAGCAATCACAGTAAAGTTGAAAAGCAAACATAGCACAGTCGAAGATCTGATGCTCTCAGAAGAGTACAACGAGGGCACGACATGAGCTCACCCCCATGATTCAAGGCGTTGGTGCAGAGCCGACTGGAGGGCATGACTGAGGAGCCAAAGGAGCTCGCAATACACATAGTGATCGTGACACCATTTTCTGCCTTCACAGAGGATCAAATCATCCATCCTTCAATCTGATGGTACGAGTCTGATGGTGCACACCATCCGTCCTCTGTCAAAAATCGCGCATCTGCCCAGAAAAGGAATGTCGAGGGAGGCACGGACCGGGCTTACCTTATACCTGAGATCATGGCTGTGCGGTAGTTCCTTATTTGTTGATAGTGATCATTAAAATGGACTGTATACTATCCAAGCACAGCCAACTGTGGAAGAAACGAGGCATGTCAAAGAACTACCTCCACTGAATAGGGCATGCAAGTTGTCCTTTCTGCCAAATGAACAAGAGATTCAACACGAGAAAGAGGAGTGGAGAGCAATCCTGGGTGGATTGTCACGGAGTAGATGGGTGAGCCATGCTCAACCATAAAGCAGCCACACAGAGGATCAGAGAGCCCATGCCCATCTCCACATGGAGCAAAGCTGCCAGGATTTTTGTTTGTAAGGACCTAACACCTCCAGTCCATATATGGAAAAAGAGGAAGCCACTGTCATTGACCCGCGATTTTGTCCAACCCCAAAGTCACCCGAAGGCAACCATAGTCGATGAAAGCACCTAAAACTTGGGCCTGAAATTTGTCATAGTTCTGTCCACATACCCCATTGCCCATACTGTGTAGAGACAGAATAGCATGAGATGTTGGATGTGTCTGCAAGATTGACCAGTCACAGAGGCTCGAAATGCACCACGACAGGGTTGAATGGCATGGTCCGAAGAGCACCACAGAGGAGGGATTGATGGGAATGCCCAACTCTGAAGATCGACCACACACGCAGGTAGGCGGAGCAGAGCTTCCCGAGACTGATCTTCCTTAGGCAAGTTGTCAGAAGCATTTCCTCAAAGCAGTTGATCCATGATGGAATCCAAGAACAGAATGGCATCCTGCAGAACGACAACATGATCGAGAGGGGGGGTCGTACAGCTGGTTCTCTGTCTCCAATGAAAAGTTGGGCATAGCAGCAAGAATGGCGGCTGCGGACAAAGAAGAGAGCCTCAGAGCCCGACTCTGAGCCACGGCAAGATGGGCATAACCACAATGGCGAGAGTCTAAAAGGGGGAGCATTATGCTCGCGAAAAGCCTCTCCAACAGAACGCTGTGGCATGGATTTGTTGATCAGAGATGGGGGAAGGTCCCGCAATCGCATATCCGTGATGAAATGCAAAAATGGGGAAGATCAAGGCCCAAGCCCCAGACTACAGCACAGATGGTCGAAGACATGGAGGGGGAGCTCACGAAGAGCTCAACCCCGAATTGCAAGAATCAGAAGCGCAGACAAGGAAGAGCTTCCTCCTCCCGTCGATTGGGTGCCAACAGTACCATAGCCCGCAAATCACATCTGTGTCACCTTTGTCAGACTCTGCCTGTCCACCATTAAGGATGAGAGAGAGGGCAAAAAGAAACCAAGGATCTCTGATGCCTCGTGGCCCTCACACCAAATTTCAAATGCGAGCAAAAAAAAGGAAGAGGAACCAGGGTTCTTTGCAAGTTTAAGAAGAGGAATCGTGGACATTTTACATTTATCAAAAGTTCAACCCTCCTTTTTTTGTGGTTTTCTTGAAGTTGAACAGAGAGAAGGGTGCAAAGGGCATTACCCATCTCCCTTTTCAAGGCCATCACTGAAATCAAGAAATGGAGGAGAGATGGAGAGTGATGCCTGAGTGAGTGTGTGGGAGTCTGTGTATGTGAGAGAGAAAGAGAGAGAGACAAGGGGGTAAGGAGGTGTTTTTGTGCCACAAACAAACATGAACTAAAACTATCCTACTAAAACAAGGAAATGGGAGCAATTGGCCCAAAGGAAGGGTGAAAGTGCCATGCCAACACATATATCCTACGTAAATAAGCAGAAAAATTGCAAATCAATATCTTACCACATGCTCTTGAGCACTCCAAGTGATGAAAGGCCGTTCTCCCCGGCAACGGCGCCAAATTTGTTGTTGTAGTATGCCCTTGGGAGCCAAGACCCACACCACCTTGCATGGAAGCAAGAAGGGAGGCCCAAGAAAGAGTCTCCTTTCATCCACCCCATCCTCCATCATGTTCAAGCCATTGGCCATCAGCCCGTAGCTATGCCACATGCTTGAAAATATGGAGCAATGGGAGTCAAGGATCCTAGTCACATATGTAAAATACAAGACAATTGCAACACTCTACTTACACACAAAGGAAAATGCTAGCATGCACACACACCTCACTCTCACACTCTCCAAGACTAAATACATATATGCACAAAGCCTTAAGAGAAAGGAGAGTTCTTCCATTGAATGGATTTTACATGAGAGCACGACCAAAAGCTCTCTTTTACAAGAAATAAGCCTCTATTTATAGGCTAGACACATTCCCCCATGTGCTCTTTTTGACTAGTCAAAAAGGAGCACATGCCTAACTAACATATCTCAAAAAGATCTTGGGAAATATTCTTTCTAACAACCATATCTCCAAGAATACGTGCGTGGGGATTTTTCTACATATCTACCAAAAATGTGAGTATTTACAATGTTTCAAAAGCCTTACTTTTGGAGAAATATCAAAAAGAGTCTAAGAGGGAGTTCTCATGTGAAACTCTAGGTATATGCAAAAAAAAGGGGTTCCTATGCAAAGAAAGGGGTTCCTATGCACAAATAAAGATGTGTGCATGCCCTATACTCAACACTTGGTTTCAATCCTTGCATCCAAATTCCTTTGGCAATATCGAACAATTCTTCCAAGAATTTGTTTGGGAATTCACTAAGCGAGGGATCAAGCACAATTCATCATCCTTACTACATAGCTTCAAACAAGATCCTAATGAGACAATAAAGAATGCGGCACGGAGATTTAATCAATTCATAGCCCGATTCCCCGTGATAGAGAGACCTTCTCAACAGAAAATGATATCCCTATTTTTAGAAGGTCTAACGAATGGAACATTGAGAGTCTTAGTATACGTAAAACGATTGCAAACTCTGAGTGAGTGTCTTCAAGAGCGCATAGATTTGGAAGAAAACTTAGCTGAGGATCTCAAAATCACACAAGAACCTACCAAAACAGAGGATACATGGAGCGATGAGACTGCTAGTTCGAGTTATGTGGAGGAAGTGGCAGCATTAGTGGCCAAGAAATTAGGAGTACAAGGACAAAGAAACTACCAAAACTTCCACTTGAGAGTGTCAATGTTAGGAAGTTGCACACTTTGTGGTGGAGATCATCCAGCTCATGTCTGCACGAGAGAAAGATTAGGGTTATCACAACCTTACCCATATGATAGGCCATCAACTCAAGAGCCTAACATGTGCTCTTATAGTGCAAAAGTATATCAACTACAACACCGAAAACTATCCAATGAGTAGACAACCCTGACCGATTGTACCACCCCAATGTAGACCATACTGGTACCCTCCTAGAGAACAAGGCAGAGAGGTTCCTAGGTATAACCCATGTCCAGAACCATGAGGAGCAACTAGGCTGTATGAACATGGAGGATGTAGCCAACCTCAACCTATACTAGGACAACAACCACCCCACCCACCAACTCCGACACAAGGGCAGAACATCACAATACAAGTTGTTTGTCTCGAGTGTGGCAAAGAACAACTCTTGAGAGATTGTCTTGGACACCCCTCTAGTGCACCGAAGGTTACACTCATTAATGTAGTAGGCTTAGTAGGGGATTCAAGTTCCAATAGCGATAATGTGGCTCCTATACATGCAATTACTAGGGCACAAGCGTTACAATAAACTAAACTAGCTGAGCAATCAGAGCCAAGTGAATCAGGAGAGCCTAGTGAGAGAAAAACAAGAACATGGAAGGATACTAGGGAAAAAGCCAATCGTAAGTGGATCAAAAAGTTATCCGAACTAGAAGAAAACTTGAAAGATGCAAAAACAAAAATTGAAAATATTGCCTCTCAAAGCCCCTCGCATGTCAAAACTCCATCCACACCACCTCATCCCCAACCTCAACCCCACCCACCAACCATTGTAAATAGACCACAAGTAGGGTGTGTTCTTGCAGATCCAACCCTAGAAGACTTGGACATGATGTTCAAGGCATACTAGGCTCGACTTCAAGAAGGGCCAACACCTGCAAACCTAGACAAGAGCTACCCTAGAGCAGATTTAGAGATTGAACGGACAAAAATGTGCATAAAAATGGTGAACCTAGCTCAAGCTATGTTTGAGGCCAATCAATCGTTCAATCAGACAAATGCTATTACATCGGGTTTGCACTTCCAGGGCTTACTAGATAGCTTAGAGCAGTTGTTAAATAAACCTCAAGCTTCTTTACCTCCACAGGCTCAACCAACTGTGAAAGAGAAATCTCATCACCAAAGAAAGCCTATGTTCCTGACTCCATAGATGAGGGAGAACCTCTTTCAATTCAACAACACTCTCAAAAGTACTTGCGGGAAATACAAGAAGAGAAATGGGCCAAGGAGATGGATAATCCCCCTCCTATTCTTGAGATTGATGAACTTCATGATCAATTTCCACAAGACATCCCATCTATATATGGAGACCAAGTAGAGCAACAAGAGGAAAAAAGTTGAGGATTTGAATCCAACTCTTTACAAGAGTTGCCACAGTTCACAGGCCCATGGGAATCTGAATCTCTCAAGATCAGAGCTCCCACAATATTGATCAGAAACGAAGACTCAGTGGTTCCTAGAAACACTGATGTCATGAAGAACACTAAGGTTCAGTGTCATCTCACTGTAGAGGAGCTGCTCAAAGCAAAACCTGAGCTATGGAATCATGTGAAGGATCAGGTTCTAGAACTTGATTCCAATATGCCAAAAGCAGACTCTAAGCAAAAAGTTCTAGAGATACCTCTAGACAAAATAGGGGACATGAGTGAAGGTGAGGAAGGTAATACTTATCTTCCGATCACCTACCAAGGTTACACAACCAAAGCGATCATAGATTCTGGTGCTAGTGTTGCTATTGCGACCACTTCCCTGTGGAAGCAATCGGGTAAACCCGCATTAAGGCCAACTAGAATGAAGCTTCAGATGGCTGATGGCCATGTGGAAAGACCTCTAGGATTGCTAGAAGGGATAACTCTAACCACTTGTGGTGTAGAGTTTGAGCACACCTTTGCTATATGTGACTTTGGTAAAACTAGTACCTACAAAATGATCCTAGGAAGACCCTTCCTACGACAACTGCAAGTTGTACAGGATTGGGGAACCAATTCATTGTACTTGCAACGCTTAGGGGTCACAACCAAGGTCAATTTGAAGGATTACACCTTCAGAGATGTGCCACCCCTACAATGGGATCCTATCCACAAGGAGCAAGAAGATTCAATCTCTGTGCATTCTAAAAGTTCATCTGATACATCTTGGATGCATGAAGATACTCATTTGTGGATGTGCAAGGTTGCAAAGGAAGAGGAGAAACGCCTAAAAGCGAGAGAAAAAGGAACTTCTCAAGGAGATAGACCAATTAGAGACACAGCCTATACACCGATGATCTTTCCAGATGAGGAATTTGAGCCACATGGTTGGGCAGAAATCTTAGCTACCATGGACATTGCAGTGAATGAAGAACAATGGACACCTCATTGTGATGAGGAGGGTTATGATATCTCAGTGTTCATGTGTCAACCCTTGCTAGAAGAATGTGACCCTAGTGACTTCATAGAAAAAGAAGAGAAGGATGACGATCTAGAGTCCATTGTGATGGATAGTTGCTTTATTTCAGAGGAGCACTATCTAGAAGACATAGGAGTATGTACACAAAAAGAAGAAGAACCTCTCACAAGCATTAAAACTGTCAATCCAAAGGATGGAAGTGAAGGAGGTCAAAAGAAAAAGAAAAGACAAGGAGTGAAACAAGAAGAGAAGGAATCATTGTTCGAAGTACCAGAGAATTTCAAGAAATATGAAGTTGAGGACCGAAAAATTTTGGTATGAATGCCTAAGAGAGAGGCCACCACAGGAGAAGTATATGATAACAAAGAAAAGACCAAAAAAATCATAGTCACCATTGAAGAGAACGAAGAGAGATGTACATACATAGGAGATGACCTAAGTAAAGAAGAGGAAGCAGAGTTGGTAGCCTTGTTAAGGGAATATAGGGACGTGTTTGCGTGGCACTATAGAGACTTGAAGGGAGTAGATCCGAAGGTGTGTTCTCATACGATCCCCATGATAGCAGATGCCAAGCCCACCAAACAAAAGCCCTACACATAAAATGACACCTATGCAACCAAAATAAAAGAAGAAATCGACAGATTGATTGAAGCCGAATTCATCTATGAAATTGAGCATACTGAATGGGTGTCCCCCATTGTAGTGGTGCCCAAGAAGAATGGGAACTTACATGTATGTATTAACCTTAAAAAATTTAATGCCACCATGTTAGTAGTAGTCAAGGAACTGAAAGACTAACAAGACAAGGAAGCTTACGAAGGGAGTTAGAGCGAAGAGAAGGTACAAGCAGACAGAGTAGTCAAAGAAGTTCAGGCAAGTAGGCCATTATTTTTTTCAGGAAGCTAAAGCATATCAAAGAGGTGGACACATAAGGAGAAGGAGCAAGTAGGGAGCTCGAAGATGTGTATGTCAAATCGTTAGAGGAAATCCCTACAAAAATAGTGATTTTCATCACTAAAAGCCATTGTAAATACCATTTCATATTTTTGTAGCTCCATTTTGTGCAAGCCAAGGAGTCCTTGAGCTTGAGGAGCATTAGAAGTAGCTACCTACCAGTTTTCATAATTTTTAGACTCCATTTGAGCTTTCAAATGGGACCTAGAACCTAAATTTTAACTAGACCGGACACTAGGTCTGGACACGGCCAAAACCTAGTCACAAACTATAAATAGAGCTAGAGAGCTCATTTTTGAGGCTAGCTTGTAATTGATTTGAACTTGTATGAGCTTTTTGAAAGTAATCTAAAGAACTCCATCGCTTCTCACTCTTTGTCTTGCCTTGTGTGTGCGTGTGTGTGTATGTGTGTGCATCTTAGTGTGCTTCTCACTCACACACTTGTGCCTTCAATTGCTCGAGGTCATCATACCATCCTCACATCTTCCCAGATTGACATTAAAGGAGGTGCTACTCATCACTGAGCTACACCAAATTTTGGCGCCGTTGTCGGGGATCGAGCTTTGAGGACGAGAGTGTGATGGTAAGACGTAGAATTGAGACATTGGCGTTGTAGGTAATTTCTTTACTCTTTTTTGTTTTTCTCTTTCTTACTTCATCACTCACCATCATCATCCTCACCACCTCCCACCTCCATCTCCACCATCGCGAAAAATTTCAGTTTTTGATCATATCACCTTCTTCCTTCCATTTCCCTCATTTCACTTGTGAGAGAGAGCGAGAGAGCGAATTGTGTACACTGCTTTTTGCCTGTTTTCTGAGTGATCTTGCAGGTACAGCTGTATCATCCCCTCCAGCACGCTGTGTAGGTACGGACAAGCTCAAAACTGTCTCTGTGTCGCAGACCTCTGTCGATCGCGATCGACAGAAAAATCGCTCATTTGGTAAAACAAAGCACACCACAATGACATGCACAAGGAGCACATTCCAAATCACTAGAAAAAACTAAAAAATTTCGTGTTTTTCTGTCAGTCGTGATTGACAGCGTCGATCGCGATGGACAGCCACGATCGACAGATTCTGTCGATCGCGACCGACAGAGACGACCGACTGACCCTGTCAATTGTGATTGATAACATCGATCGCGATCGACAGCCACGACCGACACCCCTATCAGTCGCGATTGACACCGTCGATCGCGACCGACTGAATTTTGATGATTGACTGAATTTCTCGCGTTGCCACGTGTGCATCGCAATGGACACATCCCCGATTGACTGAAATCACGGCAAAAATCCCGAAAAAAGTGTCAATCACAATTGACACCATCGATCGCGATTGACAGGACCCATGACCGACTCTGTTGATCGCGATTGACACTGTCAATCGCGACTGACGTGTCGATCGCGATCGACAGGCCCGACGGACACCTCTCTCAATCGCGATTGACAGACTTGTCGATCGCGATTGACAGGCTTTTTCGGCCAAATTTCTAGGGTTTTTAATACCAAGTTTTGGGGTAATTTTCGGCATACTTATCAACCAATTAGTGATTTGTGAGGTCCCTACAAGTGTGTTTTGAGAAAAATCCTGGGATTTGTCAGCCTGTTTGAGCCGTGTTTTAACCCCAAAACCCTGAACTGTCATAACTTCCTCATACAAAATCCGTTTGCTGTGATTCTTGTCTTGTTGGAAAGCTCGTGGGGAGTACAACCAAAACTTCCACTGGTTACAGTAAAATTAATATCAGGATTATTAGCTAGGGTATTTTGAAGTTGACCATACCTTGGGGTAGGAAAACTGAAGGATCCTTGGGACTGTTTTCCATAAAGGCAAGGGGAAATTTGGTCTGTGAATTACATGCATGAAAGTGACCTGTCTGTCATTTGAATTGAAGTCTTGAACTAACTTTGGGACTTTTACAGGTCCACTGAGAGCACTTGAGGGCATCCAAAGCAAGGGTGAATTGCAAGCTTGAGAACCGGGTTCTTGAGCACCAAAGGGCAAGGGATCAGCAAGCGAGGTTGGAATGCTCTCAACTCCCTCTGTCAATTCCTAGCTTAGGCTAAGTACGAATAGTGCTAGAAGTAAGTCAGGGCGACGATAGGCATTTATCAAGTTGAAGACTACCTAAATACTCAAGTTCAAGCTAACAACATAATCTTTGTACGGTTGATAATTTTAAAGGAAAAGACTTAACGTGGAACGATCAACTGCAAGTGCGGAAATTAACTCAAGTATTCCTGACGACGTGGTATTAGACAAGATCATAACCACAATAACTGACTAAAAAGAATCAAGTAACTCATACAAAAGAACTCAGCAACGAGGTTGTACTTGGGTAAAATTGGGGATTGCTCAATAAAGCATATGAACCTTAGATCAGGACGATATCTAGGGAGGGATAGACAAAGTCTTAGGTCTTCAGAGGCTAGTGTTAATCACACTGCTAGGTCTTGGGCCCAGCAGTTGAGCCATTATTCGCACTACCCTAGCTCTGAAACTAGTGAGTCAGAGATGTCCCACGGTATGGAGAGACCTATAGGAAGTTCAGGTGTGCCATACTTGTATAGGGTGGAAGGCCCCTACAAGACTCAGCTGGAATACCTTAGGACCAACCGATTAGGTGCTAGCATTTATGAGGATGGCCTAGGAAGGTCTGTGGTACAGATCAAAAACCCAGATCAATCCATTGGACTGGAACACCCAGCAGTCAAGTTTGAAAACGGAGCTTACTTGGACAAAGAAGGAACCATATACGTGGTCACTAGTCACCCAGAGAGGACAGATGAATTCGGGAATGTGATCCCTGAGACGGACATAGGTGACCTAGAGCAAGGGAACATAGGAGGAGAGCCGAGGACCCCTCGAGGCAAGTCTGTTCTCACTAGGATTATCACACCAGAGTGGGTTCCCCAGGACAATAAGAGCATAGGTCTACTCCTGAACGGAGAGACTGATGAAGCCTTTTGGAGGTATAAATCTAATCAGCCAAATGAGGTAGGAACAATCATGATATATGAGTTCAAGGATCCTGATAGCCCAGGCAGAGTGACCTACTTAGATCACACCTCAGAGAGGATCTTTGTGGTTACGGAAAATGATATGCATGCTTACACTTGGAAAGGTGAATTTATTTTCCCCCAACCAAGATTGAATGTGTCCTTTGGTCACCCAGGAGCTGGAACATCCCAAGCTCATGGAGCTCAAAAAGACAGACATAGAGATAGACCTGAGGTAAGCTTTGCCAACCCAGTGGGAAGAGAGAGAACAAGAACGGAAACAAATAGAGCAGAACTTGAGGGACTTAGAGCCCCAAGGAACCAAAGGAATGCTGATGATTTCCCTCTGCCAAGGCCTAGGGAACACACCAGAACATTGAGACCTACACAGTTGGTTAAGTCCATGAAGAACTACTTCAATGGCATAGGAGACCCATATGATCATGTGGCTGAGTTTAGGCAAGTCTTGAGAGCTGAACAAGTTGAGGACCTATTCACGCAATATAATGCCTTTGGTCTAACCCTTAGGAACACAACCCTTATGTGGTTTCAACCATTGAATGAGAGACAATTTAGGAGCATAGACCAACTCTTAGAGGCTTTCATCACTGAATTCTCTAAAAGTGGCATAAGGCATAATACTTCCTCATTTATACATAGCTTCAAGCAGACCCCTCAAGAGACCATGAGACTTGCAGGAAGAAGATTTAGGCAATATCTTGAGAGATGCCCTATTCCTGAGCTACCAACACCAGCCAAAAAAGTGGCTTTATTCTTGGATGGATTGCTAAGTACCAAATTGAGGTCATATGTGTACTTGAAGGACCCTATGACTATAGAAGAGTGTGTACGCATGTGCATCGACATCGAGGATAACCTAGGGGAAGAGTTAGAGCTCTCCAAAATCTACAAAGATTCAGATAGTGCTTCTAGCCTCTCTTCCACACAATCCACATCTATCGAGGAATTAGCAGAGAAATTAGGTGTCTCTAGCAAACAGATCCCAAGATTTGCCCCTGTGAAAAGATGCTATACTTGTGGAGGTGACCATATGGCGAATGTATGTCCCATTATGGCTCAACCCCAAGTAAATCCTAGTAGCCAATACTGCACCATAGAACGAAGATACACAAATCACACAGCACAAGACTGCCCATACAATAAGCAAGCGGTTAGACAAACCTACCCTCAGCCCTATCCACAAAAAGTAAGGTATCAGAACCAATACCCACCACAAAAATATGGTAGAACACAACAACCCTATCAACAACCCTACCAAAATCAGCAAAGACCTCAGCCTGTGTTAGCCCAACAACCCCCAGCTCCAGCCAATTTGATCCCAGTAAAATATGCAGCTGCAGAAGAGAACCTGAATAGAGCTATAGTCCCTGTAACACCATTGCTTTCTGAAAGTGACTCGAGTGACCATAGCTTTGATTGGACGCATATTGATAGCCCCCAGGCCTACTACATGCAGTCTCCTGAACATGGTGAGTCCTACTTTAGTGAAGAGCTGAGTGAACCTAGTTGGGAGTCAGATTACGCAAACGTTATGTATACAAATCCCAACCCTAGACATCAACCTAGGCAAGTAAGACCTCCATTTCCTAGAGGAGCATGCTACAGATGTCAGGGAGATCATCTCATTCGTGATTGCCCCTTACCTCCACCTACACAACCCTAGTCAGTGACAATCCAAGGTTTTTGCCAAGATTGTGGAAAGGAGCATCTCTTACGAGATTGCCCAAAGAATCCCAATAATATGCCAAAAATCACTCCTATCAATGTTATTGGGTTAGTGGTAAACTCTTCAGGGAGTGTGACGTCCACTACACCAGTACAGGTAGTCACTAGAGCTCAAGCCTTGCAGCAAAACCAAATTTTTAGGTCAGGAAAAGAGCTCCGAGGCTAGTGAAACTGAGAGCATTACAAAGAAGAGAACTAGAGCCTGGAGAGATAGTAGGGAAAGAATGAAGAGGCAATGGGCTAAGAAGATGAGTGAGCTTGAGGAAAGTCTTAGAGAAACCAGAGCCAAGATAGTTGAACTCACATCTCAAACTCCCTCTCACACTACCCCACCTCCACCATTCCCATCTCCATCCGATCCTACGCCTTCTAACCCACCTCACACAATTCCACCACCCCCTAGAGTAGGATCAGTCCTAGCAGATCCCACTCCTGAGGACCTAAATATGATGCTCAAAGCATATCAAGCCAGAATCCAATAAGGGCCAAACGTAATCGATCATGAAAAGTGTTACCCGAGAGCAGAACTAGAGCTTGAACGAACCAAAATCTGTGCTAAGATAGTGGAATTGGCTCAAACCATGTTTGAAGCCAGTCGCCTCTTCAACTTCTCTAGTTCAGCTAAGACACAGTTGCACTTTGATGGACTGCTAGAAAGATTGGAGAGGTTAATTGCACAATCAGAAAAGGAACCCACCCCTCCACGTAAAGACAAGACAAGTAAGAGAGTAAGCCTTCCTGCCCAGGAAGCTTATGTGCCTAACTACACGGAGCCAGACACCTCTTCTTCTATGAATTGGTTCACACCAGAATTCCTATGAGAGATTCAAGAAGACAAATGGGCTAAAGAAAGTGAAGTCCCTCCTCCCATTGAACTTGTGGATGATGCACATGATCAATTCCCACAAGATATTCCCTCCATTTATGAAGAGCAGGAGAGCACTCAATCTCAAGAGAGATTAGACTTTGAGTCTAATTCTTTACATGAATTACCCCACTTCACAGGCCCATGGGAAGCTAAGCCCACTTGCATGAGAGCACCCACATTCATGGTAAGAAACAAAGACTCGGTCATACCTAGGAACACCGAGGTAGTGAAAAACACTAAAGTGCAGTGTAACCTCACTTTAGAAGAGCTACTCAAAGTAAGGCCAGAAACTATGGAAACATGTAGCCAAACAAGTACCAGAGATAGCAAAACCTCGTTCCCAGGTAGGATCTCATTGCATAGTGCCAGAGATACATTTGGACAAGATAGGAGACATGAGTGAAGGAGAAGAAGGAAACACCTATCTCCCCATCACCCATCAAGGATACACAACCAAGGCAATTCTGGACTCTGGTGCACGAGTTGCAATTGCTACCACTTCCCTATGGAAACGTTGGGGCAAGCCAGCACTCAGGCCTACGAGGATGAAATTGCAGATGGCGGATGGTCACATAGAGAGGCCTTTAGGACTACTTGAAGGAATAACTCTCACTACTTGTGGCATAGAGTTTGAGCACACATTTGCTATATGTGACTTTAGCAAAAATCATGCTTATGAGATGATTTTGGGAAGACCATTTATGCGACAGTTGCAAGTAGTACAAGACTGGGGAACCAATTCCTTGTACTTGCAACACTTGGGTGTTATGACCAAAGTGAATCTCAAAGATTACTCTCATAGAGATGTCCCTCCTATCCAATGGAACCCCATCCATAGAGCCAAAGATGATACAGAGTCTGTGCATTCCATCGGATCAGGATCCTCATGGATGCATGAAGACACCCACTTATGGATGTGCAAAGTAGCAGTAGAAGAAGAGAAGAGAGAAAAAGCCAGAGAGGTAGGTGCGAAGGAAACACATAGATCAATTCAAGACCCAGCCTATGCACCTGTAGTATTTTCGGACTAAGAATTTGAACCTCACAGCTGGGCAAAAATTTTAGCAACAATGGACGTAGCCATCAATGAAGAACAATGGACACCCCACTCTGATGAGGATGGCTATGACATTTTAGTTTTCTCCATAGAGCCAATCATGGACCTAGCCCTGATGCATTTGAGGATGCAAGTGACTCCAATCTAGAGTCGATCATTATGGACCCACCTTTTGCATCAGATGAAGAATACTTCTATGAAGTAGAATTCCAACCTCAGAGACACGAAGAGATAACGAACGATGTATGATTAACCACACAAGTGACTGCTAATAATGATAGCAAGAAACGGAAGAAGAAAGAAGCCCCCCCGGAGGAAGAAGAATCTTTGTTTGAGGTCTTGGAAAACTTTAAAAATTATGAGATAGATGACAGGAGAGTCATGATCAGAATGCCTAAATGAGAGGCACAATCAAGAGAGGCCTATGATAACAAAGAAACCACCAAGAAAATAGTGGTAGCTCTGGAAGAAGGAGAGGAGAGATGCACTTACATAGGACATGACCTGACGGGAGAAGAAGAGCACAAATTGATAGCCTTGCTAAGAGAATACATAGATGTATTTGCTTGGAGTTACAAGGATTTGAAAGGTGTAGACCCGGACATATGCTCACACACAATCCCCATGACCTCAGATGCTAAACCTTCTAAGCAAAAGCCATACACATACAATGATAATTATGCTGCCAAGATCAAAGAGGAGATAGATAGACTGGTAGAAGCTGGATTTATCTATGAAATTGAGCACACTGAGTGGGTATCCCCCATTGTAGTGGTGCCCAAGAAGAATGGAAAGCTACGTGTGTGCATTAACTTGAAGAAGGTTAATGCAACCACAATTCGAGATAACTATCCACTTCCAATTACCGAGCATCTATTAGAAAGGGTAGCAGGCAAGGAAGTCTACAACTTCCTTGATGGATTTTCGCGCTACAATCAGGTAGCCATTGCTCTGGAAGACCAGCATAAGACAGCTTTTGCCACAGAATGGGGCATATTTGCCTTTCGAGTAATGCCATTTGGGCTTACCAATGCTCTTGGAACCTTCCAAAGATTGATGTGTCACGTGTTTAAAGAGTTCCTGAGGAAGAATTTAGAGGTCTATGTTGATGATCTCTGTGCTCATTCCAACATTAGACAAACCCATATACCTGAACTCAGACAAATCTTTGACAAATGTAGAGAATATCAAGTCTGCTTGAACCCAGAAAAGTGTGTTTTCATGGTCAGGCAAGGCAAGATTCTAGGACACATAGTGTCAAAGAACGGCATATCCAGTGATGAAGAGAAAGTAAGAGCCATCGCAGAGCTACCTAGGCCAAAGAATGTCAAGGAAGTACAAGCTTTCATGGGGCATTGTGGTTATTACCGATGGTTTATACACATGTATGCCATCATAGCAAAGCCTCTGTACGGACTTTTGACCAACTTTGAGTGGACTGATGAATGTGAGAATTCCTTCAATGAGCTTAAACGGCGATTATGTTCAGCACCAATCTTGACCACACCAGATTGGAATAAGCCTTTTCATGTTCATGTAGATGCATCCAATTATGCTATTGGGTGTGTACTCGCACAACCTACGGGCGAAGGTAATATGGATCTTCCAATTGCCTATGATAGTAGACAGTTAAATGTAGCTGAACGGAACTATACCACCACCGAACAAGAAGGATTAGGCATGGTATATGCGGTTAAGAAGTTTAGACACTATTTTCTTGCAAATAAGTTTAAATTTTTACTGATCATCAGGCATTATTGTACTTGGTAAACAAACCATGCAATACAGGCCGATTAGTAAGATGGTTTCTCTTACTAATGGAATATGACTTTGAGGTCGTGATGAGGAAAGGGAAGACTCACTTGAGAGCAGACCATCTCTCTAGGCTCACATCTGGAGAAGCCCCACAAGGAGTGTCGGATGACCTTCCTGATGCTTACTTGTTTAATTTGGAAGTTGTACCTCAATGGGCTAAGCCATACGAGCCCAACCATTGACATACGGGCCCAACCACCCAGTCATAAACAATCAAGATAGGGAGATAATAAAAGCCCAAAAATACCAGATCATGGCAGGAAGTATGTACAAGCACACAGATCAAGGGATCCTAGCTTGTTGTGTGGAAGAGGATGAGTACGCCAAATGGTTGCAATTGGCACATGTAGGCGCATTAGAGCAGCACTACTCAAAGCAACGAACCCTACAGACACTAAGGAGACTCGAAGTGCATTGGCCTACTATGGAAGCTGATGTACATAAGATGTGTAAAGAATGCCTAATCTGTTGCACTAAACCACCTGTGGAACATGCCACTCTGTATCAAGTGTCCATAGTGCCAGATTGGAGTGAACTGTTAGTAGCCTTCTTGAGGACGAAAACATTCCCTCAAGGTATGACACTGGCCAGACAAAGAAGTCTAGAACAAGAAGCCCTAGATTACTCACTCATTGGTGATAATTTATACAAGCGTGGTAAAGATAGTTACCTTAGATTATGTGTCCATGAGAGCGAGTATCTCAAAATCTTGGAAACTGCTCACCAAGGTGTAGCAGGAGGACATTTGGGACCAGATAGGGTGATTAAAGAAATCTTGTTTGCAGGCTTGTGGTGGCCTACCCTTCACATGGATGCACATACCTATGTGAAGAGATGTGATGTTTGTCAGCGAACTCAGTATCCTATACGCAAAGATGAGATGCCACTGAAACCTATGATGGGTGGACGTGCATTTTCTAAGTGGGGAATAGACTTCGTAGGTCCTATTAATCCCCCAACTAAGGGTTCACATGCTGAATACATCATTGTTGCCACAGACTATCTAACAAAGTGGGTAGAGGTAAAAGCTACTACCAAGAACGATGCTCAAATGACGGCCAAGTTCTTATTTGAGAATGTGTTCACAAGATACGGGCTACCTATAGAGCTAGTTAGTGATAGAGGCACTCACTTCTTGAATGAAGTTATTGAAAATCTGCTCCAAGAGTTCTTGGTTGTATACAAGAAGTCTGCCCCCTATCACCCACAAGCTAATGGACAAGCCGAAAGCACAAACAAGATCCTGTGCAATGTGTTGACCAAACTAGTGAATAATAAACGCTCTGATTGGGACAAACAGCTACACCATGCTGTTTGGGCATACCGAGTTGCCTATAAAACGGTACTCCAAGCCACCCCCTTTTAGATGGTATTTGGACAAATGCAGTGCTACCAGTGGACTTCTTGATACCTACACTAAAAGTAGCACAAGAGCATGAATGGACGGGTCATGAACTCTCCTCTAGACTCTTTGACCTTGAACGGTTAGGAGAAACAAGACTGAGGGCGGCTGCAGGGATATATGCAGCTAAGAAATGACAGAAGGCATACTTTGATGCCCATGTTAAGGATAAAGGCTTGAAGGCCGGAGACTTAGTGTTGGTGTATACCCTAAAACAACATGCAAGAAAGCTCGAAAAGAGAGGTTATGGACCTATGATCATAAATAGGATCTCAACTAGTGGAGCAGTTCAACTCGCTACACTGGAAGGTGATGTTCTCCCTAGCTATATAAGCGGATGCAGAGTCAAGTTATATCAAGAACCCCTGACAGAGGAGATGCTAAATCAACTCAACACTGCCAAAAAACGCAAGGAAGAAGAAAAACGAGTTCGAGAAGAGGCATAGGCGGAAGCCTTGGAACGCATCCAAAGGATGAGGTTGCGAAGACTGGGTAGAGATCAGGCCAAGGTAGATGACTATGCGGACGCATGTTATCATATGGCAATGTGTGAAGTCTCAGGAATAAGTTCTCATAGAATAATTGATAGACGACCTTTTGTAACCTTAGAGATAGGACAAGGAAAGGGTGCAAGGACTGTAAGAGCCTTGATTGACTCAGGTGCAGCCACTAGTGCTGTTAAATTTTCTTACTGTCAAAAGTTGAAATTAACTGTCAATCCTATAGAGGCATATCTCATAGGATTGGGAGGTGTGGAAACCCCTTGCATGGGCGAGGTGGAACTTCCCCTCTACATTCAAGACGAAGTAATGACAGTTAAAGTGCTAGTGTGTCAAGATGAGGACCTCACGGAGCCTCTTGTCTTGGGTCAAGACTCGATCTATGATCATGGAGTCAACCCTAAGAAGTGGACTCCTTCAGGTCTGGGTAAATCAGAATCGCATTATAATTAAGTTAGAAAATGAAGCACTCAAGAAATTAGACAAGGCACACACCCCTGGTCCTTCTAGGGGTACACATGAAGATGACCATGTTGTTCTTGTCCAAAACTATGTGATGCAGAGGAATGATGATTTCAATCAAGAAGTCAGGGGCGCAACGGAACTCCCTTCTTTTCCAGAGACCAGAGGGATGCAGCAACCAAAGGCAGATCAAATACAGATGGAGCAGAGTAATACCTATGCTGGAGGTCAAAACAACGTGCGAAGCAGAATGTCTTAGCCATTGAACCAAGTGTGGGTGCGGAAAGGTGAACACCCTGTTGCGATCAGGCCAACCATACGGGCAAAACTTCTTATTAGTAACCAACAACACGACACTAATAAGAAGTCTTTTAGAAATTCTTCTACAAAAGTAAAGTCTATTTGGGTACCCAAGAAGTCGATGAAGGCCAGCCATTTGGGTACCTAAGGCTTGCTTGCGGGCTCAAATAGTTACACCGAGGCCACACCCTATACAACATGGTTCACTCACTCGAACATCTGATACCCTTTCTTATACAACACGCACGGACACACATTGGTCCATGAGCACAATCAGAATCACTTGTAAATGGGTCCTTAAAAAGCCTCATTTCCAAGTAGACACTCCTGAAAAAGCCCTCTAGAGTCTCCACAAAATCAAGACCAACAGCAAATCAGTTTGTTTGGAAGCCCAAAACGTGTAATAAACCCCCCGACCCTCATTTGTAAATTCATAATCACTTACTCACTACATCACTCATACACCGCATCTTTCCATTTAGCTCTTAGGAA
Source organism: Ceratopteris richardii (assembly GCA_020310875.1). NCBI lineage: Eukaryota > Viridiplantae > Streptophyta > Polypodiopsida > Polypodiales > Pteridaceae > Ceratopteris > Ceratopteris richardii. Next base: position 129,291,729 of record CM035409.1, read on the forward strand.
TATCCATTCACTAACTACACACACGATCCCCAAGCACTTATTGACCTATTAACCTCTCACTAAAATCATGTTAATGTTGTAATGGGGACGCATGAACGCTTGGTGTCAATTGGAAATGTTAACATTCATTTGTCTATTCTCAAAGAACCGGTGACTAGTCTCTTCACCATGGCCGAGGCAGGAACTAGCTCCCAGGCAGGCACCAGCCCCCAAATCGTGGACATTGAGAGTCTTCCCATTGAAGAGGAATTGAAGGAACGCCCTGTGGCATTGAGGGCATTACACGCCATACCAATTCAGAATCCTCCACAGGGGCACACAATGCTGGTCAGCAAAAACTCACATTGGTTCAGTGATGTGGCCGGATCTCTGGGTGAAGGCACTTACATGTGGGAGGCCGAGATAGAGTTCAATGGGCGATGGGGTAGATATCATTTTTTCACCTGGGAATTTGAGAGGCTTCAGAATGATGAAGGTCTGAAACCCATCTGGAAGAAGGCTGGACTCTACGACTATTTCAAGGCTCAGTTACCCAAGCTAGATTTTCTACGGTGTTCCTACTTAGTTAGCACTCTGACCCCTAGTAAGAGAAAAAGGGATATAGTACCTTCGTTCTACCATCATTTACCAGAGGTAATGAATTAAAGCGTTTCAAATTGATGAACAACTTGGTGAGGGAAGCTCTTGACATGAAAGGCATGCATATCCCCACCGAAAAAGAGACGATGGTCCCGGATAACATGAAAAACAGGAACCTGACTAAGCTCAAAGACATGGTAGCAATGACACCCACAATTGCTATCCACTTGCGAATGGTCATGCAACATTTCGCGTTCCCAACTCAAGAGCGGTTCACCATGCCACCCAAGAAGATATGGTTCAGTCTATATTTGGCAGATGCCTTCAATTTGACAATCAACATGCCGCATTGGATTATCGACCAAATCCACTTGGCACATCAACGGTGGTATAAAAAACAAAAGTCGGTGCTGTATGGATGCTGTGCCCTCACCAAGATTGTGTATAGATGTTTGGCTTATGATGTGTCAGTTCAAAGGGCATTAATTTGGACCAGGGTACAGGAATTTCAATGTAGACTATCAACCGATGGGCCTCCATCAAAGAAAATGTGAGGTGCAGTTCAGATGCCCTGTGCACAAGCCCGCGGTGTGACACTGACACCAGAGACAACTCCACGACTTCCGAGGCGTATACAACCCTTCACTATCAGATTACCAAGACACAGCACTGATGGACCGAATCTGGTGTTTCCACCTGTACCAACCGACCTAGAGTTTCCTCACGGTTTCACATTAGAAGACCTAACTGATGAGGAGGTAGCCAGAATAATCAAGGCTGTTAACGCGGAAGTCGAGGTAGAGCAAGCTAGTGGGCAACAAACTGCTACAGACCAACCCCATCCTAGACAACCAGACGTAGTTGAAGTGGATGAAGAAGAAGAAGAACAAGAGGAGGAACGAGGTGGACAAACAGAAGAAGAAGAGCAGGAATATGAACACGAAGTTCTACAGGAACTTGAGGGTGCCCCGGCTTATACAAAGGAATTGAAAAAGCTATATGATACCATCAACAAAGTTCAAGAACAGCACAAACTATCCCTAGCAGCAGGAAAAGCCCTCATGAACCAAATCCATGAAGAAGGTGGTGTGGACGAGCAATATCGTGCAACCCTTGATATGATTTCTGATGCGTTGGGGGTACCTGAGACGGTGCATACAGCTCTTGCACACTCGAGAAGATCGGAGCGATGATACGGTAGACGCCCCCCTCGATCAGGAAAACAAATGAATATATTAGTATCAAAACCACAGGGCACCACATCCACAACCACGGGCACAGCTCACATCATTCAAGAAACTGAGGAAACCCATACATCCAGTGCACCCCCATCACCCCCTTTACCACCCCTACCTCCAACTTCACCAACTTCACCTCCCACTACCAGTGTAACCACTACTGTTACCGCCTCATAGTCCACTGCCCATACCGAAGCACAGACTGTCAGTCAATCCACACAACCCAGACACCCTATCACCACCTCACTTGTATACACTACCATTGACACTGTAATTCTAACAGCAGCCACGAAAAACCCCGTTCCCCCGATCACACTTCCTGGTGGTTCGTATTCACAGCTACACACACCACTTTACAGCTTCACCACCATCACTGCACCCACAATTCCCATGTTCACAATCACTCCCATGACTGCATCCACTTTTGACTTCATGGACATATCACCCACCTCCGCACCTCTCCCTCCCCCCATACGTCCACAATCTCCCATTCCCCCACCACCAACTTCACCCTTTTTGAGCACAGCATACACGCTCCCATTCCCCTTTCCCTTCCCTTCTGCATTCAACACCTTTCCCGCATCCACTCCCATTAATAATGTATTTAATAATATGTACCAGTGTATGTCTCAACTACAACAGCACTACCAGCATCAGGATAACTAGCATACGACCCTCTTCCAAAGCCATGAAGCACTACAACCACGATTCATTGATTTAGAGAAGGAGAAGCGGATCTTACAACAGTAGTACGATTCATTGCAAGTGCAACATGACCAATTAGTTGCCAATCCACCCCAGTCAGATGCGGAAGAAAAACAACAACTTGATGATCTGCTACACGCCCAGATAACAGAGAACCTCAAGCTTCAACGCAACCTGGCCCTATTACGGAAACACATGTCTACAACACTCGAGGAAAATAAGCGACTACAGAGACAGAACAAAGAAAACTTGGAAGCAGCAATGGAGGGTTCACCGCAAGAAATCGACCTAGAGAAATTCAAGGCCATCCCCTCAGAGAATATGCAAGTCCAGTTGGAAACCCATGCCGATCTCTTGGAAGCACACACAACATTAGAAAGAGAAAGAGATGACCTACTAAAGCAATTGGCAACTCAGCAGGAGCCACCAAGCAAAGTCACAGCCGTAGTCGACATATCTGAAGAAGTCACAGAACTCAGAGCAGAACTCGAAGAACTACGCAATAAAGTTATGCAATACGAGCGTCAACCCTCTCCCCATGTAGAACCTGAACCTTAAGACCTAGTGCCGATTCAAGTGGAGGAGACTTTTGAAGATCCATATGTTCCCATGCCAACACCCGGAGGTAAGCAAACCGAAGAAGGAATGGACACGATTGAGATTGAAGTGCCTGAATGGATGCAAAGGTTGGAAAAGGTTGCTACAAACCATGATGAGAGAGTTGCAGTTCAGATAACGTCTCCCATCATAGGTGGATTGGCACGTCTGATGATCCGTATGTTCCATTCTGTGTATTAATGGCAGATTACAATGCTGAAATCAAGCAACCCACAACAAAAGAACCAACCTCGGCGACACAGTTTGCACCGGATGATATCCCTGCAAGTGCCAAGCAAGGGAATATACATCAACCTACTTGGAGGATCCGCCTACTTGAAACCTACCCTGAGATGAATCGCACGTGGAATAACATGCCTCTATATATCAAGTATAATCCCTGCTACTGCCCTGTCTTTCGAAGAAGGTCTTGGCCGGAGTACACAAAAACAGTTTTGACGGTTAAAGGATGTGAAAAGTGAATTATGTGTACCTAGCACCTCCTAATGGCCAACCCACGGTCAACTACATGATTTCAACCATCACACACTGGGCAGTCCGGTTCAAGAATGTCCCAGATATCATGGCACAAATGTGCCTAAAAAATTTTGAGCTCATGCTGATTACATTCAGGACATTTAAGAACATCAAAGAACCTCATCTTTCGGCTATTGGATTTAATGAAGGGAATCAGGACCTTGTCTATGACATGAGCACCATGCCCTCCATTAACGTCGTCTATGCTTGGCATGCCCGTATAAAGTATCTACCTACTTGCTTCAAACAGACGTTTGAAGAAATGTTTATCACGAGATTCTGGGAATATCATTAAGAGATATTCATTCCCAGACCATCTCATCTATTACAGTTATTTGCCATGGAACAAGCTCTCCATTCAAAAAAGCTACGTATACCACATCTAGAGGTTCCCGGGCCTGTAGATTGGGATGCTGTACTCATTGACCTGGCCAAAGGGTTGAGAATTGCAGAACATCATTTAGCCACAGGCGTTGTGGAGTACTACATCCAACGAACCACTCAACAAGGGTCTGTCAGAGACGATAGACGCGAGAGAGGGGGGGGTGTTAGCAGTAGTCAAGGAACTGAAGGACTAACAAGACAAGGAAGCTTACCAAGGGAGTCAGAGCGAAGAGAAGGTACAAGCAGACAGAGTAGTCAAAGAAGATTGGGCAAGTAGGCCATTATTTTTTTCAGGAAGCTAAAGCATATCAAAGAGGTGGACACATAAGGAGAAGGAGCAAGTAGGGAGCTCAAAGATGTGTATGTCAAATCGTTAGAGGAAATCCCTACAAAAATAGTGATTTTCATCACTAAAAGCCATTGTAAATACCATTTCATATTTTTATAGCTCCATTTTGTGCAAGGCAAGGAGTCCTTGAGATTGAGGAGCATTAGAAGTAGCTACCTACCAGTTTTCATAATTTTTAGACTCCATTTGAGCCTTCAAATGGGACCTAGAACCTAATTTTTAACTAGACCGGACACTAGGTCTGGACACGGCCAAAACCTAGTCAAAAACTATAAATAGAGCTAGAGAGCTCATTTTTGAGGCTAGCTTGTAATTGATTTGAACTTGTATGAGCTTTTTGAAAGTAATCTAAAGAACTCCATTGCTTCTCACTCTTTGTCTTGCCTTGTGTGCGCGTGTGTGCATGTGTGTGCATGTTAGTGTGCTTCTCACTCACGCACTTGTGCCTTCACTTGCTCGAGGTCATCATACCATCCTCACATCTTCCCGGATTGACATTAAAGGAGGTGCTACTCATCACTGAGCTACACACCACGATAAGAGATAGTTATACGCTTCCAATCACTGATAATTTATTGGAGCATGTTGTGGGCAAGGAAGTTTATAGCTTCCTAGATGGATTTTCAGGTTACAATCAAGTAGCCATTGCCACTGAAGATCAACACAAGATGGCATTTGCCACAGAGTGGGGAGTCTTTGCATTTCGTGTGATGCCATTTGGACTCACCAATGCACCTGCAACATTCCAAAGGCTCATGTGTCATGTCTTCAAAGAGTTCTTGCGAAAGAGCTTAGAAATATATGTGGACGATTTATGTGCTCATTCACAAGAAAGGAGACGTCACATTCCTGAACTCAGACAGATCTTCAACAAGTTTAGACAATACCGAGTGTGTCTGAACCCAGAAAGTGTGTGTTCATGGTACGTCAAGGTAAAATCTTAGGTCATATTGTTTCTAAGAATGGAATATCAACAGATGAGGACAAAGTAAAAGCCATAGCAGAGTTGTCGAGGCCAAGGAATTTTAAAGAGGTACAAGCCTTTATGGGCCATTGTGGATATTATCGTAGGTTTATTCACATGTATGCAATTATAGCTAAGCCTCTTTATGCCTTGTTGACAAAGTTTGAGTGGAACGACAAATGCGAGAAGTCCTTCAATGAGCTGAAGAAATGCTTGTGCACAACACCAATATTGACCACTCCTAATTGGAATAAGCCATTCCATGTACATGTGGATGCATCCAATTATGCAATAGGATGTGTGTTGTGACAACCCACAGGTGAAGGCAATCTAGATTTGCCCATAGCATATGTGAGCAGACAACTAAATGCTGCAGAATGAAATTATACAACAACTGAGAGAGAATGCTTAGGCATGGTGTATGCTATAAAAACGTTTAGACACTACCTATGGGCCAACAAGTTCAAGTTTTTCACTGATCATCAAGCTTTATTATACTTGGTCAATAAACCTTGCAATACAGGACGTCTAGTAAGATGGTTCCTCTTACTAATGGAATATGACTTTGAAGTGGTTGTCAGGAAAGGTAAGACCCACCTTAGGGCAGATCACCTTTCTCGCATCACTTCAGGAGAGTCACCGCAAGGAGTGTGTGATGAATTGCCCGATGCTTATCTGTTCAATCTAGAAGTTGTTCCTAAATGGGCAAATAAGTTGGTACCAGTCCTAACCTTCGGACCTGCAAACAAGAATGTGAAGACGAACAACGATGAAATTGTACAGTCACAAAGCTATCAAATATTGGCAGGAAGCATGTATAAACAAGACATGGAAGGTGTTCTAGCTTGTTGTGTCGAGGATGATGAGCATAGTAGTTGGTTGCAACAAGCCCATGAAGGATTTCTAGGGAATCACTATTCTAAACAACGAACATTGCAAAATCTAAAACGTTTAGGAGTGTATTGGCCTAGCATGGACAAAGAACTACATGAGTGGATTAAGAATTGTCCGATGTGCAAAGAGAGACCCCCAGTGGAGCATGCTACCCTTTATCACATATCATTAATTCCAGATTGGAGTGCTCCATTGGTAGAATTTATGAGATCAAGAACATTACCTAGCGAGGCTAGTCTAGCAAGAAGACGAAGCATGGAGCATGAGGCTAAAGACTATGTCTTAGTAGGCGATAACCTATACCATAGAGGCAAAGATGGATACTTAAGATTGTGCGTTCACGAATCAGATTATTTGAAAGTCTTAGAAATTGCCCATAGCAGCGTGGCAAGCGGACATTTTGGTCCTTACCGAGTAATTAAGACTATTCTATTCTCAGGACTTTGGTGGCCAACTCTTCATATGGATGCACATACCTATGTGAAGACATGTGACACATGCCAACGTGCACAATATCCGATAAGAAAAGATGAGATGCCTTTGAGACCAATGATGGGGGGACATGCATTCTCGAAGTGGGGCATAGACTTTGTAGGTCCTATCAACCCCCCAGCTAGAAACTCCCATGCAGAGTACATTATTGTAGCCACAGATTATCTCACAAAGTGGGTAGAGGTCAAAGCCACAACGAAGAATGATGCTCAAACAATGGCAAAGTTCTTATTTGAGAATGTGTTCACGAGATATGGACTACCCATAGAGTTAGTGAGTGATAGAGGCACACATTTCTTGAATGAAGTCAAGTGAGTGATAGAGGCACACACTTCTTGAATGAAGTCATTGAAAATCTTCTCCAAGAATTCTTGGTGATACATAAGAAGTCTGCCCTTATCATCCACAGGCTAACAGACAAGCTGAGAGCACAAACAAGATCTTATGTAATGTATTGAAAAAATTGGTAACTAATAAGCGCTCTGATTGGGATAAACAACTTCATCACGCTGTTTGGGCCTACCGAGTTGCCTATAAAATGGTACTCAATGCCACCCCATTTCAGATGGTCTTTGGACAAAATGTTATGCTACCATTGGACTTCCTAATCCCAACTTTAAAAGTAGCACAAGCGCATGAGGGGAATGGACATGAGTTATCCTCTAGGATCTTCGATCTAGAACGCTTAGGTAAGACAAGGCTACGAGCAGCGGCAGGCATCTATGCTGCAAAGAAACAGCAAAAGGCATACTTCGATGCGCACATCAAAGATAAAGGCTTGAAAGAGGGAGACCTAGTGTTGGTTTATACATTAAAGCAACATGCCCGTAAATTGGAAAAAAGAGGACATGGACCCATGATCATTAATAGAATTTCCACTAGTGGTGCTGTTCAATTGGCCACACTAGAAGGCAATGTCTTGCCAAGCTATATTAGTGGTTGTCGAGTCAAGCTATATCAAGAACCTCTTACAGAGGATATGCTACAACGACTCAACACTGCTAAGAAGCAAAAAGAAGAAGAGTTAAGGGTTAGAGAAGAAGCACAGGTAGAGGCTAGAGAACGCATTAGGAGAAATAAGTTAAGACGCCTAGGCCTAGATATTGATCGTGAGGCCCCAACATACCACATGGCCATGTGTCAAACATCAAGTGCAATTGCTTCTCAAATAATTGATCGACATCCTTTTGTGACCATAGTGGAAGGACAAGGGAAGAATGCAAGGAGTGTGAGAACATTGATTGACTCAGGTGCAGCAACTAGTGCAGTTAGACTTTCATACTGTCTAGACTTGCATTTGAACATCAAGCCCATAGAGGCCTATCTCATAGGTTTGGGAGGTGTGGAAACCCCTTGTTTGGGCGAAGTGGAACTTCCCATCTACCTTCAAGATGTTCCAATAAAAGTCAAAATGCTAGTGTGTCATGATGAGGACCTTACAGAGCCACTTATCCTGGGTCAAGATTGGATTTATGTCCATGCAATCAACTTGAACCTAAGAAGTCAACTTCTTCAAGTTTGGGTACAGGAACAATGCATTACATTAGAATTAGACAACTACGTGCTCACAAATCCAGAGGTCACACATTCCCTTAGTTCGTCCGAAACTAATTTTCGTAAAGAAAATGTTGTGTGTGTCAAAAACCCTACGAAGCAAAAGGACTCAATCATGGAAGCACAAGATCAAAGGCCAAAAAACTTCTCTTCTTCTTCACATACTAATGCAAGTGTAACTCGCCCAAAGAGGCAAGCAAAAATGACATCTGCTATATCAACTAGATAGACAGAATTCAAGAAGAAAGAAACTCAGGGCATGAAGTAGATTTGGGTACGAAAAGGAGAACAACCACCAACTTTGCCACAACCCTTCCCTGTGAGGCAAGCCAACCATGCTAAAAGAAGCACCAAGAAACGAGACCAGCTCAATCCCACGGTCTTCGACAAATTTGGGTACCAAAGCAATCGATGAAGACCAACCATACTAATGTACAAATTTGGGTGCACTCTTACATGCACAAAACCATATGATCTCTCTCACGAGAAAAATCTCAGCAAAAACACCACGGAGACGCAAGAGTCGAAACCAAGGGCAGAGACCAAAAGAAGATGAATTCATCTCCTGGCCGGTAATAAAAAGACAATCACAAAGGATATGGGTTTGGAAGCCAAAAGTACCAGCAGCTTCCACAGCACCAAGGAGCCGACCACGATGGATATCAAGTTTTAGAAACCGTCCAAAGATGAAAGGGCCAGAAATGATCTCCACAGGACCACATACCATTCTCAAATGGATCCCTATAAGGAGGATTACATCATTGCAAGATTCAGTCGACATCTCCAAACAAAGATTGCATCAAGTCTACAAGTAACATCACAAGCCTCGACCAACAGCAACCATGTGCCTTTGGCATAACCTTGTCTTTTGCACCATTCAAGTCATGCATTTCCAAAGTATGCATTAATATAGGGCCTCCTTACACGGCCATGCATAGACACAATTGAGAATCCCAAGCACATGCTACACATCTGACATATGTAAAATATTTTATTGATGCTAACACCTTTCTTCTTGTTTTATTCCATTGTTCCAAAAAGAACCATCAACACGGACATCCATCAACACGAGAGACAAGCCAGTGGTTGATCATCACGAGGGGCATACAACATGAAGAGTGAAGATCAACGGAACTTTCACCATGGTAAGACTTGTACGTTTCAACAACAACATAACCATGGTCGATTAGGAAACCTCTTCGTCGGCATACCCTTGAGCACCTAGCTCAAGACCCAACTTCTTGCACCATAACCTTTCCAATGCATTTCCCAAGTATGCATGCATAGGGCTATATTACAAGGCCATGCACAAGGCACATATCTTGTCCAACCCATCCACTAATGCACTGACCCATCATCCATTATGGGTTACAAGTACTTGACATGAAAACGAGGAAAGCCATCTTTGGAAGAACCAGAGCACATCAAGGGGACAACAACAAGAGCAAGGAAGCAATCCACCACGAGAGTTGCTCATACCCAACATTGACAACCTCTTTCGAGTAGCTCACAATTTTTGAAAGCTCACAAAGACACCATCAAGCGAGAATAGAAGGAAGACGTACATACAAAGGTAGTAGTGACAAAATGAGGAACCTCATAACTACCCATGCCACAATCGGAAGATGGACTGCTCTTGTGGATACATGATGGACACTATCTCTCCAAGCACTACACGGAACAACCACTACAACAAGGGTCTCTCAGGGACGACAAACTCTAGAGGGGGGGGGAGTGTTGACAGTCAAGGTCACACACAAGCATGGAAGCTCATCAATGAAGAGGACACACAAGAAGAAGGAGCATGTAGGGAGCTCCAAGAAGCAAGGGAGCTCCAAGAAGCACATGTCAAATTTTCAGAAGAAATCCCTATAAAAATAATGATTTTTATCACTAAAATCCATTGTAAATACCATTTTCCATTTTTTGTAACTCCATTTTGTTCAAGCCAAGGAGTCCTTGAGCTTGAGGAGTATTAGAAGTATCATCCTAACAGTTTTCATAATTTTTAGACTCCGTTTGAGCCCCCAAATAAGCCTTGGAACCTATTTTTTAACTAGGCCGGACACTAGGTCTGGACAGAGCCAAAACTACTCAAAAAACTATAAAAAGGGCTGGAGAGCTCATTTTTGGGGTTAGCTTGTTGTAGATCTCAGCTTTGTAAGAGAACTCTTTTGTAATCGAAGTCCTTCCATTGTTCCACTCTTTGCTCTTACTTTGTGCACGTGTGTGTGTATGTGTGTGCATGCTTGTGTGCTTTCACTCACGCACTTGTGCCGTCACTTGCTCTTGGTCTTCATACCAGTCCTCATGTCTCCACGGATTGAAATTTATGAGGTGAATCTCCTCACGTTGGTACTTGCCATTGTGCTTGAGTGACAATGAACCTACGATAATATCCACAATGGCGCATAAAGGCTTGTACCTCTTTAACGTTCCTTGGCCTGGGCAGCTTTGCTATGGCTCTTACTTTCTCCTCATTTGTTGATATTCCATTCTTAGAAACAATGTGACCTAAGATTTTACCTTGTCGTACCATGAACACACACTTTTCTAGGTTCAAACACACTCGATATTCTCTGCACTTGTTGAAGATCTGTCTGAGCTCAGGGATGTGGTATCTTCTTTCTTGGGAATGGGCACATAAATCATCCACATATACTTCTAAGCTCTTTTGTAAGAACTCCTTGAAAACATGACATATGCGCCTTTAGAAAGTTGCAGGTGCATTTGTGAGCCCAAATGGCATCGCACGAAATGCAAAGATTCCCCATTCTATGGTGAAGGCTATTTTGTGTTGATCTTGTGGGGCAATGGCTACTTGGTTGTAGCCCGAAAATCCATCAAGAAAGCTATAAACTTCCTTGCCCGCAACACGCTCCAATAAATGTTCTGTGATTGGAAGTGGATAGCTATCTCTTATTATAGCGGCATTAACTTTCTTAAGCTTAATACACACTCACAACTTTCCATTCTTCTTGGGCACCACTACAATGGGGGACACCCATTCCATATGCTCAATCTCATAGATAAAGCCTGCTTCAATCAGCCTGTCGATGTCTTCTTTTATTTTTGCAGCATAAGTGTCATTGTATGTGTAGGGCTTTTGTTTGGTGGGCTTGGCATCCGCGGTCATGGGGATAGTATGAGAGAAAATTTTTGGATCTACTCCCTCCAAATCTCTATAGTGCCACGCAAATACGTCCCTATATTCCCTTAATAGAGCTACAAGCTCTGCTTCTTCTTTTGCACTTAGGTAATCTCCTATGTACGTACATCTCTCTTCATTCCTTTCAATGGTAACTGCAATTTTTTTGGTCTTTTCTTTATTATCATACACTTACCCTATGATGGCCTCTCTCTTAGGCATTCGTACCAAAACTTTCTGATCCTCAACTTCATATTTCTTGAAGTTTTCTAGTACTTCAAACAATGATTCCTCCTCTTCTTGTTTCACAGCTTTTCTCTTCTTTTTCTTTTGACCTAGTTCACTTCCATCCTTCGAATTTACAATTTTAATGCTTGTGAGACGTTCTTATTCTTTTTGGGTAAATACTCCTATATCTTCTAGATAGGGCTTCTCTGAATCAAAGCAACTATCCATCACAATGCACTCTAGATCGTCGTCATCTTCTTCTTCTTCTATGACATCACTAGGGTCACATTCTTCCAACAAGGGCTGACACATGAACACTGAAATATCATAACCCTCCTCATCACAATGAGGTGTCCATTGTTCTTCATTGAATACAATTTTCATCCACACTTAAGCTTTGAACTCTCTCTGAACTCCTCGCACAACCAAGAATGAAGGAGAAGAGGCAAAAATAGGGAATGTACGGTCAAAAAGGTGAAAAAATCAGAGAAGGTGAAGATGGGAGGAGATGGTGGTGATGATGATGATGAAGGAGAAGAAAAACTCAGAAATTGAACTGACTATGGTGATTTTTTTACCTTCCAAAGTCACTACTCTACGTCTTACCGTCACACGCTCATCCTCCAAGCTCTCTCCTCGGCAATGGTGCCAAATTTGGTGTCACTCTAGCACAATGGTAAGTACCAACGTGAGGAGCTTCACCTCATAAATGTCAATCCATGGAGACATGAGAGTGGGATTGGTTGATGAGTAGGTTCTTTGGAATAAATGTATAAGTGCTATATTCATAAAGATTACATTGATACTATATTTATTGTGCTTAATCACCATATTCTTCCAAAACTCACTTATTTCCTTTTTTTAGACCTTAAACGAACCACGTTTATGAATGGATTTAGAAATTCCTACATGTATAAAAAGTGATATTTTTCTAGATAAAAATTGAGTGATATAGTCTTGTTGCATTTAGTACTAGATATGCATGTGTACACATAAGCATTGAGATATCAAGCTCAATATGTGATGATCCAGGATGAAACATATCACGTTTTCATTTCTCTGACATGTATAGGGTTTATGCCGATATCTGTTAGGGATACTTCATTGAGCTTTGATAGATTTATCTACTGAGAGTGATGGCACATTTTTTTCTTAGCAGCTCACTCATTCGCAGAACTTAGGATATTCCTTATGTACATAATCATATAGGAGGTAGAGGATAGTGTCCACGCAGGGGAGCCAAAGAGGCTGAATACATTTACAAAGAAATGATTCACGTAATGACAATAAAGGATGCTAGAATTGTGGTAATCCTATTCATTTTGAATGTGATTCCAAGTTGAAAAATCAAAATAACAAAAGGCAAAAAAACAATTATGCATCCACATGTGTATATGATTCTGACAAGTTGTTCATGGTCCAACATCACATGATGAATATGATGTCTATTGATCTTTCAAAATCAAACACTAATGTCTTGTTTATTGATTTGCGTGCTTCAAATCACATGACAAGTCATGCGGAATGGTTTAATAATTTGTAGAAATTGACAATTCCCAGATATGTTGAAATAGGTGATGACACATCACATCCTATTGAGCATATAGGAAACATACCACTGTGTATGGAGGATGGGAAGTTAAAACATCTTGTTGATGTGTTGGATGTTCCAAATATAACAAAGAATCAGGTTTCTTTTGGACAAATGATTCATGAGGGATTACAAGTCAGGTTCAATGCTAGTGGGTTATATGTATAAGATTACAAACAAGATGGACGATTGATTGCCAAAGGGAATAATGTGCATAATATGTTCACCTTGAATGTGATAACTTCATGAACTGATTGCAGTAATGTTTGCAAAAGGTGTAGGTGTTGCTGCTGATATAGAGATTTGACATAAGCGGATTGGACATGCAAATTTGTAGAGGTTAAAATTGATGCAATCAAAGGAGATTATCAATGGACTACCAAATTTCAAGGTAGCCGAGATGCAAAAGGTATGTGTAGCATGTCAATTTGGTAAACAGCCAAGAGCATCATTTGTGCATGACAAGCACGTTAGTGAGAATGTGCTATAAATGGTACATACAAATGTTTGGGGTCCTACAAAGGCCACAGATGGTTGTAGGTTTTATGTTACTTTCATTGATGACCATACACAAAAGGTATGGGTATATTTCGTGAAAGAGAAGAGTGATGTGTTCACTCACTTCTAGAATTTTAAGGCTATGTTGAAAAAGCAGATAGGTTAGTATATTCAGACATTAGGATCTAATGGAGGAGGTTTTAATAGCTTTCTAAAAATTCTTTGAATTTGACAACAGCTTTCATGGAGGTACACAATCACAACACAATGGTGTTGTTGAATTGAAAAAAAGACATATTTTAGAAATAGCAAGTGCCTTGATGGCTGAGAAGAATATGATTCATTGTTATTGGGCCAAGGCTCTACATACTATTGTATACATCATGAAGAGAACTCCAACTCTTGTTGCACATCAAGTTATACCTAAAGAGAAGTTCATATATAAAAATCCAAACTTATCACAAATGAAAAGTATTTGGTTGTATTGCATATGTACATGTTCTAGATGAGTTGAGGACAAAGCTTGATCCAAAAGCACAAAAATGTATTTTCATTGGGTACTCCCTTGAGAAAAAGGGATATAAATGTTATACCCCACTCGCAGGATAGGTGAAGGTAAGTGGAAATGTGGTGTCTGATGAAATTTCAAGCTTCTATGTAGATGTCAAAGAAGGACTTCATCTTGACTCAAATGAGAAAGCAAATGCTAAAAAATCAGGCATAGAATCTCAAGTTTTGAGTGGAATTGATGCATCACCAAGAAATTTTTCCAACTCAAATCCATGGAGTGGAAGATTTCATGGAGATTTCAGTCCAACAAATTCATCAACTACATCGAAGAGAGGTAGAAAAAAAGCTTTTTGCTCATAGTAAGACATCTACATGTTTTGAAGATGTTGAATGAGATTCGAGTAGTTCAAAAACGAGCTTTGATGAGGAACTTGGATTGTCCTTTGTGAAGTCTCCAGGAGTAAGGAAGGCACATGCAAATGATACAAGGAGAGAAGTGACTCTGGACCAAGAGGATCTTAGAGCACTTTTTGCATTAGCTACAACAAAAGGATGGACTTTGCATGAGATGGATGTGAAGAATGCTTTCTTACATCGTGAGTTGTAGGAAGAAGTATACATGGACCAGCCACAAGGATATGAGGATTCAAAGCACCAAGAATATGTTTGTAGGTTGTGAAAGGCTTTGTATGGGCTTACATAAGACCCTCTTGCTTGGCATGCAAGGATTACTGATTACTTAACCATGATTGGATTTTCTATGTGTGATGCAAATCATTGATTATATGCAAGGAAGGTTGTTGTTGGCATCATGATTGTGGCTATTTATATTGATGATTAATTGTAGGTGGTCATAATGAAGAAAACATTAAAGAGGGAAATAAACTCCTTATGCAAAAATTTGGCATGCAAGATCTTGGTGTGGTGTGCTATTTCTTGTTGAAAATCAAGTCTCAATCATGCAAAAAGGCTCAACCATGAGTTTTGCAAGTGGACAAAACACAAAAAAGGACCCAAAGTCGTGGAATAAAGTTATAAGATCCAACAAACTCAATCAAATTCAAATATCATCAAATCACCCACCAAAAAGTGCACCTACACTAATTGGTGGGTGGTTAACTAGATTGTAGGAAAAGTAAAACTCTATATAAGAATCATCCCGCCTTTGTTTCTTGAGTTGTATGCATTCCACAAGTTTCCCATTTAGTTTAGTGAATTCATAAACTCCAACAAACAGCCCCCTTGCTTGCTTAACTCATTTTCTCATGATTTTGCTCCTCTCTATCTAGAGGTGTAGTTAGGTTTTTCCAAATCTGATTGTACCAGATTGCAGAGCATTGTCTGATCTCTCATTGTACTCATTTTCATTGATTTCAAGATTCCTTTGTTGTGTCATATTGTGCCCTGAACCTTGCCAAAGTTTCAAGTTATTTGGCTAAGTGAGTTGTGAGAAATTGCCAACTTTTTGAAGGTATATCTTTGCACATAGGCAGAGTGTTCCAAAGAGGTAGCCTATTTTGCAGAGGGTGGTTCTCCCAGATGGAAGATGCATTTGGGTCGATTTAAAGCTTGTTGGGTAGCTCTTATAGTCTACTACAAGTTTGAAAATTTTCATTTTAATTCTTTGTACTGGTGCATAGAAAAGTTCAGAATAGTGAGCCTATATCATTGCTTGTGGACCTAGTGGAGGGTAGCCATCTTCCATTTTTGCATTGGGGTGTTAGAATCATCCCCCATTAGTGGTATCAAAGCCATTTTGGAGGCTTGGAGACATCAGTGGCATCATATTGAAGACTTGAAGGGATCAAGACAAACTCGTGGAAGCACAAGGAGGACTCATCAAAGCAAGAAGACATCGAAAGGGGGCTACGTCGATCGAGATCTCAACTAGTCAAAGGTTAGCAAGGGAGAAGCTATCAAAGGTAATATCCATACCTTCTAAAGCATACAAACACTTGAGGAGAAGCTAGAGGAGCATCTTAGAGCTCAATATGGCTGAGTATAATGCACAAACAGAGAAGTTAGAGAGAGGCAATTATCAACCATGGAAATTTAGAGTTAGCAACTACCTTATGGGAAAAGGATTGTGGGGATTAGTGAGCGGCACGGAGCCAATGCCTCATGTACATGATCCACCACTTCAAGGGCAGGTCAAGACACTTAATAAATGGATAGAAAGGGATAGGAGAGTCATATTCATTCTATCCCAACACATAAGCAATAGCATGATAGGGCATATACAAGACTTGGACACATCCAAGAAGGTTTGGGAGACCTTGGAGAGATTGTAATCTTCATCAACCAAGGCAAGGAAGATTCAGCTCAAGAATGAGCTGAATAATCTTAGGAAATCACCAAGTACTAACATAAATAAATACATTTTGAAGGTTAAGGAGTTTGCAGATTCTTTAGGCTCAATTGAGAGCCCAATCGAAGACGATGAACTTGTTGCGCACACTCTCAATGGCTTGAGAGAGGATAAAAGGTGGAAAGCATTCACCACATAAGTTTATGTGAGGTATTCTCTACCAGAATTTGATCAATTAGTCACATTGATGGTGACCAAGGAGATGAACCAAGGAGGTTCACAATCAAAGGGCATCCAAGCCCAAGTTTTCTATGCAGGTAGAGGCAAAGGCAAAAGAGGTGGATAAAACTCCCAAGGCAGAGGGAGAGGAAGGTCAAGCTCAAGCTCAAGCAACCAAGAAGGCTCCAACCAAAGCAATGGATCAAGAGGAAGAGGAAGGAGTAGAGGAAGAGAAGGAAGATCACATGGAAGAGAAGCATCCAATGGAGAATGCTACAATTGTGGAAAACCGGGCCATTATGCAAGAGATTGTTGGTCCAAAGGAGGAGGCAATCAAGGATACAAAAGGAACCAAGGTAATTATGCCAGTACTTCAACAAATTCAGAAAATGAGAACTTTCTTATGATGTATGGTTAAAGTGAAAGAGTCAATGCAGATTTTACATGGTACATTGATAGTGGTTGTAGCAACCATATGAGTTGAATAAAGATGTTATCTTTAATTTACATTCACCCATCACTCAAGGACATGTAGAGACAGGGGATGAAACTGAGCACAAGATTACACATGTGGGAGATGTTGCATTGAATGGATCGCAAAGCTCCAAGGTGTTGAAGGATGTGTTGCATGTGCCAACCATCACAAAGAACTTGGTTTCGGTAGGTCAAATGGTTGAAAGAGGTTATGAAGTGAGGTTCAATGAGCAACGATGTTTTGTGTTGAAGATCCCATGTAGGACCACAATCTCATAGCAAAAGGAAAGAAGCAAGGAAGACTCTTCACCATGGAGGTAAAGCCATCAACCCCTCACAATGTCTACTTGTCAATCGGAAATAACAGATTACAGAAATCGACTTATGGCATAAAAGAATTGGGCACATAAACTTACAAAGGATGAAGAACATGCAAAGGAAGGGCTTGGTGAGTGATCCACCAGATCTTACATCTCAGAATATGCAACATTTGTGCCATGCTTGTCAATTAGGAAAACAGATTGCCATTCAAGAAGGGAGCACATGTGAGCAATGAAGTGTTGAATCTCATATGAACACACAAATGTATGGGGACCTACAAGGGAGCCATCCATTGGAGGTAATAGATATTTTGTCACATTTATAGATGATCATTCAAGGTTTGTTTGGATGTATTGCATGAAGTCAAAGTCAGAGGTGTTTTACCACTTCAAGAGGTTCAAAAACCTAGTGGAGAAGGAAATAGGGAAGTATATAAAGACTCTCAGATCGGATGGAGGGGGGGAGTATTTTTCAAATGAATTTTCAGATTTTCTACATGACCATGGCATCAAAAGGCAATTCACTTGCAGGTATAAACCTCAACAAAATGGGGTGGTAGAAAGGAAGAATAGATACATAGCAGAAGTGGCTAGATCATTGTTAAATGAAATGAATGTTCCTAACTCTTATTGGGCTGATGCAACAAATACAGCCATACACATTATGAATAGGTTTCCAACCTCAAAAGTACATGGAGTTACACCTTATGAAGCCTTGTGTGGTAAGAAACCCAACCTTTCACATCGCAAAGTATTTGATTGTGTGTGTTATGTTCACATACCTCAAGAATTGAGACACAAGTTAGACCCGAAGGCAGATACGTGTATATTTCTTGGATATTCTTCATAGCAAAAGGGTTTTAGATGTTATAACCATTGCACCAAAATTCTTAAGGTATCTTGGGATGTAATATTTAATGAGTTGCTACCTTGGTATGGTAGCAAAGATGTCTTACAAGTTGACGATGCATATGAAGCTGAGAAGAAGTTCAAAGAGCAACAACAAAGCATGGAGATAAGTGGTCCAACCACTTCAAGAACCCCATCAAAGGATAGTAGTAAATCATCTTGGCATGGAAGGACAAGGAATGAAGCTCATTCAAGTGAAGGAAGTAGCAAAGGAAAGGAAAAGGTAAATGACGAAGACCATCGATGGGTAGACATGGAATCTACAAGTGATGAAGATATGGAAAAATTATAAACTCCAGGATTTAAAGCATCTAAACCAAGGAGGAGGAAATTTCCACCACCTAATGGTGAGATAAGGTCATCCAATAGGGTTAAATACCCTGTTCAAAGGTTAACTTATGATTCATTCATTGCAAGACACTATGCCTACATGAGTCAAGTTATAGGTTGTGAAGAACCTAACTTTTTTGAAGAAGCAAATAAGCATAGGGAATGGATTGAAGCCATGGAGGAGGAAGTCAAAGCACTTGAAGAAAATGATACTTGGTCATTGGTGCCAAGAACAAAGGACATGAAAGTCATTGGCAACAAATGGGTGTACAAGGTAAAGAGGCATGCAAATGGGAGCATCTCTAGGTATAAAACAAGGCTGGTTGCCAAAGGTTTTGCTCAAACCTATGGCATAGACTTTGACAAAACATTCAGTCCAGTAGCTAAGATGTCCACCATCTGAAGTTTGATTGCAATTTCAGCCTCAAAAGGTCGGAAGATGTACCATTTGGATGTGAAGAATGCTTTCCTAAATGGAGAGCTTGAAGAGGTAGTCTTCATGGACCAGCCCCAAGGCTTTGAAGATGAGAGGCTTCCACATCATGTATGCAGGCTAAAGAAGGCTCTTTATGGACTCAAGCAAGCCCCAAGAGCTTGGAACCAAAGACTTGTGGACTACTTGGTAAAACGTGGATACAATCAGAGTCATGCAGACCCATCACTCTTTGTGAAGAAGGAAGGTTTTGTTTTCATTTGTATATATGTTGATGATTTGATCATTACAGGGGATGATGAAGCCAACATCAATGACATAAAGAGGAAGCTTGGATGTGAGTTTAAAATCTCATATTTAGGGATTCTAAGGTACTTCCTTGGGATTGAAGCATTATATAAAGAGGAAGGTATATACGTGATGCAAAGGAAATACATTCTTGATCTTTTGGAGAAGTTTGGCTTGTGTAATTGCAAGCCCATTTCAAATCCATTAGAAGTAAATGTTAAACTAAGTGCTCATGAAGGTTAAGAATTGAAGGATGTGAGCATGTATAGTTCAATAATTGGTTCTCTCTTGTATGCTACTATGACAAGACCTGATATTGCACATGTAGTTGGAGTGTTATCTCAATTTTTGCAAGCACCAAGAGTAGCTCATCTTGTTGCAGCCAAAAGGGTACTTAGGTACCTCAAAGGATCAATGAATGAAGGTGTATATTATCCATTTGATGATGGATTAAATGTACAAGCTTATTGTGATGCTGATTGGGCAGGTTCCAAAGATGACAAGAGGAGCACTAGTGGATATGTTATCACGCTAGGGAAGAAGACCATCTCATGGATGTCAAAGGAACAACCAACCATGGCTATTTCATCGATCGAAGTTGAGTATAGAGGCTTAGCACAAGTCTCATGTGAGCTTATGTGGCTCAAGAAGTTGTTTGTTGATCTTGATTTGCAGGTTAAGCAAGTACCTATTTTTTGTGACAACATAACTAGCATATGCTTCTCTCAAAATCCGGTGTTCCATGCAAGGTCGAAGCATATAGAAGTGCATTACCACTTTATTTGAGAGGCGATTATGTCAAAGGATGTAAAGATGCAGCATGTAAATACAAAGGACCAATATGCAGATATGTTTACCAAAGCATTGGATGGAGTAAAGCTACAACACCTCAAGGTATGCATTGGAATGAAGGACCTAGGCATTGAGACTTGAGGTTTTCTTGCAAATGGCATTGCTCCCTCCTACTTAAGTTCTGTGGCACGAAAAAAATTTGGCCTTTGTAGTCGTCGGTTTACTGTTATCATTGCTCAACTACATCATAAAGACCCAACCGGCATTTGGATGCACTGTGTTCCTCCACACGAGGTGCAGGCCATCATTTCAGAGGCTCATGCTGGTGAAGCTGGCTGACACTTCAGTCATTCATTGATAGTGCGAAAAATTCAGCAGTCTGGATTATGGTGGCGAACTATGTACTCGGATGCAGAACAAGTAGTACAGAATTATGATCCTTGCCAATGCACTAAAGAACCTCTTGATAGTAAGCAGTTTTTGTTGCAGTGGATTTTGCCTCTTGAACCTTTTTAGAAATGGGATTTGGACTTCATCAATCCTATCAAACCACCTGTTGCGCATATCGGAGCCCTCTATATCTTAACCTATACGGATTACTGTACACGTTGGGCCGAAGCATGGGCAACTAAGCAAGCTACTACACGAACTGTAGCACAAAAATTGCAGAATGATATCTTTTCACGTTATGGCTTACCACTAGAATTAGTTTCTGATTGGGGAACTCATTTTGTGAATTAGTTGATTGTTCACTCACCACAGATTTCCAAATTAAACATAAATTTAGCTCCCCCTATTATCCTCCGGCGAATGGATTGGCAGAAAGCACTAACAAGGTGTTAGTATACATGCTCCAAAAATTGTTGCTTGATTCAAAGGATGAGTGGAAAATTATGCTCCCCACAGTCCTTTGGTCTTACAGAAGTTCTTATAAAGTTTCGATTATTAGGACACCTTTCAAATTGCTCTACGAACAAGAGGCCATACTATCTTTTGAATTTGCAGTACCTAGTCTCCGGATTGCAGTGCTAAAGCGGTTGGTTCCAGAGGAGTCTTTTGCATATGGAATGGATCAGTTGAGGTGATTAAATGAGCAGTGTTATCATAGCTTTTTACTACTCTAGGAAGTTCAGAGCCATCAAAAGATGTGGCATGATCGCAATCTCTGAACTAAGATTTTTCAATCGGGGGATCCGGTTTTGTATTTTCACTCCAAAATGAAGAGAAACATGGGTAAACTGAAATTAAGAATCGATCTTTCATAACCACTCTTACCCTTACCACGAGATAGAGAGGTTACATTTGAAGAGCTTGAGTTCTTGTTACTTCAAGATGAAGATCAATTGAAGGGAATGGAAGAGAATGAAGAAGCACTTTCATCTTCATCAAAGGGTAAAAAGAAGAAGAAGGATAAGAAGGAAAAGCAATCCAAGAAGGAAAGTAGGTCCCTCTCACCTTTTACTTCAGATTCTGTTTCTACTACATCTAAAGAGAAGTCTTCTAAGAAGAAGTAAGTAATATGTTTTTATTGCAAGAAACCTGGACATTTAAAAGCAGCATGTTATAAAAGGATTGCAGTAGAAAAGAAGAAGGCATCAGGTAATGTTGAAAAAGATGATAAAAAAGGGAAACCTCAAGGTGATTCTTATGCCTGTATCACCATTGAGGAAGTAGCTTTGATTAGGTAGCTTTACAAGTTCTTTCAACAAATCCTTGGATATTTGACTCAGGTGCTACAAAGCATATGATAGGTTGGAGAGATGTGTTTTCTTCCCTTTCCTATTCTTCAGGTAGAAGAGTTACTATTGCAGATCAAAATGATTTGGATGTTGTGGGAATAGGTACAGTAACCCTAAAGTCAAGAGAAGGTGGTAATTTTCAGATTTCAAATGTTCTATATATACCTGAAATGAAGAAGAATCTGCTATCTATATCTGCATTTTTATGTGATGGTTTTAAAGTTGTATTTGACAGAGATCTTTGTAAGATCTTATCACACAAAGACAACAAGTATATTTTACAAGGTGAGCATAGAGGAGGGATCTTTGTTTTGTCAAACATTAGTCAGGCATATGCAGTCAAATCTTCGTCAGCGGTGGAAGATATGAAGCTATGGCATGAAAGATTTGGACATATTAGTTTTGGAGCTCTCAAGAGTATCAAAGACAGAGGTATGGTTGAGAGTTTACCCTCATTCAAGCTACCATATGATTTAGATATACGGGAAGGTTGTCTTGAAGGTAAGATGCATAAACTACCTTTCAAGAAACATGGTCATATTATAGCTACCATGAAATTGCACATTATTCATTTAGATGAAAATGGACCTATGAGAGCAAACTCTATTCAGGGCTTCAGGTATTTTATTCTATTTGTTGATGATTTTATGAGATACTCATGGATCTATGGTCTTAAGTTGAAGTCATAAGTCTTTCCTATGTTCAAGAAGTTTGCAGCTATGGTTGAAAATGAAAGTCAGGAAACTATCGAGATTCTCAGAAGTGATAGAGGTGGAGAATACTTGTCAAAAGAGTTCCAGACATTTCTTGATGAGAAAGATATTAATCGACACCTTACTATTGCTTATACTCCTCAGCAGAATGGTGTTGCAGAAACAAAGACTAGAGTACTTGTTGAGATGATGCGGAGCAAGAAGCTTTCACCGAGATTCTGGTTTTATGCAATACATACAGCTAATCACATTTTGAACAGGTCATCTACAAAAGCTTTAAAGGTAATCACACCTTATGAAGCATTATGGTAGAAAACCTAATGTGAGTTATTTCAGAGTGTTTGGATCACTTTCTTATGTACATATTGAGAGAAAGGACTGAGGCAAACTAGATGTAAAGGCAAAGAAAGTTGTTTTCATTGGATATCCTATTGAGAGTAAAGGATACAGGTTTTCTTCGAGAGACGGGTGAAGTTATTCTTTCACATAATGCTTATATTGCTGAAAATAAAGTTTATGATAAAGAAGCAAAAATTTCAGAGTTCAATAGTGAAAATGACTATGGATCTTTTAGAAAGATTCTAGATGTACATGTTCAGCCACATTAGGAGGAAGTTAAAAAAAAGTTGAAGAAAATCCTAGTACTTCGGCAGGACAAGTTCCAGAACTTGTGGAAGGTGAAGGGCCAGAAAGAGTTTCACCACTATTTAAAGATACACCTACTTGGTTATATCATACTTGGAAAGATAGTGGTATAAATACTTTTACTAGAAGAATAAGGAGTCAGATTAGACAACAACAACAAGATCATATAAGAGCAAGAAGTCAGACTAGATAGCAACAACAAAGAGATCATGTAAGTTTTGCTGAAGACTTTGAGATTCATGATATTTTGGCACTTACGACTATTGAAGATGAACTTGCATGTGTTAAAGATGCACTTAACATTCCTATATGGAGAAAAGCTATGCAAGAAGAGATTGATTCTCTTCATAAGAATCAAACTTGGCAACTATATGAGTTACCAGAGGGAAAGAAGGCTATAGGTGTAAAATGGATCTTTAAAAACAAAAGGAAAGTAGACGATACTATTGATAGATACAAGGCCAGGTTAGTTGTCAAAGGATATGCACAACAAAAAGGTATTGATTATGATGAGACATTTGCTCCTACGTCTAGGATGATTGTTATAACGTCAATACTTGCTTTAGCAGCACATTTTGGTTGGCATATATATTAACTTGACATTAAGATTGCTTTTTTAAATGGTGATTTGCATGAGGGTGTGTATATTTAGAAGCCAGAAGGTTTTGAAGCGACAGGTAAAGAACACTTAGTGTGTAAGCTTATAAAAGCTTTGTATGGTTTAAAACAAGCACCTAGAGCATGGTATGAAAAGATACATTATACATATCTTTTGTCCATTGATTTCCATAACTCAGATGCAGCTCCAACTCATTATGTCAAAGCTGAACCATGTATGATGATTATAGCAATCATTTATGTGGATGATATTATAGTCACAGGTCCCAGAGATGAAGATTTGCAGATGTTCAAAGAACAATTGAAGCAAACATTTGATGTGAAATGACTTAGGCATTTTGCATTATTATCTTGGGATTCAGTTTCTGTTTCGAGATGAGTGTATCTATATGACACAATAGAAGTACATCGAGAAACTTTTGGAGAGGTTTCTTATGAGTGATTCTAAACCTATGCAAACACCTATGGATGAGAATGCATCATTACAGATGGTAGCAGATGCAGAGTCATTTGATGCTACTTTATATAGTCAAGAAGTTGGTTGCTTGATATATCTATGTAAAACATGTCCTGATATACAGTTTGCAATTTCTCAAGTATCAAGGTTCATGCAAAATCCGACAATGTTACATTGGAAAGCAATAAAGTGGATCTTTTGATATTTGAAGAGAACTTCAAATTATGCTTTGGTATTTTCAAAATCTACACATCTGTTACTAAAAGGATTTTCAGTTTCTAATCGGGTAGGTGATAGAGACACAAAAAGAAGTACTAGTGGATTTTGTTTTTATCTTGGAGATTGTCTTATCTCATGGCTACCCACTATTGCCACTTCATCACGTGAAGCTGAATATCGTGTAGCATTTACAGCTACCCTAGAGTCAGTTTGGTTGCATAAGATTTTCAGTTATCTTGATGTGATAGCACATGAACCCATTCAGATATTTTCAAATAGCTAGAGTGCTATAGCTATTGCAAGGAATCCAGTGCATCATGCAAGGACAAATCATATAGAGATACACTACCACTATGTTTGAGAGCAGATAGCTTAGTAGCACATTGAGCTAGTTTATGTTCCTTCTAGTGCGAATATTGCAGATATATTTACCAAAGCATTGACTAGAGATAGTCATGAGACGATTTGCAGGTTACAAAAGCTTGTACCATTGTGACATTGAAGGAAGGATTGTTGGAATCAATGTCATATGGTTCAAAACTCTTCAACTAGCAATGTTAACTTTCTATCTTTAGAAGTCTCCATAAGAGGAACCATAGGATATTGATATCGTACTACAACTCTTCAACAAGCAAACACGATGGGCAGCGTGGATAGAACATTAGCCTTTCAAAGAACCCACCCGGGTTCAAGATCCATCGTTAGCAACACAACGCGAAGTTTTTTGAAAATCAATCTCGAAAAAAGCATAGCGCCGTTTTCGCGATATCTTTTTTGAGAAGTCTTTCGGCTAAGCTATCAATATTGATCGTAGCTTTATGGCTTTTCATATTTGCTTTTGGAGGGTACTTGTAAGCTATATAAAGAGAGCCTTGCTCATTGTTGAGGCATCACTCATCAAGCAAAGAGGAGGTGATCAAGCCAGCTCTTGGTGTTCTGAAGCTTTGGAGGTGAAGATTTGGTGAAGGAGAGGCTACTCTCTTAGAGCAAGAATTCTTCTACAAGGTGTGGTAACTATCTTTTGTGAGTTAACCTTATATTTTGTTTTTAGGGTTTCTCTACCCTAATCTCAAAATTAGGGTTGGTTGATTTACAATTTTGTTACACTATTTTGTGAGAATAATTTTAGCTTTGTTGCTCATTCACTTCACACACTTAGATTATTTCAACATAATCTAAATTTTGTATCATCATCTTCTTGGATATTCTTCCATTATTGAGTGCACCACTTTATATGGTTGAGTAGTACTCTCATGTTATAATTTGGACATCTATTTTTTAGTGAGTAAGCATCCAACTTACATTCTCTATCCTTGTCTCAAGATCTCTTTCTTTCTATATCTCACTTATCATCTTAATTAATTAAGTGTGTATGCTAAAAAAGTTTTAGTATTGGAACGATCCTGGAGCCCCAAATTCCAACAACAACTTTACTCTCAAAGGGACATCCTTTAAGAGGATAAGAATTTCCATCTTGCCGATACAATGGGTTTCCATGCCTCCTAAGCCCACTAAATAAGCTTCTAATGGCTTAACATTAATGCCCAATCCTTTACATCATGAGTACTTAATTGCACTAGTGGCTACTCTAGAATCAATCAAAGCTTTGATTGTCTTATTTGTAGTAGCTCAACTGTGATGAATGGTCTTCTATGTATGATGCTAGGATGTGTACTCTTTTTGGTGCACATAGCCATATTATATCTTGGGACATTGAGGCTTCTTCTCTAACCCTTAACTCTTCTTCTTTTTGCTTCTTAGCCATGCTGAGTCTCATTAGCATATCCTCTGTATGAGGTTCTTGTCATATCTTGACTCGAGATCCACTAATATAGCTTGGCAATATGTCACCTTCTACAATTGAACCACACCACTCATGGAAATTCTATTAATGAACATGGGTCCATGTCCTCATTTTTCCAATTTATGGGCATGTTGCTTTAGTGTATAAACCAATACTAGGTCTCCCTCTTTCAATCCTTTATCCTTGATATGTGCATTGAAGTATGCCTTATGTCTTTTCTTTGTAGCATAGATGCCTATTGCCGCTCATAGCCTGGTCTCACCTAAGCATTCTAGATCAAGTATCCTGGAGGACAACTCATGTCCATTCCACTTGTGCTCTTGTCCTACTTTTAAAGTTAGTATCAGGAAGTCTAATGGTAACACAACATTTTGTCCAAAGACCATATGAAATGGGGTGGCATTGAGTACTGTCTGTAGGCAACCTAGTAAGCCCAAAATGCATGATGAAGTTGCTTATCCCAATCACAACATTTATTATTTACTAATTTTTCAATACATTACATAGGACCTTATTTGTGCTCTCAACTTCTCCATTAGGTTATGTTGTTTGGGCATATAGAGTTGCCTATAAAATGATACTCCAAGCCACACCCTTTTAGATGGTGTTTGGCCAAAATGCAGTGCTACCATTAGACTTCTTGATACCCACACTGAGAGTAGCACAAGAGCACCAATGGACCGGCCATGAACTTTCATCCAGAGTCTTTGATCTAGAATGCTTGGGTGAAACAAGATTGAGAGCAACAGTAGGGATTTATGCAGCTAAGAAAAGGCAAACGGCATACTTCGATGCCCATGTGAAGGATAAAGGCTTGAAAGCAGGAGACTTAGTTTTTGTGAACACCCTAAAACAACATGCAAGAAAGCTAGAGAAGCATGGCTATGGACCCATGATTATTAATAGAATATCAACAAGTGGGGCATCCCAATTAGCCACCCTAGAAGGTGACATCTGATGGAGAGTGTTAATCTCCAAAAGAACAAGTTGACCTTGAATTTAGATCACCTCTATATCAAGATCAACTTTAGACTCCACCTAATTTAGAGAACCTTCACCAAATTATCAGAAAATTGATTATTCTGAAAAATTCAATTTCTCAGAAAAGTCTGCTGCAGATTAATCACTCATTGACTAATCAATTCTGTAAAGTTTTTGATAAAACTTTGTACAACACTTCGCCTTGAGATTGCGCAACTTTATCAAGTTAAATTTCTCAAAATGATTGAGTATACTTTGAGAAATCATACAAACAAGTTACCTATGTGTAAAACACCTTCTCTGCAGTAGCGACTTTGACACCTGTAACTTCTTAGCACTGGTTCTCACAATGTCGAACCCGTTTGATCAAGATCTTTTAGCCATAGATGGCTTACCTTCCAACTTAGATTTTAAGCCCTCACTTGTGTAAAACTTTACACCACACACTGAGAAATCTTCATTTTTCTGAACATGAAATCTGCGCCAGTTTTGTCGACTCTCAGAACATCTTCACATATGAATGTTCCTAAACAAAATTCTCTCAGCCTGATTGCAATTAACCTCTCAAATTCTAGCCATAGATAGATTAGCTATGGACTTAGATAAGTGCAAAAGGATTCCTCAAAAGATTAAACACAGAAGGAGAATGGGAGAGAAGATCGACGTGCAGAAATCTACAACATTTTCTTCTTCATTACTTTTCATGCATATGGTTGATGATACATACAATGTTCATCACCTATCACCTATTGTCTTCTCTATCTGATCTATATCACTCTCTCTTACTACGAATACATATCTGTAGATATATATATACGAGTCTAACTCGTCATCCTTTTCAAAATACATTGAACTATTTACAAGAGTAATATACAAAAGAAACATTTCTGATTCTATTCTCTTCCTTTGAAAATAATCTTCATCCTTCCACATATCTTTTCACTTTTGGTCTTCATGTAATCACTTATTGATGATTGCTCTGCTCCAACAGCTCCCCCTCAATCTTCAATTGTGATTACCTGCATCTTCTTTATTCCTGCCATATCTTTAAACCTCTGCAACTTAGGTCCATCCAAACTTTTAGTCATCATATCTGCAAGTTGATCTTTTGTAGGGGTGTGTATGACTTCAATTTCCTTCTCAATGACCTTCTCTCTCAGGAAATGATACTGTATTTCAATATGCTTAGTTCTAGCATGAAACACAGGATTAGCTGCCAAGTATAAAGAGCTCATGTTGTCTCCACAAACAATAGGAGTACTTTGAACAACATCAAAAACTTTCATAAGTGTCTTTAGCCATATTACCTCCTTTGCAGCTTCCACCATACCTTTATATTCTGCCTCTGTAGATGACAAAGCAACTGTATGTTGCTTCTTAGAACACCATGAAATCAATTTGTCTCCTACATAGCACAAGTATCCATGTGTTGATCTTCTATCATCCACATTACCTGCCCAATCTGCATCACTATATATCTTCACTCTTGTATTAGAAGTAAATCCATAGTACAACCCTTCTCTGAGTGTACCCTTGATATACCTAAGTACTCTTTGTCCTGCAATCCAATGTTCCTTTCTAGGACAATGCATAAATTGTGAAAGCACACCAACTGCATATGACAAATCAGGCCTTGTCAATGTAGCATAAATCAAGCTACCAACTAAACTTTGATAGAGTTTCATGTCTCTGAACTCTTCTCCTCCAAACCTAGACAATTTATGGTTCACTTCCAAAGGTGTAGGTGCAACCCTGCAATCTTCCATTTTAAATTTGGTTAGCAAATTTTTAAGATACCTTTCTTGGGTCACATATACTCCATGTTGAGTATAAGAAATCTCCATTCCCAAGAAGAATGATAGGTTCCCCAAATCACTGATTTTGAACTCTTTCTCCATCTACTTCTTGATCATTTGTATTCCTTTATCATCTGTTCCTGTAAGTATTATGTCATCAACATAAATACAAACATAAATGAACCCATCTTCACTTGCTTTGACTAGCAAGCTACTATCTACCTTTGATGCTTGGAATCCAAGATCATTTAAGAATTTTACAAGCCTGTAATTCCATGCCCTTGGGGCTTGCTTTAATCCATACAAAGCTCTCTTGAGCTTACACACATAATTTGGACTCACTTGATCTTTGAACCCATCTGGTTGCTCCATGTAGACTTCATCTGAAATGTAACCATTCAAGAAGGCATTTTTAACATCTAATTGAGACAACTTCCAACCTTTACAAGCAGCAATTGCTATGAGTGTCCTGATGGTTGTCATCTT
Source organism: Ceratopteris richardii (assembly GCA_020310875.1). Lineage (NCBI taxonomy): Eukaryota > Viridiplantae > Streptophyta > Polypodiopsida > Polypodiales > Pteridaceae > Ceratopteris > Ceratopteris richardii. The sequence goes on from CM035409.1 coordinate 129,321,528, forward strand.
TGCCACAGGACTATAAGTCTCATCATAATCCACTCCATATGTCTGTGCATATCCTTTCACAAAAAGTCTAGCTTTGTATCTAGACACACTTCCATCTGCAAATCTTTTAGTCTTGTAAACCCACTTACAACCAATGATTGTCTGACTATTAGGTTTAGGAACCAAATCCCATGTTTGATTCTCTATCAATGCATCATACTCCTCTTGCATAGCATCTTCCCAATTCTTCTTCCCTTTGGCCTCTTCATATGTAGAAGGGTCTTCATCTGCTTTTACCAAATAAGCATAATCTTTAGTAGTTAAGAATGAAGTGTCATAGCTATACCTTGTAGGTTGCCATTTGTGCCTAGATGATCTCCTAACTTCTGCACTTCTTGAGGTCTCTGGTTCATCACATTCTGGATCAAACCTTGGCCTCTCTTCAACTTCAATCTGCACTTCATTACTCTCACTTTCATCAAGTAATTGAATCTTTGCTTTACCTTTTCTTTGATCCACTACTTCTTCATCATCTGCATGTACATTATATTTACCTGCATACCAAGTACCTTGCTCATCAAATGTAACATCCTTGGATACAATAAATTGCTTTGTGGATGGACTCCACAACCTGTATCCCATTTGCTTATCATCATAACCAATGAATACATACTTTTCTGCCTTAGGCTCCAACTTATGCCTCAATTGAGATGGCACATATGCATATGCCAAGCATCCAAATATTCTGCAATGATCCAAGGTAGGTTTCTTACCCCACCAAGCTTCATATGGTGTCATACCCTGCAAAGCTTTACAAGGCAATCTATTAACCAAATATGTAGCTGTATTAACAGCCTCAGCCCACAAATAATTTGGGCAATTCTTCTCTTTCATCATGGACCTTGCAAACTCAACAAGAGTCCTATTTCTTCTTTCTGCTACCCCATTTTGTTGAGGAGAGTACCTACAAGTAACTTCTCTCTTTATACCTGCATTCCACAAATAATCATTGAACTCATTTGAAAAATACTCTCCCCCTCCATCTGACCTTAGTCTCTTCAATTTTTGACCTGTAATCCTTTCTGCATATGCATGATAGTGTTTAAATGTATTAAACACTTCTGACTTTTCTTTAACCACATAAATTATGATCCACCTGGTAGCATCATCAACATATATGACATAATATCTTGAACCATTTATACTAAAGTCCTTTGAAGGACCCCACACATCTGTATGCACCAATTCAAGTCTTTCTGAATACATAAACCCATGCTTGGAATAGGATTGCTTATGAGCCTTACCTAATTGACATGCCTCACATCTGTATGTCATGTGTTGACCTGCAATGTTAGGCAACCCAAGCACTGAATCATTGTTAATCATTTCTTTGATACCTCTTTCATTAAAGTGTCCAAGTCTTTTGTGCCAAAGATCCAATTCTGACACCTTCTGCTCTCCATATGTGAACATAGCATGTCCAACATTTCCTTGTACCTTCAATGTGAAAAGCCTTCCTTCTTTCTTTCCTGCAATAACTTGTTTATACCCTTGACTAGGGTCTTCAACATAAACTCCATCATTGGTGAACCTTACCTCATATCCTTTTTCCACAATTTGACCTACACTCATCAAATTCTTTGGAATTGTGGGAACATAAAGTACCTTACTCAGAAGAGTGCTCCCATCCTTAGCTTTGACTGAACCAATTGACTTTACCTTATGCTTTGTATTATCACCTGTCTGAACTGTATGATTAATTGCATTATGATCTAGGTCAGTCATCAAAGCAATATTTCCACTTAAATGATTACTACATCCTGAATCAATATAGAACACTCTCATGTCCTCATGTGAGGTTTCACATGTATTCATAATGAGAGTCGAGTCCTCCTTCTGATCTGATGCATAGTTGTAGTAGGTGTTATTATAGGATTGATTTTGGAAGTTTCTTCCACCACCTCTTCCAAAAGAATTCCTACCACCTCTACCTCTGAAGTTTCCTCTCTGAAATCTACCACCTCTTCCTCTTTGATTAAAGTTCTGATAATTACCATTGTTTTGATTATTGTGCCAACAATCATGAGATAGATGATTGGTCTTACCACATATCCAACAAGCTCTTGCATTATCTTTGTTGTTTCTGCCTCTTCCTCTACTTCTGCCATTTCCTCTTCCTCTTATGAAATTTGCTTGGTTTGATGTACCTTCTTCTTCACCTGATTGTTGCTTCCCTTTGTTAGCTTTCTTCTTGTCTTTAGAGTACATTGCATGACCTGCACTCTTATCAACATCTCCTTTGACATCATTCTCAAAAGTTAGCATATGACCTAACAATTGATTCAAATCAGGAGTAAAGTGATCTAATGAAAGTTCTGTAGATAAAATGAAGGGCTTCCACTTCTCATCTCCTCTTAGCCCTGTGAGTATTTGTCTTACCAATTTGTCTTCTTCAATGTCTTCATCCACTGCACCTAGAGAATCTGCAATGTCCTTCATCTTTGTCACATAATCAGAGATTGATTGTGAGGCCTTCTTCTTGAAAGTAGTAAATTCTGCCCATAGTGAAGCCTTCCTTGATTTGGTTGTATTTTGGAAATGCTCCTCCAAAGCATTCCAAATGTCACATGCACTTTCAAGTCCTCTAATGTGAGGAAGCAAATAGTCATTGACTGCCATGTAGATTATGCTCCTTGCTTGAGCATCCTTCTTCATCCAATTCTTCAAGTCTGCAAGCTCCTCCCTAGTTGGAACACTAGGATCTCTGAATTCTGGCTTTTCTTCATCTCCTGTGATGTATCCTATCAGATCTTTGCTCATAAGATGAGCTTCCATCCTCATAGACCAAGCTGGATAGTTTTCTCTATCCAACTTTTCAATTTGGAGACTATCTCCCATCCTTGCTTCACCTGTAGTCTCAAAACTTTAGACTTTACAAGGAATAAATGTACCTTTACTTCGAGTCTTGCTTCTTCTGATCCTTCTGATAGCTTCAATGTGTTTTCCTTCAAGTTTTCTTCAACCTTTATCCTTCTGCACCTTCAAAATGTAAAGATTTGTACTTCTGCAATAGTCGGAGTCTTCTTCACTTCAATTTTGACACAACCTGCTCTGATACCACTGATGGAGAGTGTTAATCTCCAAAAGAACAAGTTGACCTTGAATTTAGATCACCTCTATATCAAGATCAACTTTAGACTCCACCTAATTTAGAGAACCTTCACCAAATTATCAGAAAATTGATTATTCTGAAAAATTCAATTTCTCAGAAAAGTCTGCTGCAGATTAATCACTCATTGACTAATCAATTCTGTAAAGTTTTTGATAAAACTTTGTACAACACTTTGCCTTGAGATTGCGCAACTTTATCAAGTTAAATTTCTCAAAATGATTGAGTATACTTTGAGAAATCATACAAACAAGTTACCTATGTGTAAAACACCTTCTCTGCAGTAGCGACTTTGACACCTGTAACTTCTTAGCACTGGTTCTCACAATGTCGAACCCGTTTGATCAAGATCTTTTAGCCATAGATGGCTTACCTTCCAACTTAGATTTTAAGCCCTCACTTGTGTAAAAATTTACACCACACACTGAGAAATCTTCATTTTTCTGAACATGAAATCTGCGCCAGTTTTGTCGACTCTCAGAACATCTTCACATATGAATGTTCCTAAACAAAATTCTCTCAGCCTGATTGCAATTAACCTCTCAAATTCTAGCCATAGATAGATTAGCTATGGACTTAGATAAGTGCAAAAGGATTCCTCAAAAGATTAAACACAGAAGGAGAATGGGAGAGAAGATCGACGCGTAGAAATCTACAACATTTTCTTCTTCATTACTTTTCATGCATATGGTTGATGATACATACAATGTTCATCACCTATCACCTATTGTCTTCTCTATCTGATCTATATCACTCTCTCTTACTACGAATACATATCTGTAGATATATATATACGAGTCTAACTCGTCATCCTTTTCAAAATACATTGAACTATTTACAAGAGTAATATACAAAAGAAACATTTCTGATTCTATTCTCTTCCTTTGAAAATAATCTTCATCCTTCCACATATCTTTTCACTTTTGGTCTTCATGTAATCACTTATTGATGATTGCTCTGCTCCAACAACATCCTACCAAGTTACATCAGTGCATGCCGAGTCAAGTTATATCAAGAACCCCTCACTGAGGAAATGCTTAATCGACTCAACACTACCAATAAACATAAGGAAGAAGAAAAACGAATTCGTGAAGAAGCACAAGCAGAAGCATTAGAACACATCCGAAGAATGAAATTGAGAAGATAGGGTAGAGATGATCCTAGATCAGATGCATATGGAGCTCCAAGATATCACATGGCCATGTGTGACGCACCAGGAGTCCATTCCCATAGAATGGTTGATCGGTGACCTTTTGTAACCCTAGAGGTAGGACAAGGAAATAATGGAAGGAATGTAAGAGCCTTGATTGACTCAGGTGCAACTACTAGTGTTGTTAAAATTTCTTACTGTTAAGAACTCCAATTAAAAGTCAATCCTATGAAAGCTTATCTTGTAGGATTGGGAGGTGTGGAAACCCCTTGCATGAGCGAGGTGGAGCTTCCCATCTACATTCAAGATGTTCTTCTGATAGTTAAAGTGCTAGTGTGTCAAGATGAGGATCTCACTAAGCCTCTTGTCTTGGGTCAAGACTGGATCTATGATCATGTAGTCAACATGAACCTAAGAAGGGGACTTCTTCAAGTCTGTGTAAATCAAAATCATATCACCATTGAGCTAGAAAACCACGCACTCAAGGAACTAGGAGAGGCACCAACTCCTGGTCCTTCTAGGATTACACATGAAGATGAAGATGCTATTCTTGTCCAAAACTCTATGATGTAGAGGGATGATGTTCTCTTGATCACTTTTGGAAAAGAAGGGATCTGATGGAACTCCCTTCTTTTCCAAAAGTGATCAAGAGAAGGCAACCAAAGGAGTACCGAATGCAGAGGAAGCAGACGACCTATGCTCATAGCCAAAGGTGAGTACGAAGCAAGGTGTCTCAGTCACTGAAAAAAATATGGGAACGAAAAAGCAAGCATCCTATTGCGGCTAAGTTCCACCCACCGACTAAACGTCATACTAGTGATCGACGGCAAGACACTAATAAGAAGTCTCTCAAAAATTTGCTTACGAAAGTAACATCTATCTGGGTACCCAATAAGTCAATGAAGGTCGACCCACAATCAAGAAAAATTTGGGTGCCCAAGGCTTGCTTGCAAACTTAAATGGCCACACATAAACCACACAATGTAAAGCATTATTCACACACTCGAATAGACGATACCCATAATTGTTTGACGCACACAGTCACATATTCATCCATGAGCACAAGCCCAATAACTTGTAAATGGGTCCCTAAAAAGCATCACTTCCAAGTAGACACTATTGTAAAGCCTTCCGAAGTCTCCACGAAATCAAAAGATAAAGCCATACATTATGTTTGGCAACCCAAATCTTATGATAAACCCCTTAACCCCATTGTGTAAGCCCACCTCCACATACTAACTATATCCACACTTCATTGCACTACTCCAATTAGCACCTAGGAACCCTTCATCCACTAACCACACTTCACACTCACGATCACACGAGCACTAACTAACTCGCTAACCACATCATAGTTCATCATGTTAATGTTGTAATGGGGACAAATGGTCATTTTGTGTCCATTGCAATGTTAACATGTATTTATATATTCTCACAGAATGGACAATCAATACCTTCAACATGGCAAAGGCTACAAGAACAAGCTCCCACACAGGCATAAGTCCTCAAATAGTGGACATTGAAAGTATCCCTATCCAAGAAGAGTTGACAGAATGGCTGCACCAATTGAGAGCAGTCCATGTCATACCCATTCCAAATCCTCCCCAGGGACGCACATCGCAAGTTAGTAAGAGAATTGGTTCAGTGAAGTCGCAGGACAGGGATTATGACCGGTATGGAGGAAGGCTGGATTGGACAACTATTTTCATGCTTAATTACCTAAACCTGACTTCTTGAGGTATTCATATTTAGTTAGACACTCACTCCTAGCAGAGATAAGAAAGGGACAAGCACCTTTGTGTTTCCATCTCTTACACAAGGGAATGAACTTAAGCATTTTAAACTATCCAATAATTTGGTGAGAGAAGCTTTAGACATGAGAGGCATGCACATCCCTTCTAAGATGGAGGCAATGATCCCTGAAATTATGAAGAACCAGAACCCCACTAAGCTGAAAGACATGGTCACAATGACCTCGACTATTGCCATCCATCTCCGAATGTGCATGCTACATTTTTCATTCCCAACCCAAGAGAGATTTACAATGCCACCCAAAAAGATCTGGTTTAGCTTGTATTTGGCAAACACACTGAACCTTACAATCAGCATGCTACATTGGATTATCAACCAGATCCATCCTGCACATGAGCATTGGCATAAGAAACAGAAGTCAGTACTATATGGATGTTTTGCACTCACTAGAATTGTGTATTGGTGCCTTGCATATGGTGTGCCAATCCAAAGGGCACGCATTTGGACTAGGGCACAGGAATTTCAGTGAAGGGTATCAGCCACAGGGCCCTCATCAAAGAAAATGAGGGGAACTATGCAAATGACATGTGCACAGTCTAAGGGCACTACACTGACACCAGAGGTAACTCCGCCACCCCAAAGATGGGTATGGCCCTTCACCCATCTGATTACCAAGGCAAAGTGCGGAGGGGCCTAATCTTATCTTTCCACCGATCCCATCCACTCTAGAGTTTCCTCAAGGCTTCATGCTTGAGGATTTGACTGATGAAGAAGTAGCCAAAATGATCAATGAAGCCAACTTGGAGATAGAAGCAAAGCAGTTAAGTTAACAACAGACCGCCACAGGTCAGCGTGAACCAACTCAACCAATTATTCTCGAAGTGGATGAAGATGAGGAAGAGACTGAAGAAGACAAACAAGATGACGAGCAAGAAGGACAACATGATGAAGAGGATCATGAATATGTGCAACATTTTATACCACAAGTTGAGGGAGCCCCAACATACACATTACAAATAAGGAGATTGTACAATACTATGAACTTGGTTCAAGAACAACATAGACTATCCTTAGCATCTGGGAAAGCCTAATGAACCAGATGCTTGAGGAAGGAGGTGTGGATAGGTCAATCCTCACAATGATCACGATTTGACACCAACTTTGTTATAGGGAATCCCATTTTCCCTATCATGCATCTAGGAGACCCACAGACACAATTAGGCAATTAGGCACACCATTGTACACTTTCACCACAGTCACCACACCTACCATCCCCATATATATGGTAGCACCCACGATTGCATCCACTCATGACCGAATGGACATATAACCCACTACTGCACCATGACCTCCCCCAATATTTCCACAATCTCCCATTCCCCCATCACCATTTCCCACCACGGCATTCACCACCCCTTTCCCTCTTCCCTATCCCCTAGCATTCCAAACCTTTCTGGCACCCACCCCTGTAAATAACGTGTTCAACACTTTATATCACTGTGTTTATCAGTTACAACAGGATTATCAACATTTCAATGCACAACATACAAACCTGTTCAAAAACCACGAGACATTACAAGAACAAAACATGGCCATGGAGAGGACAAGGTGGAACTACAACACAACTATGATACCTTAGAAAAATAGTATGAGGAATTATTGGTCGATCCCCTCGAACCAGATAAACAAGTGCAACAACATCTTGAGAAAATGCTATGGGCACAACAGGAAGACAATCAAAAGCTACGTCGTAACCTTGCATTACTGAGAAAGCACATGTCTGCAACATTAGAAGAGAACAAAAGACTCCAAAAATAGAATGAAGAAAATCTAGAAGTGGCAATGGAATGTTCACCTCAAGAGATCGACTTGGAGTGGTTCAAAGCCCTCCCTTCAACCACCATGCAGACAATATTAGATACACATGCAGACCTCCTAGAGGCATATGATGCATTAGAAAAGGAGTGTGACAAACTATGAAGGCAATTCGCTAGTCAAAGAGAGCAACAAAAGGAACCAGCACCTACAACCACCACACTCGAAGAGGTAGAATTGAAAGCACAAGTGGCCACATTGCAAAATCGACTTTTGCAGTATGAACGAAAACTTTCTCAAATGGTGGATCCAAAACCTAAAGAGCTAGTCTCGATTGAAGTTGAAGACACATTTGAGGAACCCTACGAAGCCATGCCTACACCTCGAGGCTGACAAATAGAGGAAGGGCTCGATACATTCGAGATTGAAGCTCCGTAATGGCTGCAGAAGTTAGAAAAAGTCAACGAAACTCATGATGATAGAGTGGTAGTTCAGATACAATCCATGTCTTGTCTGGAAGAAATCTTAATCAAATCCAACTACTTCAAGCACTTATCTCATCATCGGTGGATTGGTACTTTTGATGATCAGTATGTACCCTTTTGTGTGTTAATGGCAGATTATAACATAGAAATCAAGCATCACACCAAGAAGGAGCCAAGCTTTGCAACCCAGTTCACCCCTGAGGACATCTGTGAGAGTGCCACAGAGCGCACCATCTTCCAACCTACCTAGAGAATATGGTTACTAGAAACATACCCGGAGATGGTGCGCACCTGGAACAACATGCCTTTGTATATCAAGTATAACCCCTGTTACTACCTTGTTGTTCGACAACGATCATGGCTGCAGTTTGCTAACATAGTAAAAAATGTCAAAGGATGCGCCAAGTGGCTCAACTATGTATATTTGGCACCGCCACGTGGTACTACAATGGTTGCATATATGATTTCCACCATTAGGCATTGGAGCATTAGGTTCAAAAACATAGCAGATGTAATGGCACAGATATGCCTCAAAATATTTGAACTCATGCTTGTCATATTTCGTACATTCAAAAATGTTAGAGAGCCTCACCTCTCAGCCTTAGGCTTTAACGAAGGCAACCTCGATCTAGTATATGATACACCACCCCATCCATAAATATTGTATATGCATGGCATGCTCATATCACATATCTCCCAGCATGCTTCAAATAGACATTCAAAGAGATGTTTGTCACAGGGTTCTGGGAGTATCACTCAGAAATCTTCATTCCCATACCCTCTCATCTGTTACACTTATTTGCTGTGGAGCAGGTCCTACACTCAGACAAGCTACATATGCCACATCCGGAGGTACCTAGACCAATAGATTAAGATGCTTTACTCATAGATCTAGCCAAAGAACTGAGGCTCGAAGAACATCACTTGGCCATAAATGTGGTCGAATATTACATCAAACTCTCAGCTCAGCAAGGGTTTGTCAGAGACAACAGACATGAGAGAGGGGGGAGTGTTGGCAGCAATCAGGGCATCACAAGACAAGGGAGCCGACATAAAGACTCAGAGTAGAGAGAAGGTTCAAGCAAGAAAAGCAGTCAAAGAAGATCCGATAATTAGGCAATGCAATTTTTCCAAGATAACTCCCTTTTAATAGTGATTTTCATCACTATATGAACATTGTAAATACCATTTTTGGTAGATTAGACTCCATTTTGTACAAGTCAAGGATTCCTGGAGTATTAGAAGCATCTATGTACCAATTTTCATAATTTCTAGAGCTCATTTGAGCCTTCAAAATAGCCTAGCAACCTAATTTTTAACTAGGCCAGAGACTAGGTCTCGACAGGGCCACTAGCTAGTCAAAAACTATAAAAGGAGCTAAAGAACTCATTTTTGGGGTAGCAAATTGTAGTTTGAATTAAGAAGAGCTCTTGTAATTGTCTTTTGATCTTAATCAAAGCTTCCATTGTTCCACTCTTTGTTCTTACATGTGTGCATGCGTGTGTGTGTGTGTGTGTGCATGGTTATGTGCTTCGCCATCACCACTTATGCACATCACTTGCTCATGGTCTTCATACCATTGTCTTCCCAGATTGACATTAAAGAAGGTGCTACTCACGACTGAGCTACACTTGGTCATCCAAGATGCAACCAACTGTGGCCTTATCTTCCACGGAAGCATAATATAGAGGTTTGGCTAATGCAACTCAAGAAGCTATGTGGCTTAAGCAATTGTATGCAGATATGGAGATACATTCCTACACTCCAACTATCTTTGGAGATAACACTAGTTCACTTCATTTGTCTGTTAGGGAGAAATTACTTAGCAAGGATATCCAATTATCCTATGTATCAACTCATTTGCAATGTGCAGATTTACTCAACAAAGCATTATATGGAACAAAGATGAACAGGTTCAAACTGATGATTGGGTTGCAAGAGATCAAGGAGCAATGAAGATGAAGCATGTTAGGCTTGAGGGGGAGTTGTTGGTGCAATTAATCCCAAGACTACACACTTGATCATCTCACATAAGTTTGATGTATTGACATTACACTTGGAAAGCTTCATGTGTACAACCTCTTGTAACGCTGCATTACAATTACCTTTGTAAAAGTGGAATAAACCCACGAGAAGTTAGGAAAAGCATATAACCTCGTATCATTTGGTAGTTGAGTCAAGAGAGAATCAATCCTATACTTTAGGATTCACTTTTTGGTATAGATTTGAATTCAAATTCAAATCTTAGGCTCTAGCAAAAACTATAAAAGAGGATATGAAATTTTTGCTCTAGCACAATGGTGAGAACCACGTTAAGAAGCTCCACCTCCTTAATGTCAATCCACGGAAGAGATAGGAGTGATATGAAGATCGTGAATATGAGATGAAGTGAGAGTGATGGTGAGAAGCATAGAGATGCACACACACATACACACACACAACGAAGAGACAAGCAAGACACAATGGAAGGTAGGAAATCAACTCTATTGCTCAAGAACACTCTTACAAGCTCAAGCTCACTCAAGCTCATACAATTCTACACTAGCTCACTCTAAGTAACCTCAAAAATGAGCTCTCTAGCTCTTTTTATAGATTCTAGACTAGTTTTGACCGGTTTCACATCTAGTGACTGGCATAGTTAAAAAATAGGTTCTATGTGCTATTTGAAAGGGTAAACAGTGTCTAAAAATAACAAAAATTGGTACGCTCATTCTACCTAAACTCCTCAAGCTCGAGGACTCCTCGGCTTTCACAAAATGGAGCTATAAATTACAAAAAGGGTTTTTCTATGCTTCATATAGTACAAAAGTGATAAAAACCACTGTTGAATGTTTGAAAAAGTAATATAGAACATATTTGTTTGAAAAATTGATCCGAATGACTCTCTGCTTCTTCGTTATGCTCTGTCTTCACATACTTCTGTGTCTTCTATGCCTCTGGCTACTACCAACACCCCCCTCCCTCTCGCTTCTATCGTCCTCGACAGAACCTGGCTGTGGGGTCTATCGGATATAATTATGGAGTAGTTCTTGAGCGAGGGTGTGTTCTGATATGCGAATTCCTCGGGCCAAATCTGACTCAAGTTTCTCCCAATCAATTGGTTGCGGTTCATCTGATGGCGGGATTCTGTAGTGTGTGGAGTATACCATCTATTCACAGGCAAATAACTGCAAGAGGTGTGTAGGCCTGCTGATGAACACCTATGAATGGTATTCCCAGAAACCGGTTGTGAACATTTCTTTGAAGGTTTGTTTATAGCACGCCGGTAAGTATTTGATTCCACAATGCGAGGCATAACACACCCGGAGCGATGGTGTCGTACTCATGTCATAAGCTAAATCTAGATTGCCATGCTCAAAACCCGAGGTGTTTACATGTGGTGCCTTGACTCCACGGAAGACTTTGAATACCATCTGCATCATGTCAAATATTTTGACAGTCATGTGCGCTGCTACATCGTCCATATGTTTTAAGTGAGGGAGCCAGTGGTGAATTATTGCCATCATGTATCCAACTATTGGTGGTCATGTAGGTGGAGTGAAGTACGGGTAATTGAGCCAATCCTGGCATTACTTGTTGTTCTGTACTTTAATGGCAAATGCCTTCCAGGAGCGGCGACGTGGCACTGGTCCCCAACATGGGTTGTACTTTAAGTGTAGTGGTGCCTTGACCCAAGTACTCATCATCTCTGGATATGCTTGTAATAAATCCTTGCACCAATCTGGTTGATAAATCTCTCCTCGTTGCGCATCTAGTGGCAAATCTTTCAGCTCAAATTGAGTTGTGTGGGAGGGCTTCTTGCCTATTTCTTTTTCTATGGCCAGCTGATATTCCACCATTAACATAAAATAAGGCTTGTATTGTAGCTCATGCCCACATATGTATCTATGGGGGGCCAAGTGAGCAAAATAAGGAGACTGTAAAATTCTTTCTTCTATCATTGCCATTGCATGTAGCTGTGCCTCTACCCATGCTGAGTGGGTTCTTCCAAGTTCTTCAATTGTCTTCATCCATGCGGGAGTGGGAAATTCGAAAGTCGTCTGGCCTTCGGCCGTGACTCGTCCACCTGGGATGGGTTGGGGTTCATATGCTTCTTCAAAAGTTTCCTCCACTGGAATAGTTACTGTTTCTTCCTCTACTGGTAGTCCTAGTGGGGAGTCTGGCTTGGGGGATGCTTCATATACAACTATTCATGATTGAAGAGTTGATACCTGGGCCCGTAATGCGTTGAGTTCCTCGATGATGTCAGAAGCTAGGTCTGTAGGAGCTGGTAGTCCTTGTTGTATTGGTGCTCTTAGTTGGAGTAGTTTATGATTTTATTTCAGCTTCTAATATTCCTCGTTCATGCTGTCATACTCATCTAACAATCTGACATGATCATCTAGCAACATTTTCATAGATTCGGAGGGCATGGCCTTGAAACGGTTGGGGCTTAATGGTTGGTCTGGCTGATCTAGAGCAGCTTCTAAATTCTCTCAGTTCTGTTCTTGTAAACGCTGGTTCTCTTCTTTCGCTGCTGCCAAGTGGCATCTGAGTAAGCCCATGTTCCTGGTGAGTGTCACATTGCGAATAGTCTGTGCCCTTAGCAAGTTGTCTATGTCAGTGACGGCCTCTTTTGTCTTTTCTTCACTTTCTAGTTCAAGTTTATGATATGCCTCTCGTAGATCTTGGTATCGGGTATTGAGTGAGGCATTCTCGATGGATAGTGAATTGAGCTGCGACTGTAGATCATTCGTTGTCTGCTGCAGCGTCCGGTAATTATTGCCAAGAGATGCAAATTCATCGCTCACTTGAGTCATGCATGTGAACATTTGGCAAAATGCGATGTCTATAGTGGGTGATAATATTAATGGTGTGGTGAATGCAGATGCTGTGTTTAAGGGTGTTGATGCAATGGGAAAGGGGAATAGGGATGGGAATGTTGATGCAGTGGTAACAATGGAGAAATGTGATGTGCCTAAATATGATGGTGCAATAGAGGAGATGAGTGTTGGTGCAGTGGGTGGTGAGATGTCCATGTCACTGGACGTGGTGTCAAGTGCCATGACTGTGAATAATGGAGTGATAGTGGGTGCGTGCGTGGGTGTAAATACAGGATTTACAAAGGTTGAAGAGTAATTTACAGATGGGTTCTCTTGTACTCCTTGGTGGACAGGGCAAAGAGGAATTATGGTGGGTCGAGGGGGTGAGACTGGGGAGAAGGTTAATGGAGGTGGGAATGGGAAAAGGTGTCTTGGAGGTGTGGGGAAGGACGAGAAGGATGGAGGGAAAATTGGACTGGATAGAAAGGTGAATGTCCGAGGAGGAAAACTAGGTTGGGTGGGTGCAAGAATTGTGGGATGAATGGAAGTAAGGAAGGCTCTACTACAGCGCTATCCAAAGATGTGGATGGTCTAGGAGAGATCTGATGTACAGGGCAGATTGGAGAGACGGGAGGTGAAAGAGGAGCAGTTGGGGTGGCGGGTACTTCGGTTATAGTGGTGGTATGTACAATAGTAGTGTGGGGCAGGGAGTCGATGACAATGGTGTCTTCTGCCAATGAGCCTTTAGGGATGAGACGTGCTTGCATGGCCTGTTCTGAAGATTGGGCACCTGTCGGTACATGAATGTATTCACCAGGTTTTGATAATAGTCATACTCGTCAGGGGTCAAACTACGGAAGTGGTTTTCTCTGCAAATATCTTAATGCTTCGTTAGATTCCACTGATTTAACAAGTTCCCTGAAGCCTTTGATGTAGACTTCTTCGAAACCGCCTGAGACAAGTTCTTGTTCTATGAGTGCTTGGCTCTCTTCCTCAGTTAAGTTCTTACGCGCCCAAACGTTTTCCATAGTACAATATAATTTTTTGATTGCCAGCGTATAAGTTGTTGCTTGAAAGGTTTCTTCTTCATGCATAGTGGTATCACCCTAGGTGTCTGTTTGCTATTCTTGCTCCTTTGTGTGCACATTCTCTTGGGATTCATGAGTTCCCTCGTTGGCTTCATCATCGCCCTCATCATCATCTGTTTCTGTTCTTTCTCCGTGCGAGCTGGATACTACTTGTCCTTGTTGTTGATCCGGAGGAGTGGTCGGGTAGCTTGGACATTCATATTCTTGAGAAAAGATCTAGCCTTCTGAAAACTGAAATTCGCTTGAAAACACATCCTACATCTCAAAATCGAATGTTGTGTCCATTGGTTCCGCTTCCAAGTTGGGTATCGGAAAAGAAAATGCTTCCGCACCAATAGTGGTGGGAACTTCTGCTGTAGTGGTGGTAGGTTCTTGAATGGATGTTGGTTGTGAGGTAATCGCACTAGTAGTGCCTTCTATAACGATAGGTCATGATAATCATATGCGAATAGGTTGTACAATTACAGGGGCTTCCGTCAGAGACTGTTTTGGAGAGGGTTGCGGTGACGGTGATTTTGGGACATGTAGGCATGGAATGGTTCCTCTCATGCGCTTTTCTGCTCGTCCTTTGCTAGCCTTCCTAGCTTTCTTTGTGGTCCCTTTGAATGCTTTCAACTCCTCGCTTGTCATTGCACGCTCGATTGTTAAGTCGTAGGCCAAACACATATAAATAATTCTCGTGAGAGCGCAGCATCCATGGATTACCTTCTTCCTCTCCCATCTGTGTTGTGCTAGATACAATTGATCAATAATCCAGCTTGCTAGATCGATAGTCTGAGGCCCAATACAAGATAAATATAGTCCAAACCAGATGCGTTTGTGGGGCATAGTGAATCGATCCTGAGCGGGGAAAGTGAAGTGCTGCATACATATCCTTAATGGTTTAGAGAGCTCAGGTGTGATCGCTGAAATATCTTCCCACTTAATGATGTCTCCACGTTTCATTGGCTCTGGGATCAGCCTCTCGCGCTCTGTAGGAGTATGCGTCCCATGGATCTTGATGGAAGCTCTAATCAAATCTTTAGAAAGATAAAACCTCTTAAATGGTGGGTTGTTCACTAAGGATGGGAAAATAAAGGTGCTTGGTAAATCCTTGTTTTTAGATGTTGTCAATGTTGTTGCCAAGTAGTAGCATCTGTAGAAATCTGGTTTAGGCAAAGGATCACTGAAATATTCTGTGAAGCCTGCTTTCACCCAAACATGCTTTAAGTCGTCTGTATTCTGTAGTCCTTGGAACTCTCTTGAGAAAAATTGGTATTTGCCCCATGTACGATTGTCAAAAGTCAAATTGGCCTTGAAGATAAAGTCCACTTCTGCCAACGGTCCTACTAATCCTTGGAACCAATGAGAGTTGCGATGAATTTTCTCAGTATATCCCCTGGGAGGATCGTCAATTGGCATAGGTCTTGGAAATCCCTGAAATTCTGGTGGTTGAGTTGTGGGATGAGGCTCAGCTAGTAATTCGCCAATATTTTCCATAGGTATGCTGGGGCCAGCTTCAAATGGTCCTTCTGCCTGCATGATGAATGATGCGAGTGTGTGGCAGATCTGCTACAAAAGATTAACACATTAGTATGGAAATTAATCATGATCCCATTAAAGTGAGACCGCAATCCCTTTCCATAACCGATGTGTAACCCGTGTAGCCGAGTGTTGTGATGTGGTTTATGGAATGATTGTTGCAAAACTAATGGAGGTCTCTAGACACCTACATGCTTCAGATGATGCATACATTTATTGATGAGATGTTATTACAAGTGATGTTGGGTTATAGTGTGTGGATTTGTACAAGGTTTAGTCGTGAATGAGTTAGTACAAGGGTAGTGTTTAGTTAGGGTGGGAGTAATGTTAGATAAGGGGGTCGGAGTAGATGTCTGGATACGTTTTGGTATCCATTTCCTAAGAGTTTCTGAGCGGGTGGAATGTTTCTTCTGAGGGACAAAAGGTGACATCGAAGGTGGTGGTATTCAGGGGTGAAGAGATTTCTGAGGGGTATATATTACATGGCTTGAGGGTTGAGCTATAATACACTATTTGGGTACCCAAATCTGTGTGGGTGTGGGTTGATGCATAAGGTACTTCTTGGCGATCCAAATCTGTCGACTCTTCATACTCGTAGAAGAAGATAGAAAAGGCTTTGGATACTGCCTCTAATTTGTCTTTAAATTCTTCTTATCCTTGTCTACTTTGTTGACTTCTGGTGGTGCGCTCTGTCCTTTTGGCACCCATATTTGTCGCGTGCCTCTTGCTTTGTGATAATGATACTACTGCTTCCTTCCTTGTGTCATCTGATATTGTCGTCGGTCTGGGTTCCACCTGATTGCTGATTGTCCCCATTTGTCCGGCAATTGTCCCCATTTGTCCGCTGCTGGAAGACCATGAGAAAATCTCTTAACAATCTTTGGTCTGACACGATCCATGCCAAGCTCTCATGGGTTGACTTTGGAAGGAGCATGCTTAGCCCACGGATTTGCCCAAATATCTTCCGGTCCTCCGTCGTGAGCGTTTCATAGGGTCCAGGGTTACATACCTCAGGTAGAGGGTTGTTAGGGAATTCAAGTGGTATCACTCGCTTCTGATCTAAGGTTCCAATCTATAAGGATCCTTCTCTAAGATTTAGGTCCATTGAGTGATCGTATAGCCAATCTTGGCCAAGGATTAGGGGTTCTATCAGGTCCTCGTCATGGCACACTAGTAGCTTTGCTATCATGGTCACTTCGTTTATGAGGATAGGAAGGTCCACCTCACCCATGCAAGGGGTTTCCATGCCTCTTAGCCCTATGAGGTATGCCTCAATTGGCCGCATTTCTATTCCTGAGTCCTTACAGTGGGACCATCTAATCGCACTAGTCGCAGCTCCTGAGTCAATTAAAGCCCTGAGCTCTTGGCAAGGGTTGCCGTGCTCTAGCCTGACTGTAATGAATGGTCTCTGATCCACTATGCTAGGATGAGTACTCGACTTTGCTTGACACATGGCCGTGGGATATTTGGGCGTTGCTTCCAGATGGTTATAATGTTCTCTCCCTAGTCCTTGTCTTCTTAGCTTCATGCACTTAATGCATTCTATCGCTTCTGCCTGAGCTTCAACATGTATCCTATTTTCTCATGTTTCTTTGCCAACGTGAGTTGTCTAAGCATATCCTCAGTAAGAGGTTCCTGGTATAGCCTGACTCTACAACCACTATTGTAATTAGGCATTATGTCTCCTTCTAGGGTGGCTAATTGTACTGCTCCACTTGTTGAGAGTCTGTTAATGATCATAGGTCCAGAACCTCGCTTTTCTAACTTTCGTGCATGTTGTTTCAGTGTATATACTAGAACTAAATCTCCTTCTTTTAAGCCTTTATCTTTCACATGTGCATCAAAATATGCCTTCTTTCGCTTCTTTGTTGCATATATTCATGCCGCTGCTTTCAGCGTGGTTTCTCCTAATCGTTCCAAGTCCATTATTCTTGCTGATAACTCATGGCCGGTCCACTGATGTTCTTGTGCAACCTTAAGGGTATGTATCAAGAAGTCCAAAGGAAGCACAACATTCTGACCAAAAACCATCTGAAAGGGAGTGCATTGAGTACAGTCTTGTAGGCCACTCGATATGCCCAAACAGCGTGGTGTAACTATTTGTCCCAATCTGAACATTTGTTGTTCATGAGTTTTGTCAGTACGTTACAAAGGATCTTGTTAGTGCTTTCAGCCTTACCATTGGCGTGAGGATGATATGGTGCGGATTTCTTTTGAATCACCATAAAATCCTGTAACAAATATTCAATGACTTGGTTTAGAAAGTGAGTTCCTTGATCGCTCACTAACTCTATAGGCAATCCATATCTTGTAAAGACATTTTCAAATAAGAATTTTGCAGTCATGTGTGCATCATTCTTTTTTGTGGCTTTTGCCTCTACCCATTTGGTAAGATAATCAGTCACAACAATAATGTATTCAGCATGTGTACCTTTTGCAGGGGGGTTAATGGGTCCTACAAAGTCTATACCCCACTTAGAAAATGCACGTCCTCCCATCATGGGTTTCAATGGAATTTCATCTCTACGAGTAGGAAGTTGAGTTCTTTGGCACACATCACATCTCTTTACATAAGTATGTGCATCCATGTGAAGAGTGGGCCACCATAATCCTGCAAAGAGGATGGCTTTGATTATCTTATCGGGTCCAAAGTGACCTCTTGCAACACCTTGGTGTGCAATCTCTAGTACGCTCAAATAATCGCTTTCATGAACACATTGTCTTAAGTATCCGTCTCGTCCTCGTTTGTATAAGTTATTGCCAATAAGTGAATAGTCTTGACCTTCCTGCTCTAGACTTCATTGTCGTGGTAAGGTCATTCCTTCAGGGAATGTTTTCATCCTCAAGTATGTCACTAAAGGTTCACTCCATTTTGGTGTGAGAGACATGTGATATAATGTAGCATGTTCTACTGGTGGTCTTTCACAACAGAAAGGGCATTTTTTACACAACTTGTAGACATCTACTTCCATAGAAGGCCAATATACTCCTCGTCTATGCAGAGTCTGCAAAGTACGATGTTTTGAATGATGTTTTATTAATGCACCTACATGTGCTAATTGCAACCAATTCGCATGTTCTGATTCATCTACACAACAAGCAAGAATCTTTTGATTATCTTGTTTATATATACTTTTTATCATTATTTCATATCTTTGAGACTTGGTAATCTCTCCTTCCTTGATCCTTATCCTAGGATTCTTAGGTCCGTATGTGAGAATAGGGACAATAGGCTTAGCCCATTCTAGTACTATCTCAAGGTTAAACAAATATGCATCTGGTAATTTTTCCACTATTCCTTGAGGAGCTTCTCCTGTGGTTAGTCTTGAAAGGTGGTCAGCGCTAAGATGGGTCTTTCCTTTCCTGACTACTACCTCAAAGTCATACTCCATGAGTAATAGAAAACAACGTATCAATCTTCCCGTGTTACATGGTTTATTGACTAAGTACAATAATGCTTGATGATCTGTGAAGAACCTGAACTTGTTTGCCAACAAATAATGTATGAATTTCTTTACCGCATAGATCATTCCTAATCCTTCTCGTTCCGTAGTGGTGTAATTTCTTTCTACTGCATTCAATTGTCTGCTTGCGTAAACTATGGGGAGATCTATGTTACCTTCATTCATGGGTTGTGCTAACACACATCCTATGGCATAGTTGGATGCATCCAGATGTACATGGAATGGCTTGCTCCAATCCGGGGTTGTCAATATAGGTGTTGAGCACAAACGTCGTTTAAGTTCATTGAATTAATTCTCACACTCGTCTGTCCATTCAAACTTGGTCAAAAGAGAGTACAGAGGCTTGGCTATGATTGCATACATGTGTATGAATCGTCTGCAATAACCACAATGTCCCATAAATGCCTGCGTTAGTTGGTCTAGGTAAATCTGCAATAACTTTCACCTTTTCTTCATTCGTAGAGATTCCGTTCTTTGACACAATGTGTCCTAGAATTTTGCCTTGTCTGACCATGAAAACACACTTTTCTGTGTTCAGACAAACCTGATATTCTCGACATTTGTCAAATACTTGCTTTAACTCAAGGATATGTGTGTGTCTTAGATTCGAGTGAGCACATATGTCAACGACATAAACTTCCAAATTTTGCATAAGAATTCTTTAAATACGTGACACATGAGTCACTAGAAAGTGGCGGGTGCATTTGTTAAGCCAAATGGCATTACACGAAATGCAAATATGCCCCATTCTATGGCAAAAGCCATCTTGTGTTGATCTTCTGGAGCAATGGCTACTTGATTATAGCGTGAGAATCCATCAAGAAAGCTATAAACTTCCTTGCCCGCAACTCTTTCCAATAAGTGTTCCATGATAGGAAGAGGATAACTGTCTCTAATCGTGGCAGCATTTGTTAAGCCAAATGGTATTACACGAAATGCAAATATGCCCCATTCTATGGCAAAAGCCATCTTGTGTTGATCTTCTGGAGCAATGGCTACTTGATTATAGCCTGAGAATCCATCAAGAAAGCTGTAAACTTCCTTGCCCGCAACTCTTTCCAATAAGTGTTCCATGATAGGAAGAGGATAACTGTCTCTAATCGTGCTGGCAATAACTTTTTTAAGGTTAATGCACATGCGCAATTTTCCATTCTTCTTAGGTACGACCACAATGGGGGACACCCATTCGGTATGCTCAATTTCATAAATGAATCCTGCTTCTATCAAACAATCTATTCCTTCTTTAATCTTCGCAGCATAATTATCATTGTACGTGTATGGTTTCTGTTTCGTAGGTTTTGCATCTGGAGTCATAGGGATTCTATGAGAACATATATCTAGATCTACTCCTTTCAGGTCTTTGTAACTCCAAGCAAACACATCTCTATATTCTTGCAATAGGGCAACTAATTCTTCCTCTTCTTCATTCGTCAAATCATGCCCTATGTATGTACATTTCTCTTCTTCTCCTTCTATGGCTACTATGATTTTCTTGGTCTTCTCACGGTTATCATATACTTCTCCAACATCAGCTTTTCTGTTAGGCATTCGTACCATGATTCGTCTATCTTCTACTTCATATTTCTTGAAATTCTCAGGAACCTCGAACAAGGATTCTTCTTCTTTTGGCTCTTTCTTTTCTTTCCTTCACTTTTGGTGGTCATGTTTGTGGTCATCCTCACATCATTCATAATCTCTTCGTGTCTCTGAGGGTGAGTTTCTACTTTGTAGAAGTATTCTTCCTCTGATGCAAATGGAGGGTCCATAATAATTGACTCTAGATCGAAGTCACTTGCATCCTCAAATGCATTAGTGCTAGGTTCACATTCTTCAATGATCGAATCACACATGATTGGCTCTATTGTGAAAACTGAGATATCATAGCCATCCTCGTCATAGTGGGGTGTCCATTGTTCTTCATTGATGGCTACATCCATGGTTGCTAGGATTTCTGCCCAACCATGAGGCTCGAATTCTTTGTCTGGAAATACTACCGGTGTGTAAGCTGGGTCTTGAGGGGTTTGTGGATGTTGTTATGAGCCTAACGTCCTGGCTTCTAATCATTCTTCCTCTTGTTTTGCTACTTGACACATCCATAAATGAGTATCCTCCTGCAACCATGAGGGGTCTGATTCCAATGAGTGTACAGATTCTGTTTCTTCTTGTGTCTTATGGATGGTATTCCATTGTATTGGGGGTACATCTCGATGTGAATAGTCTTTAAGATTGACTTTAGTAGTCACTCCTAAATGTTGCAAGTACAAAGAATTAGTTCCCCAATCTTGTACAATTTGCAACTGACACATGAACAGTCGTCCTAAAATCATCTCGTAAGCATGATTTTTACTAAAATCACAAATGGTGAAAGTATGTTCAAACTCCACACCACAAGTGGTGAGAGATATGCCTTCTACTAAACCTAATGGTTTCTCTATGTGTCCGTCAGCCATTTGTAGCTTCATCTTGGTAGGTCTTAATGTTGGCTTGCCCCAACGTTTCCATAAAGTGGTGGTAGCGATGGCTACTCCGGCTCCTGAATCTAAGATAGCTTTGGTGGTATAGCCCTGATGGGTTATTGGAAGATAAGTATTACCTTCCTCTCCTTCACTTACATCTCCGATCTTTTCTACAGGTATTTTTGGTACCTTCTTGTGTGTTCCTATCTGTGAGGGTGTAGTAGCAAGCTTAGAGAATTGATTTGCTACATGTTTCCACAGTTCTTGTTTAACCTTCAACAATTCCTCTAGAGTGAGGTGACACTATACTTTGGTGTTCTTGATCACTTCCGTGTTTCTAGGAATCACTGATTCTTCATTCCTTACTAGTATCGTAGGTGCTCTCATGCTAATAGACTTGGCTTCCCAAGGTCCTGTGAACTGAGGTAATTCTTGCAAAGAATTGGATTCGAAACCTGTGTGTTCACTCAGTTGTTCTTCCTCTACATCATCGTAAATAGAGGGGATGTCTTGGGGAAATTGCTCTTGCAAGTCGTCTATTTCTTGAATAGGAGGATGGGTTCCTTGTTCTTTTCTCCATTTCTCTTCCTGTATTTCTCTCAGAAATTCATGTGAATATCTATGTATGGAAGACAAATTGTCTCCATCTTCTGTATTTAGTACTTGAGACAGGGATGGTGCATTCCTTTCCTGTGTCTTTGAGGCAATAGGATTCCTATACTGATCCTTTTTCTCCCTGCTAACAATCAAGTATTCTAACCTCTCCATTAGTCCCTGAAAGTGTAATTTCGGTTTGGCCATGTTGTTCCAATTTAGATATCTAGAGGCTTTGAACATCGCTTGTGCTAATTCTACCATCTTCATGCAAAGTTTAGTCCTCTCAATTTCTAGATCTGCTTGAGGGTAGTTCCTGCTCATTTCAGCTATTTGAGGTCCTTCTTTTAATCTTGCTTGATACGCGTGAAACATCATGCCTAGGTTTTCTGGTATTGGTTCTGCTAAACTTGATCCTGATCTCTGAGCTAGGTTCTCTTGATTCAGTTCCTCTGAAGTCAATTCTAGGATTTTGGCTCTAGATTCCTTGAGACTTCCTTCCAGTTCTGTTATCCTCTTACTCCACTTTCTCTTAATTCTTTCTCTGGAATCTTTCCAAGATTTCATCTTTTTACTGCTAGATTCCCCAACTTCACTAGTTCCGGCTATTGTCTCCTGATTAAGCTGTTGATTCTATAAGAGTTCCTGGGCTCTTGTTATAGCTTGGATAGGCACGTATGTAGGGTTGGATCCATCTGCATTATTTACGATACCTATCATGTTGATGGGTGTCACATTTGAAGCATTAGCAGGGTTCTTAGGACAGTCTTTTATGATATGCTCTTTACCACAATCGGCACAAAAGCCTTGTATGTTATAATATTGTGATTGTCGTGCTATCGGAGGATGTGGACAATCCTTTATGAAATGATCTCCTTGGCACCTAAAGCATGGTCCTCTAGGGCCCTGTGGTCTTTGCTGTCTCAATTGGGGCCGTGGATTAGGGTTTGTATACATCACATTAGCGTAGTCGGGCTCCCAACTGGGTTCCAATGGTGGACTATCATACTGATATGTTTCTACATGTTCTGGTGACTCTGTGTAATACGCGGATGGACTATCTACATGAGTAGAGTCAAAAATGTTAGAGTTTGGATCACTTTCGGTGATCAAGGGTGATGAAGGCACTAAAGCCCTATTGAGGTTCTCTTCTGCAACAACGTATTTAACTAAGATGACATTTGCTGGTGGGGGTGGCTACTGAGCTAAAACAGGTTGAGGTCTCTGTTGAGCCTGATAAGGGTAGTTCTGAGGAGGCCTATAGTAATGAGGCTGAGTATTGTATTGACCTTGATACCTACTTGGCTGTGCATATGCTTGCCGGTAGCTCTGTCTAACTGCTTGTTTGTTGTATGGGCAGTCTTGAGCCGTATGATTCGTGTATCGTCTCTCAATCGTACAGTATTGGCCACTAGGGTTGGCTTGCAGTTGTGTTGCATTGGGACACACATTCGCCATATGATCACCACCACAGGTGTAACAACGCTTGTTTGTTGTTAACCTAGGCATCTGTTTGCTAGAAACTCCTAGTTTTTGGGCCACTTTTTCTGCTAGGTCTTCTATCGAGCTAGACAATTTTGAAGATGCTAGAGAGGAACAATCTGAGTCCTTGTACACCTTTGAGAGTTCCAATTCATCTCCTAAGTTGTCCTCAATGTCTATGCAAATTCTTACACATTGCTCTAGCCTTCTAGGTTCCTTCAGGTATACATAGGAGCATAGTTTAGAGCTCAACAAGCCATCTAGAAACAATGACACTTGCTTGGCCTGTGAGGGTAACTCTTGCATTGGACATCTCTCCACATATTGTCTAAATCTATGTCCTGCAAGTCTAACTGTTTCCTAAGGGGTCTGTTTAAAGCTATGAATCAATGAAGACATGTCATGTCTGATCCCACTTTTAGAGAATTCCGTAATGAATGACTCTAAAAAGTGATGGATGTCTCTAAATTGCCTTTGTTGCAATTGTTGGAACCAAGTTAAAACCGTATTCTTTAATGTTAGTCCAAAAGCATTGTATTGCGTGAACATGTCTTTTACTTGCTCTGCTCTTAGAACTTGCTTAAATTCCGCAACATGATCATAAGGATCTCCTGTCCCATCAAAGTAGTTTTTCATGGATTTTACTAATTGAGTGGGTCTTAATATTCTTGCATGTTCACGTGGTCTAGGTAGAGGAAAATCATCTCTACCACCTGGTATTCTAGGCTCTCTTAGTCTATCCACTCTGTCCGTGTCTATGGTGGTTCTATCTCTCCCTATGGGATGATTAAAACTTACTTCAGGTCTCTCTTTATTTTTCTCTCATTGAGTGCCATGGGCTGAGGATGTTCCTGCCCCTTGATGGTTCATGTTTGCATTTGCTCGTGATGGAGGGAATACTAGATCGCCTCTCCACGTGTAGGTATTTCTTGCATTACTCTTTCTTAAGTTTCATCCAGGTATACAACCTTTCCAGGTGTATCCGGGTCCTTGAACTCGTAGATCATGATGGAGCCTACCTCACTAGGTTGTTTTGTTCTATACCTCCAAAATGCTTCGTCTGTCTCTTTGTTTACAAATAACTCTATGCTTCTGTTGTCCTCAGGGGTCCAATCTGGAACTAGTACTCGTGTCAGTACAGATTTCCCTCTAGGCATCCTAGGTTCTTCTAATGGTTCTTTTCCTTGGGCTTTGGCTTCCGTCTCTAACTGAATTACACCAAACTCATCGGTATTGTTTGGTTGAGTACTTATGATGTACATCGTTCCTTCCTTGTCTATGTAGCGTCTCTCTTGAATTAGTCCTTTGGGTCTTTCCAAATATGCTACATTTGACCCTCCTTCTGGTCTTTCCGTGCTAAATGCGATTTCTGATTCACTCGTATCTGACCTCAACTCGTAGGGATAACTACTATTCAATTTTTGTGCCCATGATCGTGCAATAGTTCCTACACTTGCTTCTAATGATCTAAGGCTTCGTCGGTCTAACTTACCTATATGCTTGCCCGATCTAAGGTTCATGAATTTACTTCGCAATTCTTCTGATCGTCAATGATTCTTTTTTCTTTATTGCTTGTTTCTTTTTAAATGTCTTTAAGTTCTTGTCTTTTCTAACTGTATGCATCAGGAATCCACTTTCTGTGGTACTTTTGAGTTCTCGTTCCGTCTGACTTTACTTCTTACCTTTAGGTTTTCGTCTCACACACCTTTACTTTAGTCTTGCACTTGAAAAATTAAATCTCTTGAACTTGATGCGTTCCTATCGTCTTTAATCTAATCCCAATGCTACCGTTTAGCCTAAGCTAATAATTGACTGAGGGGGTTGAGTATTCTTCCAACCTCAAGTCAGCTCCTTTGGTTGCTCTGATGCTCAAGAAGTTGCACTTCCCAAGCCGTGTGTTCTTCACTGCCCTGCTTTGATTTCATTTGATTGCCCTTGCTAGACCTGTTAAAATCCAATATTAGACCAATTCTCAAATGGATGATCAAGCACTTGAATCTATACACTTTTATAAGTCCCTTTTTTCCTTGGCCCAAAATTCTATGCCCCCTGGCTTTCTAGTCCCAACAATGTTAACCTCAAATTAGCTTATCTAAAAATCAACATCTTCTTTTTGAAAAAAAAAGTTGAGCTCACGTAGTATTCGTAAAGAGCTTTCTAACGAGCTATAAAGCTCAATAACGGACTTCAGATGAAAAAGATATGACCATTTAGGTCCTCGGGGGTAAAAACTGACAAACAAGTTCTTCTCCAAATATGACCTAAGGGATCTCCTATGAGTGTAATCACCCAAAAATTTTCAAAAAATAGCCCCAAATTTGCCCAAAAAATCAAACCCTAAAACTTGCATTTGGGGTGGACAATCGTGATTGTCTGAGATAATTGCGATGGTCTTGTTGGAAGTGAGGTAGGCCCTTAGGCTCATGTCATAGGTCCATGGTTCCATAGTTCCATTCATGTACAACATTAATTCCAGCAATCTTCCATATTGACAAAACATGAACATACCACAACTTAATCATACAGATGATGAGACAGAGAAAGAATAGACGACATGTGTAAGGTGTTACGTAAGCCATCGCTTACTCATAGTATCATATATACCAATGTTCAATGTACAATGTGGGAGCAAAATTCTCAACCATTCTATGTGATGAGAAATAGATGAATGAGTGAATGTACAATGTAACAAACATATTCAGATGTATGGGCAATAATCTGAATATACATGAGATGTGTGACCTTATAGGTTATAGAAGAGTGAATATGAGTGACTGAATGAGAAAGGATCAGTGTGAAACTAATGGTCAACAAACCTACATCTAAACTTAGGCTATGGAAGACCTTAAGTTAGATACGTGTGTGAAAAGATCACATACTTATAAAGTAGCATAGAATGCTAACAAGATTGTTGCCGTAAATCCTCAAACTCATGTGAACACACCTTCTCAAACACCTCATAAAAATATGCATAAAGCATATAAGTACTGATTCTCTTGTACCTATGCCGAATAGGACTCCTTCTGATATGAACGCCACAGCCTCCATAAACTTCAAGTAGTACCTCTGTGCATAAAGAGAATATGTACCTGAATACTTAACATAAGATGTGAATCTTATGTTAATCACCATCTAATGTCTTTGAAGTAGCCCGACATCTTCTTGTAGAAGACAATCTTCAACCTAATATCTTCCTGTAGAAGATAATCTTCAAAATCATGTAGATGGTCCCATCCAATGTCTTTGAAGTAGCCAGACATCTTCTTGTAGAAGATAATCTTCAACCTAACATCTTCTTGTAGAAGATGATCTTCAAATACATCATGTAGATGGGCGATCCTCACCATCAAGCTGCTAATGACCAAGTCTTCTTGCCATGAACAAGAGATAACCTCCTCTCCATGAGGTAGAGTGTGAGCACACCCTTCATCTTCTCCAAGAAGAATCACCAAGAAGAACTCCATAGCTGCTCCTCAACATGCTTCAAGTTAGCACCATGGCTGCCCCATGTGCTAGAAGAAACACCACCTCTACTGAGGTCCAAGCTCTAGAAAGCTTGTGTTGATCCTAGGTGAAGGATGAATACAATGAGCCCAAAGTTCTTCTTTTATAGTATTTGATGATCCTTGAAAAGCTCATAATAAAGCACATAAAGCTATGCGATCGCACTTCTCCAAAAGCAAAAGAGTTTTGCGAAAAAAACAAACCCGTCCGCTGTCCGTTTTTTTTCGCCATTTAGCTATTATGAAAAGCATGATATAAAAGAAATTGCCGCGGGCTGCCGCCAAGGGGATTCGAACCCAGGTCACCATCGTGGGAGGCGAGTGTCTTATCCATTGCGCTAGGCGCTTTCGATGTATTAAGGATTAGTAACAGTGATACATATTCTGTGATTGCTGTTGTGACTGCCCGCTACGGTTCGGATTGGAGAGTGCTATAAGACATACATACTCATATATGTATTGTGAGCAATCGTGACCAATAGGAACATTGTTTTCCAACAATCCCCCTTGCAATGTCATATTGGTATAAACTGGACTGGATCTGCAAACTTTATAATCTGCAAATTACCACAAGCTTCAAATAGCCTGTCACAAGCTTCAAGCTTGTACTCCCGAACTTCAGAACTTTTCTTCAAAAAGTCTTCTTCAAAACTGAATTTGACTTTCCTTCAAAAGAACTTGAACTTGCTGAATATGAACCATAATACTTGAGAAAATATGCAAACTAGATATCCAATAGTGTACACATCAAGCAATCACTGCTTGACAACAAATGTAGCATGAACTGTCTCTGAACCTGCTATCTCCTGTCTTCAAAAAAACTGAAAACATACACTAGGATCTATATATTTGCATTTACCTTTCGAGAAAGGATTTCTCAATGTACTTCTGCTGCGTCATGTAAATACACTAAACAAAATCAAGAACTGAATCCTGGAACCTGTGACTGTCAACTCACAACTTAGTGCATTATGAACACTACTGGTTCATCTTTGACTGTACTCAAGTTAAATCAACTTAACTCAATTGAAATATGAGTCAAAAAATCTATGATGTCATAATGTCTTCATCCTTTAAATCCTTCATACCTCTTTCCTTCAGAACTTGGTATAAACATATATGTGCGCACTTCTGAAATAAACCTTTCTGAAATATCAAGCTTCTCTTCAATAGAACTTTGGAGCCTTCTCCTGAACAGGAACATCCTAACAGGAACTTTCTCCAAATATTCTTCTTCTTCCTTCTTCTTTCAAAGCTAGAACATAAAGAGAACCTGACAAAGGAAATATAGGAATACCTAAAATAGGAATACCTGTAGGTATGAATCTGCATTCTTTCACATATGGCTTGAAAATAAATCTTCATGTTTCATCACCCCCTGGATGACTTAACACTAGTATCCAGTATTCTTCAAATATATCAGACTTTATGAAATGTGGAACGTCTTCCTTCTTTCAATAAATCTGATCTTTAGTAATCCATACTTGTATCTGAAACAAAAGTTTAGGATCCATATTTTTCTGTAACATAACAAGTATCTTCTTTTTCTCTGCAACACAAATCTGATAGAATCTGAATCTTTGACTTACTTCTTCGAATGCTAAGAACCTTACCAAACAAAGGATAGACAACTGACTCATAAATGTTCAAGATCATACAAGATCATACAAGATCAATGATCTCTCCTGTGTAGAATCTGCTCTTATCAAACCTTCATGTCTGAATGTTTGATTTGCTACCTGAATGTCTCCAAGTGTCCATGCTTTTCAAAAAGTTGTAAAACTTTTCTTCAAACAAATCCTTTAAGGAATCTGAAATTCCTACTTGAACCATAAGTGGACAAACTTCTCACCTTGAGAACTCCAAAAGCTGCAAGTTGATACTTCATAACTTTCATATTTTACCCGGGTGAAATGTGATAGTACCTATGTAAGGAATTGAACTCACAACCTCTTGGTTAGGAATGTAATGGGCTAACCACTTGCCCCAAAAGCCATGGTTGAGGATTACTTCCTAATCCTCTCTCTTAGGATGTGGTTCAACCATCTCCTACCAGGATTATGTTACATTCTTCCCCCCTTGGTCGATCATTGTCCTCAATGATCTACTCTTGTATCCCTCTAGCCTCGGTGATCAGTCCCTTGAACCCCTAGGTACCCTTGAATTGATGTCCCTCAACCTCGCATAGTTTCTTGAACCTTGTTCGCAACCTTGGTCTCTTGAACCCTTGCTCTCAACCTTGGTGTCTTGAACCTTCTTGTTCGCAACCTTGGTGTCTCGAGCCCTTGTTCTCAACCTCAGTCTTGAACCTTGTTCTCACCCATGCTTGGTATCTTGAACACTCAATCAAGTTCCACCCAAGGATTTCCATGGAATTCACACTTCCAAGCTAGCTCATTGGAAAGTTCGTTCCGAGAGCTTTCCAACGGTATATTATATGCCTCAATCCGACATACGGATTGAGAGATACACCCCAATCATTGTAAGGTCCATCCTTGAAACCGATGCGCGCGCCTTCCACAATTCCTACCCTTTCACATAGAGGATGCCCAAGCGCCTTTTTTAGAGGCCATTGGGTCATTCCACCTTGCCCAAGCCTACTTCCTAGGCTCTGATACCAATGTAAGGAATTGAACTCACAACCTCTTGGTTAGGAATGTGATGGGCTAACCACTTGCCCCAAAAGCCATGGTTGAGGATTACTTCCTAATCCTCTCTCTTAGGATGTGGTTCAACCATCTCCTACCAGGATTATGTTACAACCTACTTGATTTTCTTTTGGCTAACTCCACTTTTCAATCAAGTGATAGGATCTGATGGAACACATTTTTGAATACAAACATGTATCCAAAAGTCTAGACAATCATAAAAAGTAGATTCTTCAACTGACTGGTACATCAACAAGCTAAATTTTCTGAAGTTTCTGAAAATACTGAATATACTGAATATGAGGTGACCTTTTCCAAACATAAAACCTCAACCCAAGTCTTCAACATCTGCTACAAAAAACTCTTTTACCTCTAGAGTTAGATAAAGAAGAAATATACTTCTTTGCAACTTGTCATATACCAAGTAGCTCTGTATTGACACTTGTTGAGCCCATAAAAGTCATGTTGGTCAAAGTCAACTGCAGTCAAAGTCAACAGGTCAAAGTCAACAGGTCAAAGTCAACAAGGTCAAGGTCAAAGTCAACAGGTGCAAAGTCAAAGTGCGTAAGTGCAGGTGTCAAAGTGCACAGGTAGTGCACAATGAATTGTCCACAAATGGTAAATTGGAGAAAATAGGTTGCAGGTTGCAGAGGTACTTTCTCTAATTTCCCTAAGGTTCAAAGTGTGTTTTAAAGTGTTTTGGAAGGTTCAGGTGAACCCCCCTTATGTGCAAAAGTGAAGAATTAAAAGGAAATGTGAAGGCATGTGAAGCGGCAAAGTGTACGCACAGGTGAAAGTATGGCCCCCCATTAAAATTTTTGGTTTTAGACTAAAGTCACTACAGGACAAAACAGTGAGTAGTTGGCTGCCACTTGTGAGAGCCATCTTGGGACATCAAAGTGAGCACCAAGATTCACTTGCAGTTAGGAGCGTACGTGATCGGCACACTAAAATCAAGGAAGAACCATTCTTGGACCAAGGTTAGAGTAAGCAAGAGAGCATAGGCTAAGTGGAGCAAGAGAGAGAAGTGCAAGAGTCACCAGAGTACGTCGCACAGAAGTGGAAGTGCAAGGTGCATAGAGAGTGACCAAGGATTTTGGCGCAGAGAAGTGCTAAGCTATAGTTCCCCCAAGTATCTCAAGGTCCTTTGGCAGTGTACGCTTGCCGACAGCAGGTATTCACTCCTCCCCCTTTGTGGAAGCTTGGTGCAAGGTGTGCACAAGGAGAAGCTTGAAGCAGGTGGAGGTTTGTTGCAGAGGAGGTCGGCAGCAAGAGGACATTGGGATATTGGATATTTTGTAATTGGGCACTCTGCGGGATTGTGCACAGAGGTATTGGTGTATCTTGTATTTCAAACATTGTACTTTTCTTACTGTAATCAATCGAACGACAGAGACTTCCAAGGTGTATTTTCTCTTTTGGTCCTTCCATTTTCTCCTACAAACCCTCAAACTCCTTCTTGTCAAAGAATCCCCCAACAACACTCCAAGAATTCTTTGAGGGAACATATAAGCTGGCTGCTTAAAAGCTTCATAACTCATATACATATGAGTCAAAACATATATATGCTGCTTTTCTTTCTCTCAATGCAATTCTTTGTCAAATCTACTAAATCATGACCAAGTGTAATGCAAAACAAGAAACTGCTTCTTCTTTAAACAAGATGTTCGCGTAGACTTGTCTTTGGATGTAGAGGATAAAATAGGAAAAGTATATGGAAAATATGAGAGAAAAGGAAGTCTTACTTTTCTTTTGGAAATGATGGACTTTCTTCTTCTGCATCTTTCTTCCACCTGATGATGTCAACATCTTCAAACTTCTCTTCCATACCTTTCGTTCTCTTCATCTTGAAGTAGCAAACACTCTTGACTTCTTCAAATGAACTTTTCTCTTCCTCTAATGCTAAGAGTAAGAGATAAAACAAACATGGGATACAAATGGAAGTGAATATAGAAACATGTTTTATCATCTCCTCATATCTCTGAATCAAAATTCTGCTTCAAATGTCTGCAATGACTAAATTCACCAATCTTTTGTCTGAATGATGAATTGCCCTTCTAGAGATATCTCTCTAGATACATTTGTACCTTGATATCCAACCAACTTACAACAGAAAATTGGCTGAAAAAAAAAACTCATCCCATCTTCACATTTGTCTTCTTAGATAAGCTTTCTTGCCATGAAAGAGATTTCTCAAAAACTCTCTAGAAAAAACTCTAGATACCTGTTTTGATGTAGCCTTTAACTTTCAAATGATGAAAGCGTATAAAAGCAATTCTTGAATTTCTTCAAATCTCTTCATAACTGCTCTTCTAAGATATGACCTGCAAATGATAATCTGATAGTAGAAACTGATACCTGTGATTTGATGTCGATCTGATTCCTTCATCTTCTCAAAACCATTGTTCTTCCTTGAATTTGAAGTAGTCTTCTCTTCATCAAGTCTGGGTCTTCAAACAATACTTTTGTAAAGTATTTGCATACTCTTCAAAAATATTCGGCTGCTAACAGATCATCAACTTCATACTCCACACTGATGAATACACATGTAACTGAAATGTCTAATTCTCAAATCTCTACTCATCTAGATTAAGTGTGTATGTCAAATGTCAAATGTTAGAAGATGCTTTCAAATCATATGTTGTAAATCTGGAAGTCTAGGAACCTCGGATTATGAATGAGCCTTAATGCATTGATGCCAAAGATCTAGAGTTCTGTAACCAAAACCTTAGTGCTCTGATACCAAATGTTGGAAGTGAGGTAGGCCCTTAGGCTCATGTCACAGGTCCATGGTTCCATAGTTCCATTCATGTACAACATTAATTCCAGCAATCTTCCATATTGACAAAACATGAACATACCACAACTTAATCATACAGATGATGAGACAGAGAAAGAATAGACGACATGTGTAAGGTGTTACGTAAGCCATCGCTTACTCATAGTATCATATATACCAATGCTCAATGTACAATGTGGGAGCAAAATTCTCAACCATTCTATGTGATGAGAAATAGATGAATGAGTGAATGTACAATGTAACAAACATATTCAGATGTATGGGCAGTAATCTGAATATACATGAGATGTGTGACCTTATAGGTTATAGAAGAGTGAATATGAGTGACTGAATGAGAAAGGATCAGTGTGAAATTGATGGTCAACAAACCTACATCTAAACTTAGGCTATGGAAGACCCTAAGTTAGATACGTGTGTGAAAAGATCACATACTTATAAAGTAGCATAGAATGCTAACAAGATTGTTGCCGTAAATCCTCAAACTCATGTGAACACACCTTCTCAAACACCTCATAAAAATATGCATAAAGCATATAAGTACTGATTCTCTTGTACCTATGCCGAATAGGACTCCTTCTGATATGAACGCCACAGCCTCCATAAACTTCAAGTAGTACCTCTGTGCATAAAGAGAATATGTACCTGAATACTTAACATAAGATGTGAATCTTATGTTAATCACCATCTAATGTCTTTGAAGTAGCCCGACATCTTCTTGTAGAAGACAATCTTCAACCTAATATCTTCCTGTAGAAGATAATCTTCAAAATCATGTAGATGGTCCCATCCAATGTCTTTGAAGTAGCCAGACATCTTCTTGTAGAAGATAATCTTCAACCTAACATCTTCTTGTAGAAGATGATCTTCAAATACATCATGTAGATGGGCGATCCTCACCATCAAGCTGCTAATGACCAAGTCTTCTTGCCATGAACAAGAGATAACCTCCTCTCCATGAGGTAGAGTGTGAGCACACCCTTCATCTTCTCCAAGAAGAATCACCAAGAAGAACTCCATAGCTGCTCCTCAACATGCTTCAAGTTAGCACCATGGCTGCCCCATGTGCTAGAAGAAACACCACCTCTACTGAGGTCCAAGCTCTAGAAAGCTTGTGTTGATCCTAGGTGTGGATGAATACAATGAGCCCAAAGTGCTTCTTTTATAGTATTTGATGATCCTTGAAAAGCTCATAATAAAGCACATAAAGCTATGCGATTGCACTTCTCCAAAAGCAAAAGAGTTTTGCGAAAAAAACAAACCCGTCCGCTGTCCGTTTTTTTTCGCCATTTAGCTATTATGAAAAGCATGATATAAAAGAAATTGCGGCGGGCTGCCGCCAAGGGGATTCGAACCCAGGTCACCATCGTGGGAGGCGAGTGTCTTATCCATTGCGCTAGGCGCTTTCGATGTATTAAGGATTAGTAACAGTGATACATATTCTGTGATCGCTGTTGTGACTGCCCGCTACAGTTCGGATTAGAGAGTGCTATAAGAACATACATACTCATATATGTATTGTGAGCAATCCTGACCAATAGGAACATTGTTTTCCAACAGGTCTGGGACCGTCGGGATGGTCCAGGTGAACCGTCGCGATGGCGTGGCACAATCCCGATGGTTCGATGGAGCGAACTATCACGATGGCGAGAAGTGAACAATCGCGATGGTGTGAATGAACTGTCGCGATGGTCTAATCAGTGAGCAATCGTGATGGCATCGGTCAACGGTCAACGGGACAATCATGATGGTGTGAGCCCGTCGCAATGGTCACGAGGCACGATGGCTTGAGCCAATCACGATGGTTCGAATTTAGAGGCATCGCGATGGTCTGAGGATATCGTCGCGATGGTCTGGCTTGTCATGTGGAAGGTTCGGCGCGATGGCATGGGCCAATCGCGATGGTGTGGGGTCGATGGAATCGTCGCGATGGTCAAGGACCATCGCGATGATTCAAGTGAACCGTCGCGATGGTGTGAGCCAATCGCAATGGTGTGACACAATCGTGATGGCGTGAGCCAATTGCGATGGTCCACCAAACTATGAATTTTACAAAACATTTGTGGATCCGTGTATGCGCTGCTGTCGCCTACCTCTTGGAGAACTCGCTTACCAAAAATGTTGAAGTTGACAGACCGTCGCGATGGTCTGAGACACACGGCAGAAATCTGACAGAAAGTACATTTTTACCTTTTTGCAGCTTTCCTGATGCTCTAGAGCACTGTACCTGCAAGAAAACTCAAAAACACAATAGCACATGCAAGCACAAAAGCTCTCTCTCTCTTGCATGCACAAATGAGGGGAAATGAGGAGAATGGGTGGATATGGTGAACTTTTTGATTTTTTTGAAGTGGAAGAAGATGATGTGGTGATGAAGATGGAGTGTGGGGGAGGTGAAAAACACAAAAAACTAAGTAAAAACAACAACAGAAACTGAAAATTTTTACCTTCCAACGTCACTTCTTGCTATACTCTTACCATCACACATTCGTCCTAAACTCGATCCTCGGCAACGGCACCAAATTTGGTGTTACTCTAGCACAATGGTGAGAACCACGTTAAGGAGCTCCATCTCCTTAATGTCAATCCGCGGAAGAGATAGGAGTGATATGAAGATCGTGAATGTGAGATGAAGTGAGAGTGATAGTCAGAAGCATAGAGATGCACACACACATACACACACACAACGAAGATACAAGCAAGACACAATGGAAGGTAGGAAATCAACTCTATTGCTCAAGAACACTCTTACAAGCTCAAGCTCACTCTCGCTCATACAAGTCTACACTAGCTCACTCTAAGTAACCTCAAAAATGAGCTCTCTAGCTCTTTTTATAGATTCTAGACTAGTTTTGACCGATTTCACATCTAGTGACCGGCATACTTAAAAAATAGGTTCTATGTAATATTTGAAAGGGTAAACGGTGTCTAAACATAACCAAAATTGGTACGCTCATTCTACATAAACTCCTCAAGCTTGAGAACTCCTCGGCTTGCATAAAATGGAGCTATAAATTACAAAAAGGGTTTCTCTATGTTACGTATAGTACAAAAGTGATAAAAATCAGTATTGAATGTTTGAAAAAGTAATATAGAACATATTTGTCTGAAAACTTGATCCGAATGACTCTCTGCTTCTTTGTTATGCTCTATCTTCACATGTTTCCGCGTCTTCTATGCCTCTGGCTACTGCCAACAAAAATGTCCACGTGTATCTCGAAGTTTAGAGATCATTTTCATGTATTTTCATTGAGAAGAGGAGCTCACCTCATAGCTCACACTTGCCTCACTCATTGAGCAATGATTTTATTGCCAATGACATTGTACTTTTACATGATTTAATTCATACATGATCATTACTTCGTACTCTCATATCTCTGTTATACTCCATCAGAACAATGAACTTGTCTGAGCTGGTTCTCACTCTATAATTGATCATTTTGGTTAATTTAAATCATGATAGCTCAGGCATATTGTCTACTTTAATCCTACAAAGTTTCAGTAGTAATGATTCTCATGATCATTAGATATCAATCAATCTCTGCTCATTGGTATGTGACTATCAAGGCCTGTAAAAGTCGAGATGGATGTTTAATTTGCTAAAAATATGTATTTGCATATAGTTCATCATTTTATATGATTTCACTCATGATTGGTATCTTCTTAAGCTAATTGAAGTTCCTCGAAAGAAATTTTATCAATTATTGTTGTACTTAGAGAATGGTGCAAAACTCTGAGTAGATGTCTCAACCAGAATAGCAAGTTTTAGACCTTGGATCATATGCCTACCTATTTGTTTTGATCCTATCATTAGTGGATTATCTTCCAAGCAATATATGTGATTACTTATGCTTGTTAGCTAGCGAAAGAGGCCCACAACACTCTCCAGCCATCACTTATAGGAGGTGTGAAGGCAAGTTTTAGCTCCACCAACTCATCTCTTGTGATTATCCACCATCTCCTCCAGCATTTTTTATTATTGCCTTTATAAATTAGATTAGTGTTTAAATTTTCAGTATCAGTTCTAATAGTCTAATAGACTATTTTTTATTTTTGCACAAATGACATGTAAAATAAATAAGCACGAGCAAAAAATTTTGGAAGATTCTATGTGCTCTTAAATGCACGGAATGACAAAAGATCTAATCACTCTAGCAATGGACATATCTACTTACAGAGATTTCATTGAATAATTATCTAGGACAACATATATCAACATTGAAGATAAAGTTGGTAGTGTGTCAAGTGGAGCAGAGGTATTAGATGAGCAAATGTCCAAATAGATCACTTGTATCTTTGGAAAGATCATCAAAGTAGCAAAGTCATTGGCATTGGATACCACGACAATGCCTGGATTCATTGACAAAATCAAATTTGCCGATTTACATTATCAAACAATGAAGAGAGGAAAACGAGTAAGACTAGACATGATTGAATAAAAAGAGAGACCATCAATAGATCCAAATACAAGAGATACACATGTGAATATGGGAGATCAAACATCAAATAATCTTTGTTTGCTCCCACATTCATCTATTCATTTTGAAGATGCAGCTCTCGTGGGGGAAGGACAATATGGAATGATCCATAAAGTTAGAATAAGCAACTAAAGATTCATCAATGAGATATTTACCACCAAGTTATTCAAATTACATGATGATGACATACAAACACGAGAGAACGAAGCCATGAATGAAGCCACAATTTTATCTGTTATGCAGAGTGGAATTATTCGTCCACTTGGATTAGCTAGGCATCATAGAAAAAGCCCGAGTCTTATTTTCAAATTGTGGAATGGTGGTACATTAGACATGTGGCTGGAGAAAATGAAAATGGAGTACTTAAACATGCCAAAAAGCAAAGGTATTAAAGACACAGAAGGAGACATAACAACCGTAAAGAAAAACATTTGGAAGCTAATCAATGGTTTTTTGTAAACATTATCATTTTTACACACTTTCAATATTTCCCATAATGATCTCCATCCAAGCGACATTTTGTTGCATTTTGAAGCTCAACATGCTTATATTGGATTATGTGACTTTGGTAGAGCTACATATTAACCAACACAAAAACCTTTTCCAAAGCTACCTAATTTGGAAATATCGACTAGAAATGAGTGGAGTCAAAAATACTTGTGGATTGCACATGAATGTATATCCGCTAATCCTCTACCTTTTAATAAAAGCTAGAAGACATTTATGATTTCGATACTCCTATTGCAACTCTTGAAATATGTAGATTTAAATAGTTATCCCATTGATAGAAATGTGATTTACAAGTTCAAATATGCTTTAGAACTAGCTTTTGATAGAGATGTATCAAAAAGAGTATACGCACATGAACTACTTAGAGTATTCTCGAACCTAACTTGGTATGGTTTAAAGATATCCATGACGGATGGATTAAGATTGAAAACAATCTATATTCAATTGAACTATGTGGATTAAATGATGTAGATTCAGTTGCATTAAGTGGAGTAAATGTTGTGGATTCATTGAACCATGTGGATTAAATGAAGTGGTATCATTTGAGTTAAGTTGATTAAATGAAGTGGTATCATTTATAATGTGAATTAAATGAAGTGGCATCTTTTGAATGATGTGGATTCATTTCAATTATGTCAATTAAAAGATGTGGATTTATTTGAATTATGTGGATTCATTTGAATTATGTAGATTAAATGATGTGGTAACATTTGAACTATGTGGATTAAATGATATAGATTCATTTGAATTAGGTGGATTAAATGGTGTTGTATCACTTGAGTTAAGTGGATTAAAGAAGTGGTATCATTTGCGTGAAGTAGATTAAGTAAAGTGGTATCATTTAATTTAAGTGGATTAAATGAAGTGGATTCATTTGAACTATGTGGATTAAATGAAGTGGTATCATTTTCATTAAGTGGATTAAATGAAGTGGTATCATTTGAATTATGTGGATTAAATGAAGTGATATCATTTGAACTATGTGGATTAGATGAAGCGGTATCATTTGGATTATGTGGATTAGATGAGATGGACTCATTTCAGTTATGTGGATTCTTCTGAGTTAAAATTAGTATTTTTGTTTTACAAATTTGACAGTAAAACATGGCAAGAATGCCAGATGTGAATAATGACTTAGATCATGCTGAATCTCAAAGGTTTTTTTTTAGTAGAATGATCGATTTGCGTAATCGAGATTACCATTTTTATTCCACCAAGATTGCATGCATGCATGCAATGTGTGCTTATCTTGAGTGTGAGAGTGTGTAAGTGAGCTCTCTTCCGTATCTCCTTTCTCTTAACATGGTATCAGAGTAAGTGTGGATTTAGAGAACTCTTAGAGAAAGCCAACACTGAAGAGTATGCGAGAAGACATGGAGAAAGTGTGATTCACAAATGACCTCTGTTTCAAGCATGCAAGGTGAGGCCCATAGGAAAACCAAGTTAGTTTGCAAAACGATAACTTTCATCCTGCTTGGCAACACTCAAATATTGTAGGTCCTAGAGATTCTCTATACTATTGATATAGGAAAACTGTGTTTTTCTGAGATCAAAATGTCACATCATAGTGTGATAGTGTTCAAGTAGAGGTACTGCTTGTAGTGTTTTTGTAGTGTTGTGAATTGCTATAGAAATGGAAAATGTTGATGAAATGAGTCACCTTATGAGCAACAAGTTTTACAAAAATAAATTTCATGCTTGGAGATTCAGAATGAGGAATTTCCTGATGGGAGAAGACTATTGGACGTACCTCAAAGGAAAGAATGAAAATGTTTTGCAATTATTAGAGACGAATCAGATTGCAGACCAATTAAGGACATATGAAGAATGGAATCAAGGAGCATAAAAGGTAATTTATTAGATGTTTGTTAGCATACATGATAGCATAATTGGGCACATATAAGATGTGAAGACTCCCAAAGAGGCTTGGAATAGTTTGGTCACATTCTATGAGACTAATACAAAGGGACAAAAAATTCAATTCAAGAATAAGCTGCATACACTTGAGAAAAAGGGCATGTTAGTAAGTGATTACACCCTAAAAATAAAAAGCATATGTGAGTCACTTGCATTTGAAGGTGCAAATGTAGATGATTATGATAAGGTGGAAGTTTTCCTTCATGGTTTAGGAGTAGCATATAAGAAGTTCAGAACTTCTATTATGATTAGGGAATATATTTTGAATTTTGCTGATCTGATATCCATGCTAATATTGGTGAGGACTCAAAATGATTATGATAATTATTGTCCATGCTAATTATTGGTGAGGACTCAAACTCCCAAGGAAAAACTAGTTCCAAGTAGGTTTTCTATTATGGCAAAGGAAGAGGCAAAGGTAGAGGTTGAAAGTGGAATAGGAAATAGTAAACAAGACCAAGGTCAGCAACAAAATCATGCACGAGGTAGAGAACAGTTTTGAGGTAGGGGGATCCTAAGAGGCTGTGGAATTTTCCAAAGAAATGATTTAGGTAATGATGGTATAGGATGTTGGAATTGTGGTAAACTTGGACACTTTGGACATGATTGCAAGTTGAAGAATCAAAATAACAGAAGATAGAAGAACTTTACATCCACAAGTGCACATGATTCAAAGAAGGTGTTCATGGTCCAACATCATATGATGAATATGATGTCTGGTGATGTTTTTAAATCCAATGGTAATGTCTGGTACGTTGATTCAGGTGCTTCAATCACATGACTAGTCATGCAAAATGGTTTAGTTGTAGAAATTACCATCTCCTAGATATGTTCAAACACGTGATGACACATCACATCCTATCAAGCATGGAGGAAACATAGCACTAAATCTGGTGGATGAGAAGGTAAAACATCATAATGATGTGTTGCATGTTCAAAATATAACAAAGAATCTGGTTTTTGGTGGACAAGTGGTTGATTAGAAATTACAAGTCAGGTTCAATGTTGATGGGTTATATGTAGAAGAGTACAAATAGGAGGAAACAAAGTGGGTAGGATGCTCACCTTAAATGTGAAAGTTCTTAAAATGAATGTAGCCATGTTTGCAAAAAGTGCAAGAGTTATTGTTGATATAGAGATTTGGCATAAGAGAATCAGACATGAAAATTTGTGGAGGTTGAAATTGATGCAGTCAAAGGAGCTTTCCAATGGACTACCAAATTTCAAGGTTGCTGAAATGCACAAGGTATGTGCAACATGTCAATTTGGTAAATAGTCAAGGGCATCATTTCCGCAAGACAAGCATGTTAGTGAGAATGTGCTAGAAATAGTACATACAGATGTTTGGGGTCTTGCAAAGACCACATCTATGGGAGGATGCACGTTTTATGTCACTTTTATTGATGACCATACACAGAAAATATGGGCTTACTTCATGAAAGGGAAGAGTGAAGTGTTTACTCACTTTTGAAATTTCAAGGCTATGGTGGAAAAACAGACAAGGAAGTATATTTGGACATTAAGATTTGATGGAGGAGGTGAATACATGTCAAATGAGTTCAGTAGCTTTCTAAAAAGTCATGGAATTTGATGATAGTTTTCATGTAGGTAGACACCACAATAGAATGACATTGCTGAATGCAAAAATAGACATATTGTAGAAATAGAAAAAGCCTTGATGGTTGAGAAGAATATGCCTCATTGTTATTGGGTACAAGTTGTGCATACTATTGTATGCATCATGAACACAAATCCAACTGCTATTCTACATCAAGTTACACCTGAAGAGAAGTTTATAGGTAAAAAGACGAACTTATTACATATAAGTGTTTGCCAGTGTTGCATATGTACATGTTCTAGATGAGTTGAGGACAAAGCTTGATCCTAAAGCAGAAAAATGTATCTTTATTGGGTACTCCCTTGAGCAAAAAGGATATTAATGCTACAAGCCACTCACAAAATAGGTGAAGGTAAGCAGAGATGTGGTGTTTGATGAAATGTCAAGCTTCCATGTGGATGCCAAAGAAGGGCTTAATCTTGACTCAAATGAAAAAGGAAATGCTAAAAAATCAAGTGTAAAATCTCAAGTTTTGAGTGGACCTGATGTGTCACCAAACAATAGTTCCAACTCAAATCCATGGAGTGGAAGATTGCATGGGAATTCTAATCCAAAAAATCATGAACTACATCCAAGAAACGTAAAGAGAAGTTTTTTGTTGGTAGTAAAGTCTCAATAGGTTTTGAAGACATTGATGGAGATCCAAGGAGTTCAAAAAAGAGTCTTGATGAGGAACTTGGATTGCCCTCTCTGAAGACTCTAGGAGTAAGAAAGGCTCATGCTTATGATTCAAGGAGAAGGGACCCAAGAACAAGAAGATCTTAGAGGATGCAGAATTCAGTGCAACGATTCACATATGATAGCTACATGGCTCCTCATTATGTCTTCATGACCAAGGGAATACAAGATGTTGAACCTTCTTGTTTTGAAGTGCAGATTCAGAGAAGTCTCTGGATGAGGAGATGGTTTCAATTTATGGAAATTAAATATGGAATTTGTTTCCATTTCCGCAAGGAAAGAAACTCATAGGCTGCAAGTGGGTTTACAAAGTGAAGCACAAAGTTGATGGTAGGATAAGTAGGTATAAAGCACGATTGATAGCAAAAGGATATGCACATACATATGACACTAATTATGAAGAAACATTCAACCCTATAGCTAAAATGGATATTGTCAGAGCACTTGTTGCATTGGCTACAACAAAAGGGTGGATTTTGCATCAGATAGATGTGGAGAATGCCTTCTTACATGTTGAGTTGCAGGAAGAAGTATACATGGACCAACTACAAGGATATGAGGATTGAAAGCACCCAAAATAGGTTTGCAGGTTGCAAAAGGCTTTTTATGGGCTTAAACAAGCCCCTCATGCTTGGCATGCAAGGATTGCTGATTATTTAACCACCACTCGATTTCCTATGAGTGATGCAGATGAGTCATTATATGCAAGGAAGGATGATGGTGTCATCATGATTGTGGATATTTATGTTGATGACTTGATTGCAGGTGTTGATAATAATGAAAGTTTTAAAGAGGTAAAACAAATGATTATGTAGGAATTCGACATTAATGATCTTGGTGTGCTACGCTATTTTTTGGGCATCAAGTTTATACATACAAAAAAAAGTATATGGATTTCGCAAAGGCAACATGCCTTGAGAATGTGACAAAAGCATGGTATGGCTGATTGTAAGCGGATTTCTATGCCATTAGATTAGAATATGAAGTTGGATACTACATCAAGTGGAAGCATTGGAAAATGCTACTATGTACATGAAAATTATGGGAGTTTTGATATATCTCACAATTACAAGGCCAAATCTAAGCTACATTGTTGGACTTGAAAGTCAATTTATGTAGGTTCCCAAGAAAACAAACTTAGATCCTCTAAGATGCACTCTACATTATGTCAGTGTGTTGGCAGCAGTCAAGGCACCGAAGGAATCACAAGACAAGGAAGCCAAAGAAGGGAGCCAGAGCGGAGAGAAGGCACAAGCAGACTAAGTAGTCACCGAAGATCTGCCAAGTAGGCCATTCAAATTTTTCCAAAACAACATCTTCATAACAGTGATTCTCATCACTACAAATCATTGTACATACCATTTTACCTTTTTGAAACTCCATTTTGTGCAAGCCGAGGAGTCCTTGAGCTTGAGGAGTATTAGAAGTATTATCGTACCAATTTTCATGATTTTTAGACTCCGTTTGAGCCTCCAATTAGGCCCTAGAACCTAATTTTTAACTAGGCCGGATGCTAGGTCTGGACAGGGTCAAAAGCTAGTGAAGAACTATAAATAGAGCTAGAGAGCTCATTTTTGAGCTTAGCTGGTAATAGGGTTGAACTTGTATGAGCACTTTTGAAGTAATCTAAAGAACTCCATTGCTTCTCTCTTTGTCTTACCTTGTGTGTGCGTGTGTGCGTGTGTGTGTGTATGTGTGTGCATGTTAGTGTGCTTCTCACTCACACACTTGTGCCTTCACTTGCTCGAGGTCATCATACCATCCTCACATCTTCCCGGATTGACATTAAAGGAGGTGCTACTCATCATTGAGCTACACCAAATTTTGGCACCGTTGCCGGGGATCGAGCTTTGCGGACGAGCGTGTGATGGTAAGACGTAGAGTTGAGGCGTTGGATTCATAGGTATTTTCTTCACTTTTATCCATTTTCTTTTGTTTTCTTCATCACCTTCATCACCATCATCATCCTCACCATCTCCCACTTCCATCTCCATCATTGCAAAAATTTCAGTTTTTTGGTCATATCACCATACCCATAACATTCCCCTCATTTCACTTGTGAGAGAGAGTGAGAGAGCGTTTGTGTGCTTGTGATTTTTTGTGTTTTTTGAGATTTTATGCAGGAATCAGCCTCCACAGCAGCTGCACCAGCTCCAGCAGGTAAAAAATCAAACTGTGCAGGTCCCGAGGCATTGACCTTTGTCAATTGTGACCGATAGAAAAGTTGACTATTTTGCAAAACAAAGTGTATAACCATGATGTGTAGGCCTAGGGCATCCTAAATGTGTGCTTGAAATTTTAATATTCCTCAGTTTTCTGTCAATTGCGATCGACAAACCACGACGGACGCTTGCCGACTGACCTGTCAATCGCGATCGACCCATCAATCGCGACCGACAGAGTCAATGACCGACTGACCACGACCGACAGGATCTACGTGTGACACGTGTCAATCGCGATCGAGCCATCAATCACGATCAACCTGTCAATCGAGACTGAAAGCCATGA
This sequence comes from Ceratopteris richardii, assembly GCA_020310875.1. Lineage (NCBI taxonomy): Eukaryota > Viridiplantae > Streptophyta > Polypodiopsida > Polypodiales > Pteridaceae > Ceratopteris > Ceratopteris richardii. Next base: position 129,365,942 of record CM035409.1, read on the forward strand.
CGGACCTGTCAATCGCGACCGACCCAGTCAACGACTGTTTGACCACGACTGAGAGAACCCTCGCGATGGACCTGTCAATCGCGATCGACCCATCAATTGCGATCGACAGAGTCAATGATCCTTTGACCACGACTGACTGAATTTTTGGGCCACGTGTCAATCGCGATTGACCCATCAATTGCGACTGACAGCCACGACGGACCTGTCAATCGTGACCAACATGTTGATCGCGATTGACAGAGCTTTCGATCGCGATTGACGGACAAATCTGGCCATTTTTTAGGGCATAAATATATGGTTTATTTTGGGTCAAATTTTGGCAAAAAAGACACTAGGGTTTATCATTGCATTGTGAGGCCGCGACACAAGTACTTCAAGAATTTTTGTTTGCATGTTAGCCCGTTTTAATCCTGTTTTACCCCCAAAATCCTGAACTGACATAACTTCCTCATACGAAATCCGTTTGCTGTGATTTTTGTTTTGTTGGAAAGTTCGTGGGGACTACAACCAAAACGTCCATTGGTTAGGGTAAAATTAATATGAGGATTATTAGGTAAGGTATTTTGAAGTTGATCATATCCCAAGGTAGGAGACTAAGGGTCCCTTGGGATTGTTTTCCATAAAAGCAAAAGGCAATTTGGTTAGTGAATTACATGCATGAAAGTGATCTGTCTGTCAATCAAATTTAAGTCTTGAGCTAACTTTGGGACTTTTTCAGGTTCTTTGAGAGCATCGAAGGGTACTCGAAGCAAGAGTAAGTGCAAGCTTGGGAACACGCTTCCTGGGCACACAAGGGCAACACACAAGGACAGAAACTCAAGGTTGGAAATTCTCAACACCCTCTGTCAATCCCTAACTTAGGCTAAGTACGGATAGAGGTTTTGATTAATTATGGATATGTTAAGAACGACCAAGTCCAAGAACTCTAATCACTCAAGTGTAGGTGTTAGGAGACTACAACTACAAAACAACCAAGGGAAAAGAATTTAAATCGAGTGACCACACTCAAAGTACGATAAAACTTAAGTGTTCCTTGCGACAAAGATTAATTGGACAAGAAGTGACACCCTAAGGAAAATTAAAAAGAACAAGTGACTAATACAAAAAGAACTCAGCAACGAAAATTGTACTTGGGAAATTCAGGGAATTCTTCAATTGGGCTTATGAACCTTAGATCAGGACGACACCTAGGGAGAGATAGACAAAGTCTCAGGTCTTCAGAGGCTAGTGTCAATCATACTGCTAGGTCTTGGGCCCAGCAATTGAGCCATCATTCATACTACCCTAGCTCTGAGACTAGTGAGTCAGAGATGTCTCAAGGCATGGAGAGACCTGTAGGAAGTTCAGGTGTGCCATACCTACACAGGGTAGAAGGCCCTTACAAGACACAACTCGAATACCTTAGGACTAACCGATTAGGTGCTAGCGTCTATGAGGACGGCCTAGGAAGATCTGTGGTCCAGATTAAAAACCCTGACCAACCCATTGGAATTGAACATCCAGCTGTCAAGTTTGAAAATGGAGCATACCTGGACAAAGAAGGAACCATATACGTGGTCACCGGCCACCCAGATAGGACAGATGAATTTGGTAATGTGATCCCAGAAACGGATATAAGTGACCTAGAGCAGGGGAACATGGGTGAAGAACCTAAAACCCCCCGAGGCAAATCCGTGCTTACTAGAATTATCACGCCAGAGTGGATTCCCCAGGACAATAAGAGCATAGATCTGCTTCTCAATCCAGAAACCGATGAAGCCTTCTGGAGGTATAAGCCTAATCAACCGAATGAGGTAGGAATGATCACGATCTATGAGTTCAAAGATCCTGACTGCCCAGGAAAGGTGACCTATGTAGACAATACTTCAGAGAGGATCTTTGTAGTCACCGAGCATGGTAGACATGCCTACACTTGGAAGGGGGAATTTATTTTTTCCCAACCAAGATCTAATGTCTCTTTTGGCCACCAAGGGGCTGGAACATCTCAAGCTCATGGCGCTCAAAGGGATAGAAGTAGAGATAGGCCAGAAGTGAGCTTTGCCAACCCAATAGGCAAAGAACAAATGCGAACAGAGATGAATAGAGAAGAAACAGAGAGAACTAGAGTTCCAAGGAACCTAAGAAATGCTGAGGATTTTGCTTTACCGAGGCCTAGAGAGCACACGAGGACTTTGAGACCTACACAGCTAGTTAAGTCCATGAAGAATTACTTCGATGGCACTGGAGATCCATACGATCATGTGGCCGAATTTAGGCAAGTCTTGAGAGTTGAACAAGTGGAGGATCTATTCACGCAGTACAATGCCTTTGGTCTAACCCTTAGGAACACCGCTCTTACGTGGTTTCAACCACTAAATGAGAGGCACTTCAGAAACATAGACCAACTTCTAGGGGCATTCATTATTGAATTCTCTAAGAGTGGCATAAGGCATAATACTTCCTCACTGATTCATAGATTCAAGCAAACCCCTCAAGAGACGGTTAGACTTGCAGGAAGAAGGTTTAGGCAATATTTAGAGAGATGCCCTATTTTTGAGTTACCCACACTAGCCAAACAAGTGGCTTTATTCCTAGATGGATTGCTCAGTACCAAACTACGATCATATGTGTACTTGAAGGACCCTAGAACTATAGAAGAGTGCATACGCATGTGCATAGACATTTGAAGATAATCTAGGGGAGGAATTAGAACTATCAAAAATCTACAAGGATTCAGATAGTTCTACTAGCCTTAGTTCCACGCAATCCACCTCTATTGAGGAACTCGCTGAGAAGGTAGCTCAGAAGCTAGGCGTATCAAGCAAACAAATACCAAGGTTTGCCCCAGGGAGGTGATGCTATACTTGTGGGGGTGACCATTTTACGAGTGTATGTCCCATTATGGCTCAACCCCAAGTGAATACTAGTAGCGTGTACTGCACAATAGAGCGAAGATACACCAACCACACCACACAAGATTGCCCCTATAACAAACAAGCTATCAGACAAAATCACCCTCAACCACCTCCACAAAAAGGAAGATATCAGAACCCATACCCACCACAACAGTTTGCTAGACCTCAACAAGCCTACCCACCACAATATCAGGCCCAACAGAGACCTCAACCAGTGCTAGCACAACAACCCCCTGCTCCAGCTAATGTGATTTTCGTAAAATATGCAACCGCAGAAGAGAACCTGAATAGAGCCATAGTGCTAGTGACACCATTGCTTTCAGAAAGTGATCCCAGTGACCATATCTTTGATTCTACACATATTGATAGCCCCCAGGCTTACTACATGCAGTCTCCTGAGCATGGTGAATCCTACTATAGTGAAGAACTGAGTGAACCTAGTTGGGATCCAGAGTATGCAAACATCATGTATACAAATCCCAACACTAGACCTCAACCTAGGCAGGTAAGACCCCCATTCCCTAGAGGACCATGCTATAGATGTCAAGGAGATCACCTCATCCGTGATTGCCCAATGCCTGCACCTACACAACCCCAGTCAGTAACAATACAGGGCTTTTGTCAAGATTGCGAAAAGGAGCATCTCGTACGTGATTGCCCAAAGAATCCCAATAATATGCCAAAAATCTCTCCAATCAATGTGATTGGGTTAGTAGTAGACGCCACAGGAAGTGTAACTTCCACTGCACCAGTACAGGTGGTCACTAGAGCTCAGGCTTTGCAGCAGAACGAAGGCTTAGGCCAAGAAAAGAGTGCAGAGGTTAGTGAAACTGAGAGCATAGTCAAGAAACGGTCGAGAGCTTGGAGGGATAGCCGAGAGAGAATGAAAAGACAATGGTCCAAAAAGATGAGCGACTTAGAAGAAAGCATAAGAGAAAAAAAAGCCAGAATTGTTGAACTCACCTCTCAAACAAACTCTCACATACCTCCACCACCTTCATCTCCATCACCATCTAGTCCACCATCTTTCAACCCACCTCAGACCATCCACCCACCCCCTAGAGTAGGATTAGTGCTAGCTGACCCCACTCTTGAAGACATAGACATGATGCTTAAGGCATATCAGGCCAGAATCCAAGAAGGGCCAAATGTGACGAATCATGACAAGTGCTACCCTAGAGCTGACCTAGAGATAGAAAGAACCAAGCTTTGTGCGAAAATGGTCGCATTGGCTCAGACCATGTTTGAAGCCAGTCGCCTCTTCAACTACTCTAGCTCAGCTAAGGCACAATTGCACTTGGATGGACTATTAGAGAAGTTAGAGAGCATAATTGCAAGATCTGCCAAGGAAGAAAAAAACCAAGGAAGAGATGAGGCAAGTAAAAGAATAAGCATTTCCCCACAGGAAGCTTATGTGCCCAACTCCACAGAGCCAGACACCTCCTCTTCTATGAATAGATATTCCCCAGAATTCTTGCGAGAGATTCAAGAAGAAAAATGGGCAAAAGAGAGTGAAGTCCATCCTCCCATTGAACTGGTGGATGACGCACATGACCAATTTCCGCAACATATTCCCTCCATTTATGGAGAGCAGGAGAGTGCACAAAGTCAAGAGAGATTAGACTTTGAGTCTAATTCTTTACAGGAATTACCCCACTTCACAGGCCCATGGGAAGCCAAGTCTACTTGTATGAGAGCACCCACGGTCATGGTAAGGAACGAAGACTCAGTCATACCTAGGAATACGGAGGTAGTGAAAAACACTAAAGTGCAATGCAACCTCACTTTAGAAGAGCTACTCAAAGTTAGGCCAGAGTTATGGAAACATGTAGCTAACCAAGTGCCAGAGGTAGCGAAACCCCGTTCCCAGGTAGGTTCTCATAGAACAGTGCCAGAAATTCCTCTAGACAAGATAGAAGATATGAGTGAAGGTGAAGAAGGAAACACCTACCTTCCCATTACCCATCAAGGATATACAACGAAGGCAATTTTAGACTCAGGTGTAGGAGTTGCTATTGCTACCACTTCCCTATGGAAGCGTTGGGGCAAGCCAGCACTCAGGCTGGCAAGAATGAAATTGCAGATGGCTGATGGTCACATAGAAAGGCCCTTAGGCTTGCTGGAAGGAATAACTCTCACTACATGCGGTGTTGAGTTTGAGCATACTTTTTCCATATGTGATTTCAGCAAGAACCATGCCTATGAGATGATTTTGGGAAGACCATTTATGCGACAGTTGCAAGTGGTCCAGGATTGGGGAACCAATTCCTTGTATTTGCAACACTTAGGTGTTACGAACAAAGTCAATCTCAAGGATTACTCTCATAGAGATGTACCGCCTATTCAATGGAATCCCATCCATAAATCCAAGGATGAAACGGAGTCTGTGCACTCCATAGGATCAGGATCCTCATGGATGCATGAAGACACTCACTTGTGGATGTGTAAAGTGGCAGTGGAAGAAGAGAAGAGAGAAAAGGCCAGAGAGATAGGTGCTAAGGAAACCCATAGATCAATTCAAGACCTAGCCTATGCACCTATAGTATTTCCTTACGAAGAGTTTGAACCTCATGGTTGGGCAGAAATTTTAGCATCAATGGATGTAGCCATCAATGAGGAACAATGGACACCCCACTGTGATGAGGAAGGCTATGACATTTCAGTCTTCTCAATAGAGCCAATCATGGGAGATGCAGTTTTAGAAGAATGTGAACCTAGCCCTGATGCATTTGAGGATGCAAGTGACTCCGATCTAGAGTCAATCATTATGGACCCACCTTTTGCATCAGATGAAGAATACTTCTATGAAGTAGAATTTCAACCCCAGAGACACGGAGAGCTTACAAATGATGTAAGGTTAGCCACACAAGTGACCCCTAAGGATGAAGGAAAGAAAAGGAAGAAGAGAGAAGCCACACCAAAAGAGGAAGAATCTTTGTTTGAGGTCCCTGAAAACTTTAAAAAGTATGAGATAGACGATAGAAGAGTCATGGTAAGGATGCCAAAACGTGAGGCTCAATCAGGAGAGGCCTATGATAACAAAGAAACCACCAAGAAAATAGTTGTATCCATGGAAGAAGGAGAAGAAAGATGCACGTACATAGGCCATGACCTGACAGAGGAAGAAGAGCATGAGCTAATAGCCTTGGTGAGAGAATATAGAGATGTATTCGCTTGGAGTTACAAGGATTTAAAAGGTGTCGACCCTGACATATGCTCACACACTATCCCCATGACCTCAGATGCCAAACCCTCCAAGCAAAAGCCATACACATACAATGATAATTATGCTGCCAAGATCAAAGAAGAGATAGATCGCTTGGTGGAAGCTGGATTTATTTATGAAATTGAGCACACTGAGTGGGTATCCCCCATTGTAGTGGTGCCCAAGAAGAATGGAAAGCTACGTGTATGCATTAACTTGAAGAAGGTTAATGCAGCCACAATTCGAGATAACTATCCACTTCCAATTACCAAGCATCTATTAGAAAGAGTAGCACGCAAGGAAGTATATAGCTTCCTTGATGGATTTTCGGGCTACAATCAAGTAGCCATAGCTCCGAAAGATCAGCATAAGACAGCTTTTGCCACAGAGTGGGCATATTTGCCTTTAGAGTAATGCCATTTGGGCTTACCAATGCTCCTGCAACTTTCCAAAGATTGATGTGTCACGTGTTTAAAGAGTTCTTGAGGAAGAATTTAGAGGTCTATGTTGATGATCTCTGTGCTCATTCCAACATTAGACAGGCACATATACCAGAACTCAGGCAAATCTTTGACAAATGTAGAGAATATCAAGTCTTCCTGAACCCAAAAAAGTGCGTTTTCATGGTCAAGCAAGGCAAGATTCTAGGACACATAGTGTCAAAGAATGGCATATCCAGTGATGAAGAGAAAGTAAGAGACATAACAGAGTTGCCTAGGCCAAAGAATGTCAAGGAAGTACAAGCTTTCATGGGGCATTGTGGCTATTACCGACACTTTATACACATGTATGCCATCATTGCCAAGCCACTGTACGGACTTTTGACCAACTTTGAGTGGACTGATGAATGTGAAAACTCTTTCAACAAGCTCAAAAGAAGATTGTGTTCAACACCAATCTTGACCACACCAGATTGGAATAAGCCCTTCCATGTTCATGTGGATGCATCCAATTATGCTATTGGATGTGTGCTTGCACAACCTACAGGCGAAGGTAATATGCATCTTCCAATTGCATATGCTAGTAGACATTTGAATGCAGCTGAACGAAATTATACCACCACTGAACGAGAGGGATTAGGCATGGTATATGAAGTTAAAAAGTTTAGACACTATTTACTTGCAAATAAGTTTAAATTTTTTATTGATCATCAAGCACTGTTGTACTTGGTAAACAAGCCATGCAATACAGGTAGATTAGTAAGATGGTTTCTCTTACTAATGGAATACGACTTTGAAGTTGTGGTGAGGAAAGGGAAGACTCACTTGAGAGGAGACCATCTCTCTAGGCTCACATCTGGAGAAGCTGCACAAGGAGTATCAGATGACCTTCCTGATGCTTACTTGTTTAATTTGGAAGTCGTACCTCAGTGGGCTAAGCCATTAGTGCCACTATTGACGTACGGGCCTAACCACCCAGTTATGCACACTCAAGATAGAGAGGTAGTAAAAGCCCAGAAGTACCAGATCATGGCAGGAAGTATGTACAAGCATACAGATCAAGGGATCCTACCTTGTTGTGTGGAAGAGGATGAGTACACAAAATGGTTGCAATCAGCACATGTAGGTGCATTAGAGCAACACTACTCAAAACAACGAACCCTACAAACACTAAGGAGACTCGGAGTGCATTGGCCAACTATGGAGGTTGATGTCCATAAGTTGTGCAAAGAATGCCCCATATGCTGCACTAAACCACCTGTGGAGCATGCCACTCTTTATCAAGTGTCCATAGTGCTAGATTGGAGTGAACCACTAGTAGCCTTCTTAAGGACGAAAACATTCCCACAAGATATGACATTGGCCAGACAGAGAAGTCTAGAACAAGAAGCCCTAGATTACTCACTCATTGGTGATAATCTATACAAGCGTGGTAAAGATGGTTACCTCAGACTCTGTGTCCATGAGAAGGAATATTTAAAGATCTTGGAAATTGCTCACCAAGGTGTAGCAGGAGGACATTTTGGACCAGATTGGGTGATTAGAGCAATCCTATTTGCAGGGTTGTGGTGGCCTACCCTTCACATGGATGCACATACCTATGTGAAACGGTGCGATGTCTGTCAGCGAACTCAACATCCTATACGCAAAGATGAGATGCCTTTGAAACCGATGATGGGTGGACGTGCATTCTCTAAGTGGGGAATAGACTTTGTTGGCCCTATTAATCCCCCAGCTAAGGGTTCCCATGCTGAATATATCATTGTGGCCACAGACTATCTAACCAAGTGGGTAGAAGTGAAAGCTACCACGAAGAACGATGCTCAAACGACGGCTAAGTTCTTATTTGAGAATGTGTTCACAAGATACGGGCTACCTATAGAGCTAGTCAGTGATAGAGGGACTCACTTCTTGAATGAAGTTATCAAAAATCTTCCCCAAGAGTTCTTGATTATACACAAGAAGTCTGCCCCCTACCATCCACAAGCAAATGGGCAAGCAGAAAGCACAAATAAGATTCTATGCAATGTGTTGACTAAATTGGTGAATAATAAACGCTCTGATTGGGACAAACAGCTACACCATGCTGTTTGGGCATACCGAGTTGCCTATAAAACAGTACTCCAAGCCACACCCTTTCAGATGGTATTTGGCCAAAATGTGGTGCTACCTTTGGACTTCTTGATTCCTACATTGAGAATAGCACAGGAGCATGAGTGGACGGGCCATGAGCTCTCCTCTAGGATTTTTGACCTTGGGCGATTAGGAGAAACAAGACTGAGGGCTGCTACAGGAATATATGTAGCTAAGAAATGACAGAAGGCGTACTTTGATACCCATGTTAAGGATAGAGGATTGAAGGCCGGAGACTTAGTTTTGGTATATACCTTGAAACAACATGCAAGAAAATTAGAGAAGAGAGGCTATGGACCTATGATCATAAATAGGATCTCGACTAGTGGAGCAGTCCAATTAGCCACACTCAAAGGCGGTATTCTCCCTAACTACATAAGCGGATGCAAAGTCAAGTTATATCAGGAACCTCTCACTGAGGAAATGCTCAATCGACTCAACACTGCCAAGAAACGTAAAGAAGAGGAAAAACGAGTTCGAGAAGAAGCTCAGGCAGAAGCGTTGGAACGCATCCAAAGAATGAAGTTGAGAAGACAGGGTAGAGATCTGCATAGAACAAATGACTACGCACACGCAGAATATCATATGGCTATGTGTGAAGTTTCAGGTAGTAGCTCTCATAGAATAGTTGACCGACGACCTTTTGTAACCTTGGAGATAGGACAAGGAAAGAGTGCAAGGACTGTACGGGCCTTGATTGACTCAAGTGCAGCCACTAGTGCCGTTAAAATTTCTTACTGTTGAGAGTTGAAATTAAATGTCAATCCCATATCTCATAGGGTTGGGAGGCATGGAAACCCCTTGCATGGGTGAGGTGGAACTTCCCCTCTACATTGAAGATGTTCTAATGACAGTTAAAGTACTAGTGTGTCAAGATGAGGATCTCACTGAACCTCTTGTCTTGGGTCAAGACTGGATCTATGATCATGCAGTCAACCTAAACCTAAGAAGTAGACTTCTTCAGGTATGGGTAAATCAGAGTCGAATTACAGTTGAATTAGACAATGGAGCACTCAAGGAACTAGGAAAGGCACAAGCTCCTGGTCCTTCCAGGAGTACACATGAAGATGACCATGCTATTCTTGTCCAAAACTATGTGATGCAGAGGGATGATGCTCAACAAAGACGGCAAGGATACGATGGAACTCCCTTCTTTTCCAAAGGCCAACGAGAGGCGGCAACCAAAGGTGGATAAAAAATAGGAGAAGCAGATGACCTATAATGGGAGCCAAAAGAACTCGCGAAGCAAGGTGTCTCAGCCATCGAAACAAGTGTGGGTGCGGAGAGGCGAGCATTCTATTACGGTCAAGCCACAGCAACTAGCTCAACTTCCTATTAGTGATCAACAACCAGACACTAATAAGAAGTCCTCCAAGAATTCTTCTGTAAAAGTAAAATCTATCTGGGTACCCAAGAAGTCGATGAAGGTTGACCCACAATCCAGACAAATTTGGGTGCCTAAGGCTTGCTTGCAGGCTCAAGTAGCTACACATAGATCACTCCATACACGACATGAGTCACTCACTCCAACCGCCGAAGCCCCCTTTTATTTGATACACACAAATACATATTTGCCCATGAACACGAGCAAAATCACTTGTAAATGGGTTCCTAAAAAGCCTCATTTCCAAGTGGACACTCTTATATAGCCCTCCAGAGTTTCCACAAAATCAAAACCGAAACCTAAAGTCATTCACTGTGTTTGGCAACCCAAAGCTTGTAATAAACCCCCCGATCCTATTTGTACATTCATCTCCACCAACTAACTGCATCATTCTCACACTGCATCTTTTCACTTAGCTCATAGGACTAACAACACATACACTCATCGAGCACTCACTGATCGACTAACTCATCATTCACCTCATGTTAATGTTGTACTGGGGACAAAATTGTTTTACCTTGTTTTTTACAATGTTAACGCATGCTTCTGTATTCTCACAGAACCAGCAAGCAAGCTGTAACATGGCAAAAACCGGAGCCACCAGTTCCCAGGCAGGGTCTAGCGCCCAGATAGTGGACATTGAAACCCTCCTTCTGGAACCACAACTCACTGAGAGACCTCAAGAACTTAGAGCTGTGCATGTGCTTCCTATTCAGGACCCGCCTCAGGGGCACACTTCTCAAGTGGGGAAACATGCACATTCGTTCAGTGATGTCGCAGGGCCATTGGGAGACGGCACCTACTTTTGGGAGGCAGAACTTGAGTTTAATGGCAAATGGGGACAATATCATTTCTTTACCCGCAAATTTGAGCAGTATCAGAATGCAGAAGTAATGCGATCAGTATGGACCAAAGCGGGCTTGGATGGCTATTTCAGGGCACATTTACCTAAGCCAGATTTCCTACGCTGCTCCTATTTTATCAGTACCATCACCCCTAGCAGGGCCAAAGGAGGCGATAGTACTTTTGTGCTACCTTCACTGATGCCAAGCCACGAACTCAAAAGATTCAAACTAACCATCAACCTAGTACGGGAAGCATTGAAGATGCAAGGTATGCATATTCCCATTGAGAAAGAAACAATGATTCTAGGCAGGATGAAGCATAAGGATCTCAATAAATTGAAGGACATGGTAGCAATGACACCAACCATCGCTCTCCACCTACGAACGATCATGCAGCACTTCGCTTTCCCCACCCAAGAATGCTTCACAATGCCACCTAAAAAGATCTGGTTTAGCTTGTACTTGGCAGAGATAGAGAATCTCACCATCAATCTGCCACACTGGATCATCGATCAAATCCATCTAGCCCATCAATGATGGAGTAAGAAATAGAAGAATGTGCTTCATGGGTGCTCTGCTCTGACAAAAATAATTTACAGGTGCTTAGCGTATGACGTGCCCATTCAAAGAGAACTAGTATGGTCCGGGGCCCAAGAATTCCAAAGACGGCTATCAACGACGGGTCCTCCATCGAAGAAAATGAGAGGGGGAGTTCAATTATCATGTGCCCAAGCAAGGGGAGCCACCACCACACCAGAGGTGACCCCTCCACAAACTCGACGTGTCCGACCATTTACCATTCGCCTACCTAGACCAAGTGTAGAAGGACCCAATCTGGCATTCCCTCCGATTCCATCGGACTTGGAGTTCCCACAAGGTTACACCCTAGCCGATTTGACAGATGAAGAAATTGCCCGCTTGATCAATGAGTCTAACCTGGAGACAAAAGCAGAGCAGACACAAGGACCACAACCCACTACTACAACTTCAGCCCCGACCCAACGGGAAGTAGTAGAAGTAGAAGAGGATGATGAAGAGACAGAAGAAGAAGAAACAAACGAGGAGTATGATCAAGAATATGATGAACTTTCAGAACTAGCAAGTGCCCCAGCATACTTGGCCCAGATAAAACGATTGTATGAAACCATGAAGCGAGTCCAAGAACAACACAAACTGTCGCTCGAGACAGGAAAGGTGCTCATGAGCCAAATGTTAGCCGAGGAAGGTGTGGATGACATGTTTATTGAATCAATGAACCTGCACGCAGACATGGTAGGCTTAGATGAAGCCGTTCATGCAGCCATGGCTTATATTCATCGCTTTGAGAAATGAGTGCCTACCCGCCCCATGCAATCCGGCAAGCAAATTCATATCAATGTATCAGAACCAGAAGATAACACACAAACAGAAGAACATCAGGTGGAACCACTCTCACCACACACCTCACCTCTCACTACACAACTCACCTCACCACATGACACTACCACCCCCACTTCCACCATCACCACAATTGTCATGGGAATTCCTCTCTCTCCAGGCATCCAATTCGGAGGACTTACCATGCCCACTTTCACAACACTCTTCACGAACATCACATCCACACCATCCATTGTCCCCATCTACATGGTCACACACATAGTTGACACCATGGAAACATCACCAGCCACAACACCGCTCCCTCCCCCCACGCAGCCTCAATCTCCCATACCCCCTCCACCCACCTCACCACTTGTTTCAACCTCATTCACAACTCCCTTTCCCTTTCCCATTCCCCCTGCATCTTCCCCTTTCCCTACATTCTTTAATGTAAATAATATGTTTTAAACGTTACATCAGTATGTGTATCAACTTCAGAGAGAGTATCAGGCGCTCGAAGACCATCATCGTCAATTGACTATGAATCACCAACAACTATAGAGACGGCTTATAACCATAGAAGATGAAAATGCTGACCTCAATCAACGTTATACCACACTCAAGCAGGCCCATCAAACCCTCCTAGAGGCACCCCAACCATCACAATTGCCAGGTGTCAAACAACTCGAAGCTTTACTTGAAGTCTACCAAACAGATAATCTAAGAGTCCGACGTAATTTGACTCTACTCAAAAAACACATGGCTACTGCCCTTGAAGAAAACAAGCGTCTGCAGAAGCAAAATTAAGAAAACCTGGAAGCTGCAATGGAAGGCTCTCCCCACGAGATCCACCCAGAACAATTCAAAGCAGTCCCCTTAGAAAAAATGAAGACAATATTGGAAAGCTATGCCGATCTATTAGAAGCACATGATGATTTGGAAAAGGAACGGGATGCACTACGCCGCCAGCTCAGGGAACAGGAGGAACAACCCAAGGTCATAGAGACAACCTCGACTTCAGAGGAGGTAAAGGCATTAACAGTGCAGGTGGCATAATTGCACAAGAAGTTACTTGAATATGAAAGACAACCCTCTCCAGTTGTAGAACCAGAGCCAGATAAATTGGTACCCATTGAGGTGGATGAGTCGTATGAGGAACCATATGTTCCTATGCCGATGCGAGGAGGTCAGCAAACCTCAGAAGGAATGGACACCCTGGAAGTCGAAGCACCGGAATGGCTTCAGACACTCGAGAAGACAGCTAAAACCCATGAAGATCGAGTGGCATTCCAAATCCAATCAATGGCTAAATTGGAAGACACTATCATAAAGTCAGAATATTTCCACAGTATGTCTCATCACAGATGGATAGGCACCAACGATGATCAGTATGTGCCATATTGTGTACTCTTGGCAGATTATAACGCAGAGATTAAACAACGATGTGGCAAGGCTCCAACCTTTGCCACCCAATTCGGCCTTGATGATATCTCAGAGAGTGCTAAAAAAGGATCCATTCATCAACCCACCTGGCGGATACGACTTTTAGAAACTTACCCTGAAATGGTTCGTACCTGGAACAACATGCCACTGTTTATCAAATACAACCCTTGTTATGTTCCAGTCCTCCAAAGACGCACGTGGCCCGAGTTTACCATTGATGTCAAGAACATCAAAGGCTGTGCAAAGTGGTTAAATTATGTATATCTAGCATCGAGGACCTCCCACAGTTGCTTATATGATTTCTACAATCCATCACTGGAGCCTTTGACTACGGAACACACCTGATGTGATGGCACAAATGTGCATGAAAATCTTTGAATTAATGCTGATCACATTCAGGACATTCAAGAACATCAAGGACCCCCACTTCTCAGGAGTTGGCTTCACTGCAGGCAACCAAGACCTGGTATATGACATGAGCACTACCCCCTCAATAAAGGTAGTATATGCCTGGCACGCAAGAATAAAATACCTCCCAGCATGCTTCAAGCAGACCTTCGAGGAGATGTTCATCACAGGGTTCTAGGAATATCACTCAAAAATATTTGTACCCAAACCCTCACATCTCCTCCCACTATTCGCTGTGGAAAGGACCATCCACTCAGATCAATTGCGGGTGCCCCATCCAGACGTCCCAGGTCCAGTGGATTGGGATGCATTGTTAACAGACCTAGCACGGGGGCTACGATTAGAAGAACACCACCTTGCTTCCGATGTGGTTCAATATCATGTCCAACGCTCAGCTAGACAAGGGTCTGTCAGAGACGACAGATGCGAGAGAGGGGGGGTTGTTGGCAGCAGTCAAGGAACCGAAGGACTCACAAGACAAGGAAGCCAAAGAAGGGAACCAAAGCGGAGAGAAGGCACAAGTAGACTAAGTAGTCACCGAAGATTTGGCAAGTAGGCCATTCAAATTTTTCCAAAACAACATCTTCATAACAATGATTCTCATTACTACAAATCATTGTACATACCATTTTACCTTTTTGAAACTCCATTTTGTGCAAGGCGAGGAGTCCTCGAGCTTGAGGAGTATTAGAAGTATCATCGTACCAATTTTCATGATTTTTAGACTCCGTTTGAGCCTCCAATTAGGCCCTAGAACCTAATTTTTAACTAGGCCAGACACTAGGTCTGGACAGGGTCAAAAGCTAGTGAAAAACTATAAATAGAGCTAGAGAGCTCATTTTTGAGGTTAGCTAGTAATAGGGTTGAACTTGTATGAGCACTTTTGAAGTAATCTAAAGAACTCCATTGCTTCTCTCTTTGTCTTACCTTGTGTGCGCATGTGTGTGTATGTGTGTGCATGTTAGTGTGCTTCTCACTCACGCACTTGTGCCTTCACTTGCTCGAGGTCATCATACCATCCTCACGTCTTCCCGGATTGACATTAAAGGAGGTGCTACTCATCATTGAGCTACTGAGTGCTACTTTGGATTGTGCATTGTTTTATGAAGTTGGTGCCAAATTATACGTTCATGGATACATCCATGCAGATTGGGCTGGTAGTATTCCAAATACACAATCTACTAGTGGATTTTTATTCTTACTTCAATCTATAAAGATTTTGACTTGTTAGAAGATCTTATCCTAGGACAAGATTGGATGTATGAGTTTGAGGTTTCATTGAATCTCGCACAAGGAAGCAAACCTGCTAAGGTAGGGCATAGAGAAGTCTTTAGCCTCCTAAATGAAAAACATCTAAATATAGTCAACATGGAAAACCCTAACGTTTCAACCTCAAGTGTACATGACCTAGATCTTAAGGAGGGACCCCAATCTAATGAATCCATTCTTCCACCCACCTTGTTTGTTAATAAAACCCCTTGTTCTAGTATGATTGATCATCTTATCTCTCCTTCCCAAGGGCAAAAAAGTCAAGGCCAATCAACTCTTTTAAGTTTGGATACCAAAGCAGCTCATTGAAGTCCAAATACATCATCAACAAGCATGGATTCCAAAGAAAACTTTCAGGGCAGCCAAAGAAGCTATACAAGCATTGGACAAATGGATAGTGCCTCAACCAAAGACTACTTGAAGCACTTATGATGATTAAAGACTACCAAAGTCATGAAAGCAAATGAAGCAAAAAAAATTGGAGCAGATGCATATGCAGGATCAAGGAAAAGGAAATAGCACTATGACAAAGAAAAGATAAACAAGTAGAATATCAACATCCAACTACCATGACATATCAAGTTTGGAGACCAAAGATAACTCAATCCAAACAACAACTTGAGAAGCAATGTCATTTTTGCACACATGGTGAGCTGAATGCATCTAAAGTATGCAAAATAGGGCCACACTAAAAAGGCTTTGCATTCATCACATGACTTATCTAAGACTCTTTAGAGGTGCACACTTCCTTAAGAAGGATAAGATCTTCACTTGTACTTTAATAGTTTAGGATTTCTACTAACCATAACTAAATTTTCACTTCCACTATTACTAACTTATTTGTTGTCTTTTTCCTTAAAAAATAAAAAAACAAAAAATACATATACAAGCATTAGGGATAACAAGGCATTGAACAAATGTATGCGAGAGGGGAATCACTTGAAGTATGGACAATCATGCATGAGCAATATCAAACTCCTTAAAGTTTTCATACTCTCTCATGTTAATCAATTTACTAATTTGAGTCCAGATGGCTTTTGAAGATACAAAGAAATGCCAAAAGTGGATGAATTTCCTTTGTAGTGCACTTTGAAGGCTAGAGGTCATTGATTCAGAGATTATCAACTTTCCCTTCATCACCTCTTCTTTATTACAATATGTATCATGGATCGTGACCATCAATTTCCAATGATGAGTCAAGATTTTCACATCCTCCACAAAATGCCAAGAACCATAGAGATATGGACCAAAGCTAGGATTGATGCATATTTACAACTTCCTATTTACAAGCTAGATTTCTCGAGGTGGTCTCATGTTATGAATACCTTGATAAAGCAACCAACAAGCCCTCCATACCAAAAGTGCAAGTCATTGACTTGAGGGGCAGATTACAAACAATCTGATTCACTCATGAGCTCACCAAAGATGCTTTTGGTTGGATGAAGGACATAACTATAGACCTGAAGGACAAAAACCATGAGGCAAAGAAAAGAACATTTCGAGATATCTATCACTTGGAAAAAGAAGAAGGATTATGCCTTGTGCATCAACATTTTTGTTTCTCCAACATGCATTGCTATATAGACCCCCATAAGATTGTGGCTCAACTCTTATCCCATGCGATGAAACAAGTTAGGAACTAGATAAACATGACTCCATATACTGAAGAGAGATTATTCGAGGCAAAGAAGTAATGGGGAATTAAAAAAAATTCTTGAATGGATGTGTGGCATTGATGATCCTTGTATATCATGCCTTGACTATCCTTAATCACTTACTACCTATGATCACAACACTCGAGATGGCCAAGTATGTGAAATATAACTCAATTCCTAAAAAGAAAAGAATCATTGCTTCAATATATGGAGCTAGAACAAGCTCCATGCCTACAGAAGAATATATCATATGAACTATCAAGTTTTGGCTTTCAAGATATGCCACAGTCCCAGATTTAGCAATAAAAATGACGATTAAAGTGTTGAGCATGCTGCTCACAATTTTGAAGGTTTTTAAACATGCCCAATTCACATTTTTGAACTTTATCAGCATTAACCAATACATAGATGCCTTAATTTTTGACCTCTCTAGTAGACTTACAATAATGGTTATATACTCATACCTTATGTGTCTATCGAGTCCTTACATGCAAACCTTCAAAGAGGCATTCTTCATAGGATTTTTTGAAATGGACTCAAAATCTTTGTAAAATTATCTTCCAATTTAAATGCTCAGTTGGTGGCCTATGAATTGAGTTTCTTTGTAGATCATGGGCAAGCCCCCACATAAGTCAAAACCAAGGAAGAAAAGAGAATCTTTGTTTATCATCCGTATCTGATGGAAGGACCACAAACTTGGGATGGTATAAGCCTCCTAGAGGATCCAAGTTTTTTTCCATTTTTTGAAGAGTCTGCGTTGTCTCCTTTGGCATTTGCAATGAAGGCAGCATCTCCTTTGTTGCCACCATTCCCTGCCTTGAGTTTTAGCTCCTCCTCCATGAGTAAGGCACCGAATTCCTCAAAAGTTAGAGATTGAGGTTTGATTTGAGTATTAAGATCAAATACCAAACCATATTTTAGTGGAACGATTTGAAGAGAACATCATGCTAGCTCATTGTTTGACTTTTATATACCTGCTCCCACCATTTGATCTTGAATATTCTTTATGCCACTGATAGAAACCTCTCCAGTATCCCCATCAACAAAAGTTTCTGCTCCCCATTGATTCTCCAAGTTTTGAATCCATTGAGAAAAACAATGTAGAAAAAGAGACACCTAGATTCAGAGATAAAGAACTAAAATTCTCAAATTGCCAAGAGTAATGCAGCTACAAAAATTTTTCTCTCCACTGATGCGCTCCCAATATGGAGCTTAGATGGTGATATAGAGAGACTCTAAGTGAAGGGCTTACTAGTGTGCAATTCAATGGGCCATGCTTATATAGGTTTTATAAATGGAGTTGGTATAGATAATTGTAATCGGGAGATACAAAATAGTGGCAAAATCTACAATCTCATAATATCTCTAGGAACAAAGTCCTACCATCTCGGCCCTACGGGATAGGGGGATAGGCTTTCGAACCCTGCATAATGGGGAAAGCCCCACTTTGCACTCCCCCCATTAAGGTTCTATGGAGAAACTATATGGCACCACAAGGCCTTTATTTTTACCTTGAATGGCAACCTAATGGCCTAAAATTTTATGCCCTACCTAACCTAATGGCAAGGATCACAAAGATCATCTATTACCATGAAGATTCATACATAAACCTCATCTAACTTGGAGGTTAGGGCTCCACAAATTCTTGAGCTCTCACAATGGCTTCTCCTCATGATGGGGGCCTTAGAACTTAGAGTAGTGGAGTATTGAATAAATTTAATAGCCCCTCCTTTGTGGAATATGGGGGATCCTATTGGCACTATGCCACTTCACTATACAATTGTTCTCTTATTAATTCATGCAAGGGAGATTTAGCCTTGACCAAACTTCCTCTTAAAAAGAAGATAACTTCAAATAACATCTTTGTCTTGTTGAAATTTGTGAAGTTTTGATGGCCATGTGTGCTCAATAAGGTGAGAGCTTTAAATTTTCTCTACGAATGCGAGTTGTTTGTTCTTGAGTGAACAAATCCTGAATGTTGAATGATAACTAGTTTCTCTGGCCAACAACTCCCTAAAAAGTCAGAAGAGAGAAAACATTATGAAATGTCTTCTCATTTGTCCAAGCAGTCCTCTATAAAAAAAGGGTTTGTGAATCTTTAGGGAGAAAAAGCAAGAACCAAAAAAATGAAAAACCATTTACACATGTCATGACCTATGTAATGCTAAACTTCTAAGAAATACCAAGAACCAAAAAAATTGAAAAGAAAATGGATTCCCCATGAAGGGTCGATCAACTTCTAAGCTTAATTTATTATTCTCCCTAATGCTCTTGTATGCCTATGTTGTATTTAGTGTAATTAAAGAGTGTTTTGTATCCTTCTTTTGTGTTTAATGTAATTAAAGTTTGTTATCTTATCAAGAAAACAAGATCTGCCGATTGTTACTTTGATCAACTCACGTGTAAGACATTATTCTTCAGCAAAGTGAAGAGACACTTAGTTTTCCATAGATGTGAAAGGTAGGTAAATAGAATAAAATTTTTCAAAGGCTGTAAAGAATAGAAAGATTGGAGCTAATGATGTGAAGAAGAGAAAAATCAAAGGTATTATCAGTCGATTGACTTTCCAGTCATTTCGATTGAGATGCATGTATGGGTAGGTTGAGCCATGAATGACATTTGTGGATCCATGTATGGACATCTCTCATGTGCATGTGAGATTCGATGTATGCATATGCAGGTATATATATATGTGGGATTCGACGTATGCATATGCATAAAGAATCAATCAGTATGAGGTATACGAAAAGTATATGAGGTATACGAAAGGGGGAACATATACGTACGTACCAAGTTCATTTAGCACAATGGTGTTTTTTTTTTAAATAAAGGAAGTTTGGACTTAGCCTACTCTCTTGGACTTGTATTAATTAAAAGAAAAGTACAAGTGAAGGGGGCTAGGGTCCACGGGACTCCCTGAATCCCATAGAGCAGGGGTAGATTTTATAGACTTTAGATGGCATTACAAAGAAGGTTACCCTCATGTGGGGCCCACTTGGGTTTAAGCTTGTTGTTGATTTGAAGGAGCACTTGATGATGCCTGAAGGGGGCCGGGGGGGGGGGGGGGGGTGGGGAGATTTCTTACAGTTAACAATTCTTTTGCCGAGGAGGAACAACGATTTCTCAATCAATCACTCTTTGGGGGACTCGCCAAAGTTGTAAGCACATCTTTCCCCCCAGAGCTTCCATAGGATGTCCCCTTTGATGGCGTTCTAGAGAGTTGTGGAGCAGTCGATCGCTTCTCCCAGCAAAGCTTGTTTCCAATTGATATGTTTGTGAAGTCTAATTTTCTTTCTGACAATCTGCAAGAGCCTGTTGGAGTTGGTGCAAGTAAAGAAGATGTGAGCAACATCTTCAATGGATTGGTAGCAGTGATTGTACTAGGGAAGCACCCCACAAATTTTGTTAACCTTTAGGTTGGTCCAGATTCTCGATGAAAAATTTGCCATAAGAAAACAGGCTTTTTGATTTCTATGAGAGGGTGCCAGATAGCCATGAACAATGGTGTTGTATAGGAGAAGTAGAGAAGAGTACTGATTGATTATGAACTCATGTACTACACACTCGTACTGCTATCAAAACTGGGTACCTCCAGTCCATACCTTCCCCCTCTCGTATAGTATTGACAACGCATGCCATTTGTACGTACCTCCCAATTTTTCTATGGAGAGCTTCTCGGCGATTCCAAGCATAAAGAACTCGGGTTACAACTTGGGTTGTAGTTGCTTTGCTTTGGATGTGCTTGCAAAGAGAGGTGAAGTATGTATGAGCTCTTGGTTTTAGAGCTCGGCGATGTTCCATTTCTGATATCAGTACAATGGTGCCTAGCACAAGGGTGTTCTTATAGGAGAGTGAGCAATCCCTCCCCCCCCCCCACACACACACACACACACATTAACTTCTTCCTAGACATTAGTACTGGTATCAAAACTGGGTACGTCCAATCCATATGTTCGCCCTCTCGGATAGCTCATATAGCTGTTGCATGTGCTTCTTCATCCTCAGTTCATATTGGCGACACTTTTATATTTGCTGTTGTTCTATGGAGAGTCTCTTGGCGATTCCAAGAATACAGAACTCTCGGGTTGTACTTACAAAGAGAGGTGAAGTGGATGTTCCTCTCGGGAATACGACTTTTTCAGTTCAAAACGATATAAACTTTTCTCAGTTCTACTCGAGAATATAACGACTTTTCTCAGTTCCACTCGAGAATATAATGACTTCAAATTTTGCTTTGACATATACAAGAAAGTCAAAATGGATCCACAAATGTCATACATGGCTCAACCTACTCATACATGCATTTCAATCGGAATGACTGGAAAGTCAATCGACTGATAGTACCTTCAATTTTTTTTTTCTTTTCTTGACATCAATAATTCCAATCCTTCTATTCTTTACAGCCTTTGAAGATTTACATTCTATTGACCTACCCATCACCTCTATGGAAAGCTAAGTGTCTTTTCACTTTGATTAAGAACAATGTATTACACATGAATTAATCAAACTAACTATTGGCAGACCTTGTTTTCTTTAGAAGATAACAGAGTTTAATTACATAAAATACAAACGAATGATAGAAAACACGCTTTAATTACACTAAATACAACAGAGGGATACAAGATAATCAAGGAGAATCAAAAAGTAAGCTTAGGAGTTTATCGACCCTTCATGGGGAATCCACTTTCTTTTGAAATTCTTTTTACCATTACATAGATCATGACATGTGTAAATGGTTGTTCCTTTTTGTAGTTCTTGGTTTTCCTCCCTAAAGATGCTCAGTCTTTTTCTATATAGAGGGCCTCTAGGACAAATCGGAAGACATTGCAACATATTTCCTCTCCCTTGACTTCTTAGGGATGCCAGCCGAACTACTCATCATTCAACATTGAGGGATAACTTGTTTACTCAAGAACGAACATCTCGCATTCGTAGAAAGTAGAAGCTCTCATCTTATTGAGCGCACATGGCCATCAAAAGTTCACAAACTTAAGCAAAACAAAATTTTTCATCGAACTCAGCTTTTTGTTTTTTTTAATGGAGGTTCGGCAAGAACCTACTCCCCCGAGCTTTAACTTTGAAAAAACAAATGTACAAGTGAATGGGCATAGTACCCGCGGGACCCCTTCGTATCCCACAAAGCAAGGGTTAGACAAGATTACAAGTGGTTTCAACTGGTTTAGATTGGCCAAAACCATTACATGTCGAGCCCAGGGATTGAACTCTGGACTTCCACCTCAAGAGACCAAAGACTCAACCACTAGAAAATGGGATGTGAACAATTGAGCTTTTTTATTAAGAGGAAGTTCGTTCAAGATTTAATCTCTCTTTCATGAATTAATAAAATAACGATTCTACAATGAAGGGGCATAATGCATGTGGAATCCCCTACATCCCAGAAAGCAAGGGCAAGATGGCCAGAAGGCTAAACAACGATGAAAGAAAAAATCTAGCAAACCTATCTTTTAAAAAGAGTTACGGATAAGCTTGATGATCTTTTCATCACTCTCATGAGTAGCCCACTTACTTTTGATCTTGTTTATCTCAAAGACAAAAATCCTATGGTTTCTAAAAAAGGAGGGGACGCCTTACAATAACATATTGTTCTACTTAAAAGGGAAAGGGATTTTTTCATTTGACCATTCTTTCGGATGTTCAAAGAAGTTTGCAACACATCTTTATTTCCATATCTTCCAAAGTACTTCCCCCCTGATGGCATTCCACAAGGCAAAAGACCAACCGATCACTTCCCCAAGTAACACTTGCTTCCAAGGGCAAGGGATTTTTAAATTGAGCATTTTTTCGATGGTCATCCAAGTTTGCAAGACATCTTTCTTTCTATATCTTCCAAAGTGCTTCGCCCTCTGATGGCATTCCACAAGGTAGAAGAACAATCGATGGTGTCCCCAAGTAGCACTTGCTTCCGAGGGCAAGGGAATTTTCAATCAATCATTCTTTCATATGGTCATCCAAGTTTGCAACACATCTTTGTTTCCATATCTTCAAAAGTGCTTCCCCCTCTAATGGCATTCCACAAGGCAAAAGAGCAATCGATCGCTTCCCTAAGGAAGACTTGCTTCTAATGGATTTCACTCTATGGCTTCAAAATCCTCTTATGAGCCTCCTAGATCTACTGAATCTTGGGGCATGAGAAGAAGATGTGACCAAGGTCTTCTCTACCATAGAGGTATCCCTTAGACCACTATAGAACCCCGCAAATCTAATTAGCTTTGAGATTAGTTCAAATTTCTTGGCAGAAATTTTGCTTTGGTAGACAATGTAAGGCTCTTTTGTAAATAAATGGTAGACCATTCCAATCTAGGTTTGCTTTGGTAGACAATGTAGACCTCTTTCACCAATGCTTGGAGTCTTTTTTCATTCAATGGAGCTTAATCTCAACATTGCTTCTCGATTATCATGAGCTCCCGAGGGGTAACACACAGACAAATGTGTGTGTAGAAACTTACAAGTTCCACATATACATGGCATATCATATTTGTTCATTCATTTTCATATTCTTTCATTCATTGGACCTATACACCCACCAGCTAAAAGCTCTCATGTAGATTATATTATAGTGGCAACAGATTATTTAAGTCAATGGGCTGAAGCGAAAGCCACTGCAAAAAATGATGCTCAAACAAGTGCAAAGTTTTTGTATGAATATGACATCACTAGATATGGATTACCAATTGAATTGGTATGTGATAGAGGTACTCATTTCTTGAATCAAGTAATGGAAACGCTCATAGATAGATACATGATTAAACATAAGAAATATGCACCCTATCATCCCCAAGCCAATGGTCTTGCAGAAAGTACCAATAAAGTGTTATGCAGTGTACTTTCTAAACTAGTGAATACTAAGATAAGAGACCCAGATATGCAATTATAACATGTCCTTTGGGCATATAGAGTAGCATACAAAACTTTGATTGGGACCACTCCATTCAATTTAGTCTATAGACTAAATGTTGTCTTACCTATGGAAATTCGTATACCTACTCTAAGGATATGAAACCAATTACAATGGACAAGACATGAGCTCTCTCATAGAATTATGGAGTTTGAACGATTGGGAACTTCAAGATAACAAGCTCTTATGAGTATCTATGTAAATAAGAAAAGACAAAAGGCATATCATGATATACACATTAAGGATAAGGATCTACACAAAGGAGAACTAGTTCTAGCATATACACTCAAGGAACATAACAAGAAATTGGAGAAAATAGGACATGGTCCTTACATTCTTCATAAAATAAGTCCAAGTGGAGTTGTACAGTTGGAAAACATACATGGAGAAGTAATACCAAACTATGTGAGTGGATGCAGGATAAAGAGATACATAGAACCCTTAGCAACTCAAGGATAGAGAAGGTTACAACAATCACAAAGAAGGAAACAAGAGGAAGAATAGATAAGACAAGAAGCTCAAAAAAAAAGAAAAGCAAAAGAAAAAATAACGAGACATAAAGAGATAAGCAATCTAATGCTATGTGAGACAAAACCAAAAGCAAAAAAAAATCAAAAATTATAAATTATCTTCAAGAAAGGAAAAAGGAAACTATTACATTAATCAGAACAATAGATGGACAAATACTTCCAACATTATCAACACGGAAAATTATTCTCAAAATAGGACAAGAAAAATCTACAGTTGAGTGTGAGGAATGGCTTGATAAATTGATGCCATTAGATTTAATTTTAGGTCAAGCCTTGATGAAATAGCATAGAGTTCCAAGTTGGTTCCTTTGCTACTACTTTTCTCTTCTCTCTTCTCGGAGTGCATTGGAGGTGTTCTCTTAGGACTAAATGCCTTGCCAAAAGCATGTCTCAGTCACAAGCTAGCGTCCTTGTTTTACTCTACCTTGGATTCCTCCTCCCTCACCCTTTGAGCCCTAGTTCATACTCTTATAAAAAAGACCCCCCTTAATTGCACTACATTGGCCATTGGTGACCACAACGGTGTGTTCTCAATCAGAATCGATTCTACCAAATTATCAAAAGCATTGTTTACCTAGTTTGTAGTCATCCCACTTTGAGCAATCCTTCTTGTAGTGGTTTATTGCCTCTCGACAGTTAGAGCATGGAGGCATGTTTTCTGGCAGGAGATAGGGAGCCTGCGCATGACCGTATTCTCCACATCTGTAACACATTATGGGGCTTCAAGGTCAATTCCTAAATGTCAAGGCTTGATTACTAGGGTTATTCTACATGCAACATTAGTGGGCGAAGAATAAAATGATGGAACACTAGCAAAATTACCAAAGATGGTACCTAATGCCACTGCCATAGGATGAGTCATGGGAACCAAGGGCTTTGATGACATAGTTGGTTGCCTCCAATATGCAAGTTGGTTTTTTTTTCAACATTTCCTTCAAATAGTAATAGTCGCAAGCTTCATGTCCCTACTTACCACAAAATTGGTAGACCACCTTATTAGGGCATTCTACCTGCAAGTGCCCTTGATAGGGACAAACCGTACACCAAAGGTTGACCTTCATCTCTTGCTCTCTGAATGTTTTCAATTTCCTACATGAGCCTTGCTACCATATCTTCTTCAACACTCACAAATTGTTGTTGCCTCAATTATTCATTCCATTAGCTGACAAAGTTTATGCCTTATACTTCATGGAAGTGCTTTCTGAAGGAGTCATTTTTCCTCAAGTGTAGGTTTTCTAATTTCTCTAGCACTTGCTCAATTGAGATCCCCACTCCAAAGGTAGAGACGAACTCACTCTTCACGCAATGTCACATCTGTTGGAGCAAGTCTATGACAAGCCTAAGTATTGGCTTGAGTCTCACAAAGTCTTAGAAGAAGCTTTAAAATGAAGACTATGTAAAGTTCACTTGTGAACTACCTCTTGTAACTTTTGAAGAGTCTACTTAATGTAAAAGTGAAAGAATCTTAAGTGGTTGAGTCCACTTTATCAAGAATGGAAAGAGGAGCCACGAATTCGTGATTTGTGGTAGGTAGAGAATCAAATCAATCACTGATCGATTGGAGAGTGATTGAGAGAAGTTAGCCTCCCAAACTCAACTATAAATAGATGGCAATTTTAGTCGTGGTTAGAGAGACCTATGTGAAGACCTCCAAGAGCTGAGCTTTATGCCATATCAAGGTGTGATTACAAGGCACACATATGTATCAGTAAGTCATTGTATTGTACAAGCAATATACTTTCATTTTCATGATTATTTGAGTTCATCTTTCCATGTTCTTGTGAAGTGTACTACTCATTGCCATTACTCTTAGTTTTCTCAGTCAGCTTGCAGAGATGTTTTCTCTGAGCTTGGTGCATCATTTTCAGTGATTTAACTTGGTAAAGTTAGCTCTATAAGCCTACTATATGCTCACAAATTTGCATGTCATTTGGATGTTGCCATCGTCAGTTATGTTCATTTGAAGTCAATAGGGTCTGTTCATCTTCACTTCTCTGTCAGGTACCCGACTTTTTCACTCATCTTGTCAGAGCTATTTCTCAGTGGTTACTTATCCAAATTCAGTGATTTAAAGCTTGTTGGATTCAGCTTACTGTCTAGTATAATAATAAAAATTTTCATAATCATTGGATTCCTACATTTTGAGTTATGTTGATTTTTCGGCTCAATGGTCTCAAACTATAGCAGCCCGTGAAAATCGGGATGATGTCATCACTTGTTAAAACTCACTCTCAGTGTGTGGTTTATTATTTTTGATGAGATTACTCTTGAAAGTTATATCTTTAAGCTACCTAGACTTCCCCAAGAGGAATTAAGCTAATTGCTACTGTGCTCAGAGAATTATGTAAAACACTAGACGGGTGTATGAACCAAGAATAGCAAGTTTTCACCTCTGAGCTAACTCCAACTTATCTATTTGATCTATCTTTTTGAGAGTGATCTTCCAAGGTACATAGGGTGTCTAATACATCCATTGGCAAGCTAAAAGGGCCCACCATATACTTCTGGAGTTCATTTGGCTGGTGTAGATCAAGGATTTTGCAACACCTCTTCATCTTCAAGCACATACCTATCCATCTCTTCACAGTGGTATCAGAGCAAGGTTGGACAACATGGCAGATGGATTTCCTTCATCAATTGACAAATTGGATAGAGGTAATTACTCAGCTTGGTCATTAAGAATGGAAGCTTATCTCCAAGGTAGAAGTTTATATGGTTATGTGGCTGGAGATGAAGTTATGCCAAGTTTCAGGAACAAAAGTCAACCAACACAGGAAGAGCAAGAAAGATTGAGCACATGGTGCTCCAAGGATGCACTTGCAAGGTCTTATCTCCTAAACTCTATCTCAGATTTTTTGTTGCCTCACATTAGAAGTTGTAAGACATCTCAGGAAGTGTGGGATGCACTTGAAGCTTTCTTTTCTTCAAGTACTAAAGCTAGGAAGCATCAACTATGGCTTGATTTCACAACTCTCAAGAAGGCTCCCAAACAAAATGTGACTTATTTTGTCACAAAGCTCAAGGACATAACAGATCAGTTGGGAAGCATTGGAGAGGTAATAGATGAAGAGAAAATTGTAAGGCAGGTCATCAATGGCTTGAAGGCAGATGATAATTAGGAAGCATTCACCACAGCTATGGATTTGTACATGGACATGCATGTACCTGATTTCAATACACTCATTGGACAACTACTTACCCAAGAGGCAAAGCTTATCAAAAATGGAGAAAGCTCTAAAGGTAATCAATCTTCAGCTTTATACACTAATAAAAGCAAGTCCAAAGATAACAAAGGAAAGGCAAAGAAAGTGGATGATGAAGCAGGTACATATCAAGCTAACTATGCAGGTAGAGGAAGACATGGCAGAGGTAGAGGAAGAGGAGGTAGACAAGGCAGGGGGAGATCCCAAGGCTCCAACCCATGTTCTATTTGTGGACTAACTAATCATACAATTGAAAATTGCTTTAGGAATTCCAGGAATCAAAGAGGCAGAGGATACAATAGAGGAAGTTATGGCTACTCAAGAGGAAGGTTCAACAATTATCATGGCAACTACAACGAATACAATCATTCAAACTATCAAGGAGGCTACAAAGGAAGGAGAGACTTCAATAACTACACAGAAGACTCAAACAAAGAGGATTCATTATTGATCATGAACATGGCTATGCCACAAGGTAAATCTGATGAGCATGTTTTCTACATAGATTCAGGTTGTTCAAATCATGTGGCAGGAAATGTGGCACTCCTATCAGATTTAGAAGATCCAAGGATATAAGCATGAGGTACAAACAGGAGATGATACAAAACATCCTGTGGAGAAAATAGGCAATGTCAAAGCACCTGATGGAAACATCAACCTACTCAGTAAGGTACTCTATGTCCCTACCATTACAAAGAATTTGATAAGTGTTGGGCAGATAGTAGAGAAAGGGTTGCAAGTCAGGTTCACAAAAGCAAGAGCATTTGTTGAAGATCCAAGTCAAGGATTCAGAAAAATTGCAAAAGGTGAAAAGACAGGTAGATTGTTCACATTTGAATTACAGGACACTAGAAACATTGCTCTCTTTAATTATGGTAGTCAGACACTCACAGAATTGGAAGTATGGCACAAAAGGTTAGCACATATTGGTGAAAGGTCATTAAAGCAAATCTGCAGGGACCAAAGTGTACTTGGACTTCCTAATTTGTCAAAACAACATATGATTTATAAGTGTAGTGCATGTCAATTTGGAAAGTCTCACAGGTTACCATTCATGAAGAAAGGTTATATGCATGGAGATCTCTTGGAGTTGGTTCATACAGATGTATGGGGACCTAGCAAGGAAGCTTCAATATCTGGATCAAGGTATTATGTTTCCTTTATTGATGATTGCAGCAGATGGACTATCCTATTCTTTATAAAACACAAAGATGAAGTTTTTTCATGTTTCAAAAGATATTTGGCTCTTGTGGAGAACCAAACAGGTAAATCACTAAAAAGGCTAAGGTCAGATGGAGGGGGAGAATACTTCTCCCATGAGTTTGATTCTTTTCTTCAAGAAAGAGGAATCAAAAGAGAGGTAACTACAAGGTACACTCTTGAGCAAAATGGAGTGGCAGAAAGGAGGAATAGGACAATTGTTGAAGCTGCAAGGTCTATGTTAAATGAAAGCATTTACCTAATTACTTATGGGCTGAGGCTGTATCTACAACCACTTACTTGATTAACAGGTTGCCTTCAAAATCCCTTGATGGGATGACTCGATATGAGGCTTGGAATGGAAGAAGACCAAGCTTAGATCATTGTAAAATTTTTGGATGTATTGCTTTTGCTCATGTTCCTTCACATGTTAGAGGCAAGATGGATCCAAAGGTAGAAAGGTGTGTATTTATTGGATATGACAACAATCAAAAGGGCTACAGGTTATACAACCCTACCAACAAAGGATTCTTGGTAAGCAGAGATGTAGTTTTTGATGAGAACAATTCATGGTATGAAGATTCATGCAGGAAGGTCAATTTACCATATAATCTTGAAGAAGATTTTCCAAAGCTTGGTAGAGAACAACCAAAGATTGAAGAACAAGACACCTCAGAGGATGATGAAGAATCTCAAATGGAAAAGATCAAAGCATGGAAGTCTAAAGGTAAAGCAAAATTGCAGGAACTTGGACATGAGGCAGAATCATCACATCATGGCCTAAGAAGATCTATGAGGGAAAAGAAAAAACCAGAAAGGTATGGGTTTTGACACCTCATTAGTAACTAAACATTCTATCTACATAGCACAGGACATAAACCAAGAGGAGCCATCATCCTTTGAAGAGGCCAAAGCAAAATCAGAATGGAAGCATGCAATGAAGGAAGAGATTGAAGCACTTGAGGAAAACAACACTTGGGATTTGGTGCCTAAGACTTCATCCATGAAGGTAATAGGCTCAAGATGGGTCTATAAACTCAAGAAGAATTCTGATGGTTCAATTAACAGGTATAAGGCAAGGCTTGTAGCAAAAGGCTTTGCACAAACTGAGGGAATTGATTATGAGGAGACCTTCTCTCCTGTGGCAAAGATGCCTACTATTAGGGTTTTGCTTAGTATTGCCTCTTCCAAGAATTGGAAGATACTTCAACTAGATGTAAAGAATGCATTCTTGAATGGTTGGATAACAGAAGAGGTATATATGGCACAACCACTTGGTTTTGAGAACCAAGTTTATCCTGATTATGTGTGTAAACTTAACAAAGCATTGTATGGTCTTAAGCAAGCTCCAAGAGCTTGGAATTTCAGGCTTGTTTCATTTTTGCAAGACAAAGGCTTTCAACCAAGCAAGGCAGATCCTTCACTCTTTATTAAAAAGAGTAATTCCGAGGTCATCTACCTATGTGTATATGTAGATGATATTATATTGACAGGAAATGATGCAGATGGTATGAAGAAGATCAAAGATCAGATGAGAGAAGAGTTCAAGATAAGTGATTTGGGTTCACTTACCTACTTCCTAGGTTTGGAAGTCGTCTACAAAGATCATGGTTTGTTTCTCACTCAAAGGAAGTACATTAAGGACATGTTGGCAAAATTCAAGATGCAAGATTGTAAGATTGCAAGTACTCCAATGGAGGTCAATCACAAATTGAACTCACATGAAGGTGAACTCATAGAGGACATCACATCATATCAAAGTCTAGTGGGTAGTCTCAATTATGCCACATTGACAAGAGTAGATATATGTTACAGTGTGACTGTGCTAAGTCAATTTATGCACACACCAAGGAAACCACATATGGATGCTGCCAAAAGGATTCTCAAGTATCTCAAAGGAACCATAATGAAGGACTTTATTATCCTTATGTATCTGATTTAGGTTTGAAGCTATTTTCTGATGCAGATTGGGCTGGCTCCAAGGAAGATAGAAGGAGCACTTCAGGTTATCTTACCTTTGTAGGTTCAAAGCTTATTTCATGGTCATCCAAGAAGCAACCCACAGTTGCTCTCTCTTCTACTGAAGCTGAATACAGAGGTCTTGCCATAGCTACTCAAGAAGCTATGTGGATGAAGACATTGTTCAAAGATCTTGGATTGGAGTTTGGAACTCCAACTATTTTTGGTGACAATATGAGTTCTATTCACTTAGCTGCTAATCCTATTTTTCATGCAAGGACTAAACATATTGAAGTTCATTATCACTATGTACGAGAGAAGGTTCTAAGCAAAGAGATTCAAATATCATACGTGTCCACTCATCAACAATGTGCAGATATTCTAACCAAAGCATTGGATGGTACAAAGCTTTGCAAATTCAAGGCTATGATTGGTTTGCATGTAATCTTGGAAGATTGAAGATCTCAAGCATACTTGGCTTGAGGGGGAGCTGTTGGAGCAAGTCTATGACAAGCCTAAGTATTGGCTTGAGTCTCACAAAGTCTTAGAAGAAGCTTTAAAATGAAGACTATGTAAAGTTCACTTGTGAACTACCTCTTGTAACTTTTGAAGAGTCTACTTAATGTAAAAGTGAAAGAATCTTAAGTGGTTGAGTCCACTTGATCAAGAATGGAAAGAGGAGCCACGAATTCGTGATTTGTGGTAGGTAGAGAATCAAATCAATCACTGATTGATTGGAGAGTGATTGAGGGAAGTTAGCCTCCCAAACTCAACTATAAATAGATGGCAATTTTAGTCGTGGTTAGAGAGACCTATGTGAATGTTGGTGCAAGACAAGCCTACACACATTGGCTTGAAACCTTGGACTCATGGAAGATTAGCATGGATAAAGATTTATCAAGGCTTCACTTGAACCAGAACACACATGAACATATGCTTATAAATTCTTACCTCTTTACCCCTTGTAAAAGTCTTTATGACTTGGCATCTCATGTAATTACTTACCTACCTCATTAGTCGTGGAAAAGAGAATAGTTAAGTGGAGAGAATATCTCCCTACTTTTAGAGGAGAGATTCTAGGGAGCCTTAGTTTGAATTTCAAATTCAAATGATCAAAAATTCCTATAAAAGATGAAGTGAAAAAGTCGCGGTTAGTTCACTCATCCTAGTTCACTCCCCGAGGCATATCTTCATTGTAACTGAGTATGTGTTAGTGCTACTCCATAGCCTACACCACCACACCTCAATTAGCTATGCTTGTCATGCTATTGAGCTTGTACAATCTTATCAATCAATAGATATATACACATTCATCATTTCTGGTTCTCTGTGTTATCTTCTCCAAGTTTGTCAACTTCAAAGGAGCATAACTCAAGATCTACTGAACCAAATCAAGAGTTCTATAGCTCATTGGAACCAAGTCAAGGTCTACTACAAGCATACAAAATCTCAGAGGATTTCATTCAGCCATTTGGGAGAAATCCGCTTCGAAGTGCACACTGGTCTGTGTCTGCAGAGTTCCTAAAAAGTCGGGGGTGATTATAATTTTGCTAAACTTATTTCTCAGTGCATAGTTTATCAATTGAAGTGATTCCACTTGTGATTGGTAGCTTACTAAGGTACTTTAATACTCCCAAAAGGAATTGTTCCAATTTTAAGTGTGCTGGACACACTGAGTAAAAGTCTAAGAAGGTATCACTACAGGAATAGAAAGTTTTTTCTTGATTCTTGAAGTACCAAGTTATCTGTTTTGGTTTGATCATTACCCAAACCATTTTCAAAGTACATATATGGTTTCTTTGTGTCATTTGGAAGCTAAGCAAGTGTACTAAGCATATCTGAAGAGAAAAGAGGGCAGGTGTGAAGCAGGTTTTGCAGCACCAACTGATTTCCTGAGTGCATCCATCCATCACTCCCAACAGTGGTATCAGAGCAAATAAGGTAATCATGGGTGATGGTTTCCCTTCCTTCATTGACAAATTGGACAGAAACAATTATCAAGCTTGGTCATTGAGAATGAAGACCTATCTACAAGGGAGAAGTCTATTTGGATACATATCAGGAGATGAGGAGTTGCCCTCATTCAAGACTAGAGGACTACCTACAAAGGATGAACATGAAAGGCTCAACCAATGGTGTGCAAAGGATGCTTTGGCAAGGTCTTATCTCTTAAACTCTATATCTGACTTTCTTTTACCTCATGTAAGGAACTGTAAGACTTCCCAAGAGACTTGGGAAACCTTGTCAAATTATTTTTCTTCCAACACAAGGGCTAGGAAGAATCAATTATGGATTGAGTTCACAACCCTTAGGAAGCAGCCCAAGCAATCAGTCTCAGAGTATGTGACAAAGATTAAAGATGTGGCAGACCAACTAGCAAGCATTGGAGAGGAAATTGAAGAGGAGCAAATAGTCAGGCAAGTGACAAATGGACTCAAGGCAGATGATAAGTGGGAAAGTTTCACCACTGCAATGGACCTCTATATGGACATGCATACCCCTGATCTCACAACACTCATGGGCCAACTATTTACACATGAAGCAAAGTTTACAAAGGCTGGAGATCAATCAAAAGGTAATAATCCCTCTGCTCTCTATACTGAAAAAAAGGTTAAAGATAAAGGCAAGAAGAAACAGGATGAAGAAGGATCTACCTCTCAAGCTAATTATGCAGGGAGAGGTAGGTCATCTAGAGGAAGAGGCAGAGGAGGTAAGTCAGGTAGGGGGAGACCCTACAACTCATCACCTTGCAACATCTGTGGATTGTCCAATCATACCACAGATGAATGCTACAAGAACTACAAAAATCAGAGAGGAAGAGGCTACTCAAGAGGTGGATACTCTCAAGGGAGAGGCAGATTCAACCAACATCAAAGCTACAATGGATACAACAACCAATACAACAACAACTACAACAACAACCACAATGGAAACTACCAAGGTGGATTCAGAAATAGAAGAAACTACAACAACTACACAGAGGAGCAAGATGACTCCTTATTGATCATGAATATGACCTCCAAGATAGGTACAAATGATGATCATTTATTTTACATTGACTCAGGATGTTCTAACCATGTAGCTGGAAATGTGGCACTACTTTCTGATTTGGAAGAGCCCAAGGGCAAACATCAGGTACAAACAGGTGATGACACTAAACACTCTGTTGTCAAAATTGGAAATGTGAAGACATGTGATGGTAATCAGAACCTATTAAGCAGGGTACTCTATGTACCAACAATAACTAAGAATTTAATGAGTGTTGGTCAGATTGTGGAGAAAGGTTTGCAGGTCAGATTCACACAACATGGAGCATATGTGGAGGATCCAAAACAAGGATTCAGAAGGATAGCCAAAGGGGAGAAATCAGGTAGATTATTTACATTTGAGCTAGAAGATACAAAAAACATTGCTTTATATAATTACAAGGATCAGACACTTTCAGAGTTAGAGATATGGCATAAGAGATTAGGGCACATAGGTGAAAGGACTCTTAAGCAAATGTGCAGGGATCAATGTGTGCTTGGGATACCTAATGTATCCAAGCAACACATGATTTACAAATGTGGATCATGTCAATTTGGTAAGTCTCACAGATTACCCCACTCAAGGAAAGGTTTCATGCATGAAGACTACCTAGATTTGGTACACACAGATGTTTGGGGACCTAGCAAGGACCCTTCCATTTCTGGTTCAAGGTATTATGTGTCCTTCATTGATGACTATAGCAGGTGGACCATTTTATACTTTATGAAGCACAAAGATGAAGTGTTTAATTGTTTCAAGAGGTATCTTGCACTTGTTGAAAATCAAACAGGTAGAAGCTTGAAGAGGCTAAGGTCAGATGGTGGAGGAGAGTACTTCTCCAATGAGTTTGAAGATTTCTTGCAGGAAAGAGGCATCAAAAGGGAGATCACTACAAGGTATTCACCTGAACAAAATGGGGTAGCAGAAAGAAGGAATAGACTTATAGTAGAAACAGCTAGGTCTATGCTTAATGAGAAAAAGTTGCCAAATTACCTATGGGCAGAGAGTGTATCCACTGCCACTTATCTCATCAATAGGTTGCCATCCAAATCACTTGATGGCATGACACCATATGAAGCTTGGCATGGTAAGAGACCCTCTCTGGATCATTGTAAAATCTTTGGTTGTGTAGCATATGTGCATATTCCCTCACAGGTAAGGGGAAAGCTAGACCCCAAGGCTGAAAAATGTATCTTCATTGGTTATGATTTGAACCAAAAGGGATACAGATTCTACAACCCCACAAACAAAGGGTTCAAGGTAAGCAGAGATGTCATATTTGATGAAAATGACTCTTGGTATGAGAATGAATGCAGGAAAGTGAGTCTACCCTATGACATGGAAGAAGATTTTCCAAAGCTTACCAAGGAAGAGCCAACTCAGCAAGAAGATTCAAGCTCAGATGATGATACAATAAACCTTGAAGAGTTCAAGGCTTGGAAGTCCAAAGGAAAGATGAAGATGAAGCAATTAGAGGATAAGCCAGAAACTTCTACTCAAGCAATGAGGAGATCTCAAAGAGAAAAGAAGAAGCCTATCAGATTTGGGTATGACACATCACTTGTAACTAAACATTCTGTATATCTTGCAAAAGACTTGTTGAATGAAGAACCAGGTACCTATGAAGAAGCAATTATCAAACCAAAATGGAGAGAAGCCATGAATGAAGAGATAGAAGCTCTCAAGGAAAGTGATACTTGGGACTTGGTACCCAAGAAGGACTCTATGAAGGTGATAGGATCCAG